>BCNH02000009.1:10183253-10212133 GCA_001662345.2 Metrosideros polymorpha var. glaberrima
AAAGTTTTTGTCAATTTTCCTTTTATTTCTTAAAAGTGATTTTGAAACACAAAATCAACTTTTTTTTATTTATTCTTATTTATGCTCCAAAACTGATTCCAAAAACAGAATCATAGATTTTTTGAATCAGAATCATTTTTATTATCAAATAGGATTCTCATATTTTTCTGTTCTGGGGAATAGAATCAGAGAATTAGAATCGTTATCAAACAGGCTCTAAGCTGCTGCTCGAACACACGAGAGCTTTTGGCATCTCCATCTGTCACTCGTTAGTATACTTTAATTGTAAAAAGTTATGCTTGTTTAACTACCAAATTAACCCATATCGATAAATATCTTTCTCTAAGTCTTCTCTCTCGCGCACGCATGCAAACTATAGGCCGAGGCTGTGTCGTTATGGCTGAGCTAGTCGATTTTGGCTTTGTCGACGTCAACGGAGCCGAACATAGCTCAGTCTGGATCGATAGAGCTGGACCGGTTCCGTCATTGACGGAGACGGAGCTAGATTCGGCTTCGCCAAGTTTAATTTCTTAGAATCCAAGATAATTGGACAGTCTTCTCAAAAAATTCGAGGTTACCCTGAGGTGGCCCCTGCAAAATCATTATTTCGTTTTTTTGCCCCTTTACTTTTGGCTAGTAATATTTGCACCATTTCTCAATTTCTAGGGAACTTGATTCCATTATGGAGCTACCTTTCTGCTGTTGTGTCCTTTTGGTGTCCTGCTTTTTTGCAAATAAAACGAAGATTATGGACCTATTAGCAATTATTATTCGTGGGACAAGGGAGAATTAAAGGAGAGAACCCAGACAATGATAATGCCACATTGTTGTGCCCCAATTTTAATCATTCTTTTTTATTTTATTTTGTATCTATTGTTTGCGTGTGAATTTTTAGGGAAGAAACAATTAAAGTGGGGAGGCTCTGTTAATGAAAGTTATCAACTGATGATTGGCCATTTAGCTTGGGATTATCAACGAACTGATGATGTTCCTTAGGGACAGGACCCTCACCCCTCTTGCTTTTGGCCTGCCCACCATGTACGGAACAAAGTGATCAATTCAATTTCATGATATATTTAATTAAGGTGAGATTAAGTCAATTGCATCTGAATTTAGAATCTATCAACCGCTGCCAAATATTTTAGGAGGAAATTTCAAATAGAGGCATGTAATGGAGCTGTTTTCTAAAAAGTGTCCTCATAGTGAGCGTTATCTCAAATAAAACCTTGAAGTTGCCAACTTAATTTTAAGGGAGAAGTGCATTGGAAGTCTTAAAACTTGTCACGAAAGTGCAATTGAGTCCTAAAAGTTTCAAAAAGTGTAATCAAGTCCTAAAAGTTGTCACATAAGTGCAACAGAGTCCTAAAATTTTTAAAAATGCAATCAATGGAAAGACTTAATTGGACCAATTTGACGAGTTTTATGATTTGTTTGCATTTTTTGAAAATTTCAGGACTTAATTGCACTTTTGTAACAAGTTTTAAGACTTAATTGCACTTTCTTGACAAATTTTATGACTTCCAGTGCACTTATTCCTAATTTCAAATAAGATCTTCAGCTCACCGCATGGCTTGCACGTACGACTCGTGTTTATTCTAATGACAATTTTATCCGAAATGTTTAAATTTAACCTAAATTGAAGAAGTCCTACTTCAGGTTCTTATGTCAAAATTTTCCATAGTTTGAAGGCGAGAAGAGTACTACGTTCCATAATTGCCATTAAATTTGTGACATCCAGAATTTCCTAAATTAGTTTATAATATTTATGATACAAAGATATAAATAATTGACCTGGATTTTGATTGGCATGTGTAGGTCACTAATTATATGACGTGTGGAAAATTCTAAAGATACTTTCCGTGTCCACGGAGTTTTTATAATGCGATTTTTATTAGGTTTATAAAATAACGATGAGTTTTAATTCAAGGAAATAAAATTAAAAAAATTAGAACGGACACCGATATTCATATTTATTTACTAAAATGCAAAATATCTTGACAAATTGTCAAACATCTACTTTGAATCACCTAAACTAATCCATTTGTAACACTCTTAGTTGACCACATCTCCTTCATTTTACACCACAAGCTTCTACCTCAAGTTCATCATTGCTTTTTACCTTGTTTATTTGTTCTTATCTTCTTCTTCTTTTGACTCTTTTAAAGTCTTCCAAATTCATCTCTCTTCTTGACCGTATAACCCACCATAATTCAACTACATAGAAAGATGATTTCTATCACTTTTGTTGCAAAGAAGAGCTAACTCATTCCTCATCTTCAAGCCTCCAACTTCCCCTTTGTATTTTTACCTTCCAATCTTTTCTAACAAAGTTATGTTGTTTAAGCTTTTAATCTCATCTCTTAAGTGTTTAAAGGCAAATTCATGGACTTCATTTTCTTTTTATAAAATCTAGTTTTGTTGTTCTCTTTGAGAATGTTATCTTTTATTGTTTATTTTGATTTCAAAGTGATTAAAGGCTTTGTTAGTTCAAGATTCCACTCTAGGTAAGTTAAAATTTTATGGACTAAGGCTGGGTTTGGTTTAGCATTCCCAAGGAGCTTTCGGCCTCTAAAGCTCCTTGAGGAAATGCTAGGGTGTTTGGCAAGTAGTTTTCGGCTAAATTCTGGCCTTGGGAATGCTGAAAGCCCAATGCTGGAGGGGCTAGCATTGAGCTTTCAGCATTTACAAAGCTGAACCAAACCCACCATAACTTAGATCAATCTACTTGGTACTCTTGATCTTGATTGGTTGGTGTTTGCTCATTTTATTTAAATTTTAATTTTAATTGGCTTCAAGGTTGGCATGTTGAGCAATGGTGATTTAATTAGTGCGTTACTAAATTAGATTAATTAAAGGAAATCAAATCGGTTTAAAATAACTAGTTTTGAAGCTTTAGGGGCAAATTTGTAATTTCGCCAAGCTACAGAACTAATTTGCAAAAAAATTGAAATTATGGGGATTGTTCACAGTATATGAAACCTTGTGATAATAGGTATTTAAGTTATTTTTAGAAATAATTGCTTAATCTAAACAGTTTATCTAACTAACCAAAATTGGACATAATTGCACAATTAATTCAAAAGTTGGCTATTTTGATAATTTTATAATATCTATGGCCTGTCTTTAGTGTAAAGAAATATTCATATGTTTAATATGAAAAATGAATGGCCTTTGGAAATTAGTTTAATTAATATGGCTTGATTAAGTGAAGATTGGAAGTTATGGGTAAAAATTGTAAAAGAGAAATTTTATTGGGGCAATTATGTAAATCTGATCATCTAGAACTACAGGAAATAATTTTTAATTTTGGAAATTGAGATGAATTTAATCGAGGCGTGGTCTCAGAAAAGGAAATTATACGAATTAACTAAATTATAAAAATGTTGATTGTCTAAAGAAAATTCATTTCAATAATTTATGAATTTGCATAAGTTCTCTATTAAATGATGATGGCATGGTGTATAGAGGATGAAGATATATATGTTGAAGTGCAAATAATTATTTGATTGCCACTGTTTACACAGCAAATGCCAAGAGATTAGTGTGTGTTATTATTTGTAAATGTGATTACTGAAAACTGCGTGGCATTTGTTATGTAGTAATGATTTGCACTTGATGATGCTATGTACCGAATAATTTTTGTTTGGGAAGGATTGCAAATGATAATAAATGAGTGTTTGATTCAATTGTTGTTACAGGGAATACCAACAAATTAGAATGATAGTATTTTCTCTATCACTATATAGTTATACATGGCAATTGCGATGTTGGGATGAGTTACAGGTCAATCATGTCATGTTATGAAGACCTCTATCACGACCTATTCGCTAGAGAACGAGCTCCCTTGTATGAGTGTGTGTATAAGGCTCTAGGAAAAAACAAATGTTCTACCGTCTAATGCCAGTCTCTACATGTTGAGAGGACATGAAGTCCTATGATTTATACAAGACATGATATGGCTTGTGTAGCCCGACATGGCTTGTGTAGACTGTGATGTGATATCATGAATAGCCATAATCAGTTGTACATTGGTGCATTTATTCTCACTGATGTAGAGGACACCCGTAATGAATGGGCTGAGAGGCGTGGCAAACATGTGTTTATGACTTTGTCCCTTATAAGTTGGTGGTGACAATGTCTCGTTAGTTGAGATGAGCTAGTGACAAGTAGGGAATAGATATTCACCTGTGTATATCAGTGAGATACTATGCGGTATTTGCGTATCATGAGATTTGTATGTTCATCTGTGTGCAAGCTACTATGTGGTATTTATGTATCATGAGATTTATACGTTCATCTGTGTGCATATGAGTGTTGAATTGTATGTAACTCATGACGTTTATTTTATTGCAGACGTGATTACAGTCATTTATACGTGACGCGCGATTTACGTCTTCAATGATTTGAAATAAAATGTTTGAAAAATGTAAGTGAATACTTGTGGATTAGAATAGGTTGATATCCTTGTTCATAAATTGGGAAAGTGATGAGAAATTTGAATATGTGGTTAGAGATGTGGATTTTGATGTATTTATGAATTTATGCTATAATGTTTGCTCATAGAAGATGATACGATTAATATGTTGTATTTAAATTGGATTACAAGTACTTGAATCATCTATTATACATCTTGTACTTCTCGAGTGATTGAAATATTCCATTATGAATACGAAATTAGTTAAGGAATAAGTTTAATATGTATCATACTATAGCCAAATGATGAATGACATAATTAAATTATAGCGATTCATGTAAGTGATATGTGATAACTAGTTAGTTGTTATCATGTTGTCCGCCCGGATCAAGTAGTAAGAGGATCTTGTACGTTAGATCTAGAGAGTTCATTTACCAAGCTTAGGCTCACTCCAATATTTTTTTCACAGATATATCAAGTTTGGAGTTCATGGACCTTTAGATTAGCGTTTCCGAAGATATATTTGAAGACTTGATCAAAGTGCACAGCGATAGTAGGGGTGTTTTTCTGTACAGAAAGTTTTTTTGTACATTAGTTGAGGTTAATTTATTTATAAAGTTGAGGATACTATTCATCATAGGATTGAGGTAAAGCCAAATTATCTATTCCTTTAAGATTCAAATTTTATGGGAAATTGACAAATGGTCTATGAAGAACAATGACTTTTCGGTGACATATTATGGACAAGATTTTGGTGGATTCTTTCGTTCGCCAACAAACAGTGAATTTCTCTTGACGAGAAAGCATGTCAAATGCTGGATGTTTGCTTTTTTGTGCAATTATAAATTGATTTCACATTAGAGATATCGGTAAATGCATCAATACGAGTCTATTTATCCAACATATGGGCATGTGTTTGATCATCTAATGGACGTGAATTTTGATGAAACTCAGCCCCAATATACGAACTTATTCGGCGCATCGATTTTTGTGTATGTGTGCCTAATTCATGGAATGCCCAATTAATCCCTCTTTCGAAGCTCTCTTGTAGGCTTTCAGCTTTAGAAACTGAAGCTAAGAGCCTGCTTTAGTCTCTGATTTTCTTTTTCTTTGTCCGATTGTCTTTTCTTTTCTCTACCGATCTGTTTTGAGAGTTTATATATGAATAAATTTTTGTAGTTGATCTTGGATGACCGTGGAGACCAGTTTGGCAATTCATCCAGTCGATAGCCATCAATGAGGATGTTCGTGACATGGCTTCACAAATTCTTTGAAATTAGGCCGCTCTTCTCCCTCAATCTAAATTTAGGTCAAGATTTGATAGTTTTAGTCTCTCAAACTAGATCTAAATATAGATTTGGAAGTTCCTTACATGTATTTGATTTGTGTTCTATCAATATATTAATATAAGTATCTCTGCACGGCAATAGTGATGAGGAAGTTGAACCTAGACGTGCATCGTAAACCGTTGCAAATGGAATGGGTGATCTCGATGTGTACTCATTACTGAATATGGTGATCGGCCGCCAATCGTTTACGATGACAAATCTATTCTTGAGAGATGAGAGTGTGTTTCTAGTTGTAGATTATGCTTTGTTATTTGTTTTTTGGCATTTGATTTGTTCCGCAACTTTTTGCGATTCGTTAGACTTGAAAGTCTTCCATATAGCTCTAAAGTATTATTTTTGATTAATGAATGAAATATTTCTTTCTACCCAAAAAGAAAAGCTGAATCAAGATTGTTCACATGTAGGCAGGAGAGAGGAGGAGGAGGTAGAGAGTCAGCAACCTCATCAGAAAAGCATGAAGGGAGGGGCAATTAATTCACACACAAGGTGGGAAGATGAGTCAGTGCCTAGTCACATGGATTTCAGACCACTTCTTAGCTGTGGCCCGGCATTGCGGATACTCTCATTTACTCTCTCTCTCTCTCTCTCTCATTGGCGTATATGGCCCGCATGAAGGGACGCTCCTCCATCATGGACAACGGTCGTAACCTTACTATGACAACGAGGAATGACTATTGAGACCCATTTTGACAAATCAACCAAAACTAAAAAGATTTAGTTGAAACAAAAAGAAAAAGAAGATCGATACTTCTTAGCTTTATGCCTAAAAGTTTGTCACCGATAAAAAAAAACTGAGTAAGAAGATCAAATTGCATAATCAAGATCGAATTGCACGAACTTCAGATCGCTAAAACTCTATTCTAGTAAGATTGTGATGAGATTGATAAAATTGAATTGTCAGATCATACAGTAAAATCATAAGATTTTACAAACTATAAATGATAAACTTATGTCTTTTCCCAAAGACAATGAAATTATGCATATCTTTTCATTTCCTAACTCTTGTCAAATATGCAATCGCGTCCCAATGCCTTTTGTTCTATAATTAATGAGATCTACTAAGTTTGTACAATGGGATCACTAACTTATTTGACTTCTACAATGAAGGTCTACACCACCAGTGAGGGGCCATGTCTCCCCCCCCCGGGGGGGGTGGGTGGTTGTACTTGTTGAAGAACAATCAAAGGGCACCGACAACCATTATACTAAACTCCGGCAAGGCCACCGGCACTCGCTAATTGCCCCTTCTTTCTTCATTTATTGGTTTACTTTTTCCTCTCTTTTTTTGCCCTGGATGTGGCACAGGACATCATCATCACATGAAATTACAAGTTACGAGATTTGATTGTAAAAAGAAAAATTTTAGGAACTAAATTTCACGTTTCTAAATAGTTAGGATACAGATAGTGTACTTAATATCAAAAGCAAACTATGTGTAATAAATAATAGAAAATACAAATGGTTAAAGTGCTCTTAACCAAGGGGATATAATGTATGAGAGATATGGATAAACTACTTTGTAATTCCTTATTGGTATCCTCAACCAAGTAGACTTAACAGTCTACATTAAAAAAAACACACCAACCACTAAATTTAAAATACATAACAAATAAACCTAAACTTAAAATAAATCCTCCACATTTCTCTCAACTTCTTGATTATGATCGTTGACAGATTCTGTCATCTCCAAAAACATCCTCATCAAATTTATTTTTAGAGCCAAAGTCATTATTCACATAATGATCAGGATCATTCACTCTTTACGCTAGTAAAATTCTACTAATTTACAATTTGAATATAATATGTAACAACCATGGCACATCGCTAAAACTTAGAGCACTAAAATTGTTCTTTTATATATCCGATCATGTGTAATAAAACGAGTTCAATGTTAGAGGGAGAGATGTTTCACAATCTCTTATTTCTTCATGAAATTTATTTAGGTCCTCATATAAATCTATCACTTGTTTAATGAAAAAGTCACAAAAAACCTTGAACTTTTTTTGCGACATAAAAAATCTCAAACTGTGCCCACTGTAACACATGTACCATAAACTATTTCTCAATTTGTATTTATGCGACACATTTACCTTCCGTCAAGGTTCCGTTAAATGATTTTTAGCCAAAACAAGTCGTTTTTATTTTACTTAAGCCACATGAGTACCATGTCGACACTGTTTGCTTTTCGGCATCCTTGTAGGTAGATTTTTAACAAATCTCATAGATAGAACTTTGACGCAAGACAAATGTGTCACACATATATAAATTTGAAATTTTTTGTGTTATAAAAAAAATTTATGATAAATGTGTCACAGTTTGTATAGTTTAGGATTTTTTGTGACTTTTGCCTTTTAATAAATTTGACGTCATACATTCCCACAATGATATACTTCAGGATCTTTCTTGGTTCTTTCTTCTTTCAATTGTTTATTATCAGTAAAATAATGAGGAAAAACTAATGGCTGACGACCTTTCAAAATCCGAAGGTGGGGCAATCATGATTTTGGAGCGTCCCACTCAATCTCAGGTGCCCTTAATCAATGGGGATTTTCATACTTTATTGAGGCAACACTTGATATTCACTCTAAACTCTAAGCACTTGAATAAGTCACTGATTTGACCCAAATCACCATTTGATTTATTAATTTAAATTTCCCGTAGAATCTTGCAAGAAAAGGACCGTTCATGGGTCAATATTTTATGGAACAAATTTGACTAGGACATGCAATAAAGGTACTAACATGTGGAGGTGCCCTTAAGTCTCGCTCTCAGATCAAGAAAATTAAAAATATTTCATGCTGTTGGGTTATTGTCAGAATCAATTTGGTCGGTTTCGCGTAAATGGTCAACCGTCGATCGAGTTTTTTGTACTTTGCTGCTTCCATGTGACGTAAATGCAGTGCAATTGTAACATCGTGTGAAACAAAATTGCTTTTCGTAAGCGAAGTTGAAAAAACAGACATTTCGTCGCGGTTAAAAAACTCCTATAAAATATTAGGATTGTCACTGATCTCCTTTTACCTTTTAACTACGAATTACTCTATTTGTCAAAGAAGAAGAAGACGACTAGCACATTGTCCAAAAGTCAAAAACCCTAATATGGACAGAAACATCGGATAATTAAGCAGAATGTGCAAGACTTTTTGAGAATATAGAATGGACCAATTAGCATATAGAACCAAGAAGCTACAAAAGTCTAAGGAAAGGTCATGAAGTGGGGTGTGATTGGGGAACCAATCGGTCACCCCCATGACTTAGTGATTTGGATTACACTGTGTCGTGAGTGTAGAGATAGTGAACAAGGGGTGGTCCATTTAGATACACAAAATAAGTAATTAGATAGGGCAAGTAGAGTTAGTGGGCAAGATTGTTTCCTCGTCTTCTTCAATCTTACACATAATTTCTTCTAAATTGATTAGTCTTGCCCATTACATCTCCCCCAATCACCAATTACCTCTAATTAGGGCAAGTTCTTTCAAGGAAGGATCCTGTCTTTTTTTTTTTTTTTTAATATCTTTTTTGTTGTTGTTTGTGACTTGTTCCTTTTCTAAATTCATTGGAATATATCATTTTAAGTACACCCGTTCTCTACTTTTTCCTTTATATGGGAGTATGAGGTTTTCAATCACTAATGACATGTTAATATCAATTGTCACACACAAATACCATGTCAGCCGATGATACGGCGTGTGAAATACAAAGGCGAAAAGCTAGATTTTAGTAAATCAAACTCGGAACTGAGTGTTGGAATTATTTATGGACATGGACATCAACCTGTAGCACCTCTTTTTACTAATGAGTAGGATTTGGATTAAATAATCAACCTAGTGATAGTCTATAGGAGCTCCTTTTTGCCTTCCTCTTCTAGCTTTGAACATCAGCTTTATATTTTATTAATTTACTTGGAATCTTCATTGATGAAATCTATACACGTTCATCGAAAGTGCACGATCTGAAAAAGTTCATCTGTGTTATAGCCACAACCAAGGAGTACGTGTGATTTTTTTTTTTCTGGAATATATTACATTAGGCAACCAAACATATAAGTACCATGAGAGTTATTTAAGATCCCGCATAAACTGAAAGCACACTAACATTCGGACCGACATCGAATCGCTTAAGGACTGTCGACTATGAAAGCATTAAGGAGTAACCATATATATTAATTCTAGCTAGGATCTTTCTAGCTTTCTACATGGGTAGGTATTTACATGATCAGTGACGTAAGAATGATATGAGAGAGAGAGAGAGAGATCATAATTCAAAGGGAAGATCTACTTTCTTCATAATAATATTGATAAATACTAATTATATAAAATTTGAGAGGAAAAATATATGATTTGGCTCAATAGAGTACAATACATCGGGATGATCATAAGATGAGAGTGCATGCTGCTTACAAGAATAAAAATCATTTTGTAGGGTAAAGATCTACCAACTTTTTCAAACCTTCTTTTAATGGTTTTCCTTAGATATAATATTCTTCGTTAACACATGATTTAACTAATTTAATCAGTCCAAGAGAGAGATGCACCACCGATGGGCTCCATAAGAAACGGGACAACAGGAGGAAAAAGATTTGTGCTCGGCTTAGGCTCTATAATTAGGAGAATCATGGGTGGGTAAAGCCTAACTCAAGTTGGCTTTTCAAATAATATCAAATATACTATGATTATATATAATAAGATACATTGCTTAATTCTTTTGCGAAACCCTAAAGCTAGATGGGCAATGAATACTGGACTAATCTAAGTTAAAGGTACAAAAGGGTACTTGGTTAAGAAGGGTTTTGTGTGTGTGTGGGTAGTGTGAAGGTTGAGAGATTAAGTGGGAACGTAGAAAAAAGAATTGATGCTTGAGGACACTTGACTGCGTGAAGCAATTAAAGCGACATGTTACTAATATACTTGACGTGGTGGATAGTGTTAATTTAAAGGGTTAAAAGCACGAAAAATCTCAAATTAATACATTTATTACGAATTTATTCCAAACTAATTTTTTGATCATAAAAAATCCTAAGTTATTACAATTGTGACAAATTTACCTTTCATTAGTTTCCATTAAATTAAGTTAATACCACGAAAAATATCAAACTAGTACACATAAGACAAACAAATGATAAAAACCCCAAACTATTCAACTCAACAATTTGATGGTAAAATTTAACGAAAACTAATAGAGGATAAATTTATCACAGATGTACCAGTTTAAAGTTTTTTGTGGTAAAAAAATAATTTGGGACTGTCATATGTGTATCAATTTGAGATTTTTCGTAGTATTAAGCTCAATTTAAATATTATGTTGCAAAGGAATTCAATGTTACATGTGGAGAAAGCATTTAATGAATCGAATACATCACCTGTCATCAATCATGATTATTTTTCATTTTCCAAATATTGATTAGAGTCAAGATGGTTTTATAATCATCAATAGATTTTCTTATTTTATCTAGGATTGCTATCACGAAAAATCTTAAATTGGTACACTTGTGATAAATTTATCAAAACTAATTTTTTTTACCACAAAAAACCCCTAACTAGTACACTTATGACAAATTTACCACAAATTTAATTTTTTTTTCAAAATAATAATTACTTATTTGACATTTCTTCAATTAACTCATTCTCTAGCGACATGGCTCAGTTCCTCTTTTCCGATAAATCCTAAAATTTAAGATAAATTTGTTACAAGTGTATCAGTTTGGGGTAAGTTTGTCACAAGTGTATCAATTAAGGGTTTTTCGTGATAATTTTTTTTTTATTTTGATAAATTTATCACATCTATACTAATTTTAGATTTTCGTGGTAATAACCCTTTTATATAAGTCAACATCACTTTATTTAAGGCCAGTAGACTTTGGCTTTCATAAAAACTAGTAACTACTTCTAGGCTCATTCTTTTTTTTATTCTAACTTCTAGGCTCATTCATGGGGAAGCAAAGGTTCCGATATGTACTTTATATTACATCTTATACATTTACTCATAATATATTTCTAATTTGCATCTCGAAGTAATCATACGAAAAATATAAACGCTACGTACTTGACAATTGTTGACGTTATGCATGACTGTCAACAAGACTTGATTTTCATATGTAAGTAGAGAATTTATATTTATGTTAATCATATCAAAGGATAATTACATAAATGATCTTTGAACTTTAGCCTAATGTGCATTGTCGTCCCTGAACTTTCGATATATTTGATGTGATTTTTAGATTTTAACCCAATGTGTAATGTCGTCTTAACTTTCAATTTATTTAATGTGATTACTGAACTTTTGGAAAATATCCAATATTATCATTTCATTAATTCAAGTTTAGGGATAACATTGAACAAATTAAAAATTTATGAACAACATTGTATATTGGACCAATTTTTTTATGTAAAGGTAATTTGGAAAGCGAAAGGTGAGATATTTTATCTCACCTTTTGACTTAAATATATAGATAATTCAGAATTTACCGTTGCAACCCACTTTGCTAGAGATATTCTAATAGTTTCGGTCATATATCTTAGATGACATATAAGTTGTGCACCTGTACTCAATATATATACACTAATTAATCTCTAATTGACGTGAAATCTAATGATGGCATAGAGTTCTCTCTCTTGTTCATGTTTCATATTTGAAGAATAATCACATATACCCACCATCAAATTTCAATTGATCATGCTTTAAATCTAGATTGGAAGCTTGCAAATTGCAATATGATATTGAATTACATGAACAAATAGGACATCACATCTTCAAGTCGATGAGGAGTTAGAAAAGGACGTAAAGCTATGCAAACTTTAGTTAGCAAAAGTGGTCCCTCGTGCGGTGCATAGAAGCTTTCACATTCTCTTTTACACTCCAAAGGTTGATAGGTTGCTAAGAATATGAAAGGAATTAACCAAAAAGAAAAGAAAAGATTGACGGGTCATGCGTGTGCGTGCGATAAGGATGGAATAAAGGTGAGGTTTGTAATGATGCCTCTTTTCTTTTTACGAGGATCTCGTGTGGTTCAAGGGACATATAGGGAGAAGAAATCATTAAACCTCCCATTCACGTACGCCAAAAGCCTGTTAAGCAGCTTGTGTTTATGTGCGTATGGATTTCCACCTTTTGCCAAGTGTAAATTGTTCAATGGACATAATTTAATTCGAATTGTCTAACACTTCGATGCCTAAATTCCATAAAAAAAAAAAAAAATCATGATTTTTGGAGTTGCTTGAGCCGAAGATTTTTTTTTTTTTGCTTTCTAGAAAACATAACCAAACAGAATGGTCAGCAAAAAAGTAGAAAAAAAAAAGTAAATTAGAAGATAAAGAAGAACCAAGAAGATTGCGTACTTTATGTCTTCTCTTACCACTTTGGGGGTTGGAATTTGATTTCTCCGAATGAGCAACAGCTTAGTGCCTGTTCGGTAATGTTTTTAATTATTTATTTTTCTGTTCTTTTGTTCTTCAGAACAGAAAAAGAATAAAAATATATGTGGTAACGTCATTTAATTTTTCTATTCTTCATAACATAAATTGTTCATGGAATAAATTTGGAACATAAACAAGAAGTAAAAAAAAAGTAGCTTCTTTGTTCTTGAAAACAAAAAAAGAACAATTTTAAAGAAGCAAACTCAGTGTAACTTAATGATCGTCTTTATGCTTACGAGTCCACTACCGCCGCCACCACTCACTGCATTTTTATTTCTAAATGAAAAAATTGGGAATGGAAATTTTTATAGTCGTATCAAATGCATTTATATTCTATTTCTATTTCGGGAATATGAATTTTGTATAATTAATAAACGCATTCTTTTGCTCAGAAGCTTATTCAGGAAATAGATTTAGAAAAAAACTATTTCTGAATAGAAATTGTTCCCGGGAACAAGAACTTTACCATACGCACCACTTATATTACAATATTTCCCTTTGTTTGAAAAATTCCAAAAATCCCTTGAAGTGGGGCTCATTTCTTATAGTTCTCCCCAAATTTGACATTATTCTAAAGTACCCTTAAATTTGATCCCTTTGATTAAATTATCTTTGAGTTCATCGCGGGTGAAAGCAATTGCCGGCCAATGAAGATGCGCTCGTTAAGTACACTTTTCATGCCTTTCTAAGAGGGATTCTTGTCCGGAAAAATACGTTTCCCCCTTGCCATTCTCGTGCACAATTGAAAACTTCAATAAAAACCTCAATTTTGTCCCAATATTTCAAATGACTAAATATTCTCGAACATAGACCAGAAAATTGGAGATGGAAGATTACTTAAAGTCGGGAGGAGAGCTGTAATGAGAACGTTGTGAACTAAAGCGAACGTAACTAGGCGCTTTCTTGCGTGTGAGAAGATTAGTGTAAGGTCATTGTGGTGTAACCGAACTTTGCTAGGCGCGAAATGTGCGATGATAAGAACCTGTTCGTTGGCCAGCAATTATTATCACGGGTGATGTACTCAAGTTGGTGTGTTGGGTGAAAATGATCAAGATCAGAGAGAGTTGTAGAACAAAATCAAGTGTGGTGATCTTCGTGGGATGAGGGATTTTTGGAATCTTAAGTCAGTTTCTTAGAAGGACATTGAGAAATAAGCTACGTACTCAAATCACTTCTCTAGTATTCGTGACAACTGAGAATTTTGAAGATCCAATATTTATACCAAGAAAGTATAGGTGAAATAGTATACAAGGAAAAAAAAATCTCAATACCCATGTTGCTTTTCAAAAATGGGACTTAACTATAAGACTTACATTACTCATAGGTTCTCTAATTTCGCTACTTCTAGTATCGCCTCCATCTCTCACATCGATGGAGATCTTCAATCCCGCACGATACTCTCACCAGCGTTTCAACTAATTCAGAGAAGGCCGAAATGGAGTGAAACACGCATGAAGTTACAGTATGCAGAGTAGAAGATCCACATCCATTTGGTAAGAGACATTCGTTTTAAGGACCACTTTCGTGTTTTCAAGACCGTTAGAAAAGAATCAACAAGCAATAGAAGCCGATATAACCGGGTCGTCATAGCCGTTATCATATGGACTCCATACTGGGATCCACAGGGGACGCACATGATCAGTTTTAACTTATCAGAACGAGTCCAGGGAAAAAACTTCCCTATGTGTGTCTCAAAAACGTAATTTTGTTCACTCCAAGTGCACAAGGAATAAAAGATAGGTCACTCGCTCCGGATCACCATCGAGTCCATGCCTTCCTTCCTTTCAGCTCAGGATATTGACATATAACGAACTTCGACTATCAAATGTCAAAAATCAAATGTTTTGTGATTCGTCTGATTCTTCTGTCCATGCTTCCTGCTGGAAACAGTCGCCTCCACAATTTCAGGAGTTGCAAGAAAATGCATCATCAGTAATGAAGAAAATTGCAGACACACAAGGTTCTCTTATATTGGACAATGAGATAGTAGTTTGGTTAAATCCAACCGAAATGTCCTATATAAAACCTCACGGAGGTGTCTGGAGAAGGCTCAGTCCTTCTCCCTGCACTAATTTTTCTTGTACAATAACTCAAACCTACCATCATATGGCTCAACTTTCTGAAGGATAAAATCCCTTCTTTGCTCCAACTAGAGACCTATATAATCTGTGTTTATTGAGCTACTTCAGTGCCTTGATCGGCTTCTTACCCTGCAAAAACAAGCTACTCCCTATAAATCTGCCAGACACCAAAAATCCAGCTACCAGTTGATACATAGTTCTACTACACAAGAATAAGATAATCAATTCTAGTGAGAAGTGCAACAAATAAATAGGTTGATTGGCATAAAAGCTATACCTTGGAGATCGAGACACGGATTGAGAGCGAGAGCGGGTTCGAGAAGGGGAACGAGACCAGGAATGTGAAGGGGAATGTGAAGGGGAGCGTGAAGGGGAGCGTGAGTAATGTCTTCGGGAACTCCTGCTTCCACTTGGACTTCTACTGCGCCTATACCTTTTGCAACATATACAACACATAAGGATGTCAAAACACATTATTATTACCCATTATGCATCAACTTGTACAACTGCCATCTCATTCTCGTGATTAACCTTAGAAAAAATCACTGTCACCCACTTCATTGCTAGTATTAGATGATATAAAGTCAGAATGACAACTGATGATAGACAGAATGAAATTCAATACTTTAAAAGATGAGTGACCCAATTTTAGGTTCATTCTCTAGGAAAAGACCAGCCTCAGGTAAATCAAGACATTGTCCAAAAGGCACCGAATTTTATGGTAAAATAAAACTCCTCTTACGAACACAAAAAGCACAGTAAAACAAAAATATTCCCTCTCTCTCATGTAAATTAAATTACTAGCAGTACAATAAATGCAGTCCCATGTAAGTTTTGACGTTATTGAAAGTTCTTTGTTGATACAAGACCAACCAAAAAATGCTTCTTTGTTGAACCATATAAGCACTCTACCAAAGCTGGACTATGTTAAGGCAATCAAGAAAGAAAGAAGAATCCGCAATGAAAAAGTATTTGGCCTTGGTACCCCCAGAAAAAGGTGGAAGACAAAACTCCACGACCAATCATTTAGCCTAGTCATACTGTCAGTTGCCTTTCAGCAAGAGTAACTATTAGGGTTCAGTAACTAACCATACAAGCACTTAAAAAGGGTAATAAATGATTCGCTATTACAAAAAGCAATTCACCGTACCTTGGAGGGGAATGACTGTAGCTTCTGCTGCGGCTCCGATGTCTATAGCGACTTAATCGGTTTGTCTCTGCTATCTTTTCCATCCTCTGTCGCTCCTGTTCCCGTTTCTTTGCCATTTCAGCAGCAGTATCTTTCTTAACTGCAAGACAATCAGTCGTAAGCTAGTCTTCATGCAGGCCAAAAGAAGACAGCTAGGGCCTGTTTGGTTTAAGAAAACCAGTCCTGTTTTGTGTCTTCATTTTCTGAAACTGAAAACAACACTGAAAATACTTTTTATCAAAAACTAAAAAATGTTTCCAAAAGAAAACGAGAAAAATTGTTCGCTTTTATAATGACAAGAAAGAAAATGTCTTTAAAATTTTTATTCTGAAGCACAACAGTTTACTTTTAATTTAAAAAGCTTTTTATCTTTAAAAACCCATAGAACCAAATATGTAGCCAATTTTTTATTCAGTTGAAAATTCTATTTTCATGAACCAAACATGTTCCCAAGGAAATGAAAAGCCTAAAGCTAGAAAACAGTTTTCATTTTCACTTGAAACGAAAACTTAAATCAGCATACGCATTTGAGAGAGAGAGAGAGAAGCAAAAACGAAAAGCTTGAACTTTCTTGCTGTATCATGAACCATACTTTGCTTGTTCAGCTGTCTACTCATTATCCTCTTCAGTCGCTCTTGAGGAGTTTCCTTTTTCTCTCCTTGTTTTGATGGCCCCCCAGAGGCTCCTTTTGTTAACTTTGCTAAAGCCGAAGAAGTGCTGCAAAAGGTACAGTTGACAAAGTCAAAAGAAGAGTCTCAGTAGATGCAAAAGTGCATGTAATTAACCCTTTCGTCCACCCACGCATACTCATTGAATGACATCAGGACATTCAACAGGTTCTACAAATCCAATCATGCACCTCGCTGATGGTTTCTGTTTAGCATTCTTTTCCTTGTCGAGGGACACACCAGATGCAGGATCTACATGCAGGGCTTCAAGTATGTGACTGGATAATGGCCTGCAACACAGAAAGGTGTTAGGAAAACCAATATTACATTGCCCATTTAACCAAGCACATTATACGAGTCCAGTTTCAGGGGAAATATGAGCTTCAGCAAGGAAGCTCCCTTCCCTTTCCCTCTTTGCATTAGGCCGATAATATTAGGCCTGATCTATTCTACATCACAAAGGTTTGCTTCAGGTAACAAAACGGGGGGTAAGCTGCAGCAGTAAACACTGTCCAATCTATCTTTGCAAGAATTAAAGGTCCAGTGCTCCGACCGGTTCAGCACATCAGCCTGAGATGGAGGAGATGATGGTGGAGAAAGTCCTTCAAGCTTTGGTCCCCCTGAATCACCAGAGCCCCCAAATTCAGTAATATACTCTATCTTAGAAGTTTTTGGCTTGCTCCTGTGACCATCATTAGTGTGTGATCCACGACCATAACGCCTGGAGAATGATGGTGAATATGACGGTGACCTCGATCTGGATCTGCATAAGCAAAAAAATGAAAGACTTTACCAAAGTCTTTAGATGGGAAGTTAACTGCGGTCAACCTTCCAAAGAATTATTACATACCTTCGAGAACGGGGATAAGCATCATAAGTTGGACTTCGTCTAGTCTCCCTATAAATTAAGACAAAGAAGCATTAGATGCTAGATTGCACAACAGAGATCCACTCTGTAGAAAGAAAACAACTGAAGTGACCTCTATAAACCATTCTCTCACTAGGACAGAACCAGTCAGTGATATATAAAAACAATGTTCTCAAACACATGCACAACTACCTTCTTTCCCTGGATCTCATTTGCAGCAAACGGACATCTTAAGTTTTCTTCTACAGGGCACTTAACTAAAATACCTTACCGGTAGGGATCATGATGAAGAACTCGGGTCCCTGTTATGCGCGCAGCTTCCCTTTCCTTCTCCCTTTCAATCTGAGAAGCCTTCCTCCTCTCCTTTCGACTGAGCTTTCTCTAAAATTTCCAAAGAATGCCATTAACTTCATCCAATCACTGTTAATGACAATGTGAGAATCTCCACCAATCCACATTTGAAGTCAACTTACAATTGCAGGATCGCCTTTGATGACTTCCTTTTGCCTTTTCTCTTCCTCTTTAGCCTTTTTATCCATATGGACAAGCCAGCCATACCTTTTCACTCCAAAGTCCTTCGCAATTGCATCCATACCTTCATCATTACTATCATCACTGTTAAAGTCTTCGTCTACATCTTCATCATCATCATCCTCCTCCTCGTCATCATCATCGCCATCTGAATAAGCATTTTCCTCCTTCCCATCCACGTCATAAGAGAATCCCACCTGTGAATAGGAGCCCTTGCTTGCAGGAGGCTGTGGCTGCTGAGTTCTGCTAGAAACAGAAGTAGAAAGACTCTAAACCAAGGCTGCCTAAGATGAGCCAGGAAAGGGAATGCCAAAATAAAATATAATACATACTACTAAAGAAAATCTCGCCTGGTCCAGATAGATCTAAAGAGGGAAAAAAAAATAAAGAAATCCCAACATATATGCAACAAACTTTCAAGAATTCCTGACCTGTCAGTTGCAAATAAAGCAGTAGTTTTTGCTTCCATTTCTTGATTCACATGTTGCAAACCCTCCACATCCGTAACTGTTAAGGTCAAAGCTTAGGTTGTAAATCTAAAATTAAAAGAAGAGCCACAGAAGTGACAATAATATTAATTAACCACTTTCATGTATTGCGCTCATGCTAAGAGATAATTGAAAAAAGTGCACATCAAATGTTGAACAAATTTAATGCGTCATATTCAAAAAAGTACCGACATCCTCTACGTCGATGCTTAATTAAATCCCGATAACGCTCAAAATTAACAAACTCCTCTAGTTCTTCCTCTTCTTCAGACTTTTCCTTAACCCGAGAGTGCTTTGACTCGCGAATAAAATCAAGTAGTGCACGTCCATCAAATCTGCATATGAAGAGAAAAAGATATTAAGATCTGAAATAGTAGGTAAGAACAAGTTGAGGCTGACATGAGAAAAATTGTTGCTTTTTGTTGCGGAGGCGAGAATGAGGATGTGGTGGACAAAAAAATTAAACACAGATTATTACCTGTCAATTAGAATGTCCTCTTTCCCATTCCATGGTATCCTAGAAAAGAAATTGAAAATTAGGTGAGCTTCATATCAGAGAAAAATTAAGCAATTACATGAACAGATATTGGACATGGAAATGAGGAACATCAATACCACATAAACAGTTCATCAGCATTTCCAATACCTAGAGTTCAGATCAAGTTTCTTATCCATACAAAAAGCAAGTCAATTTTTTAGCATAATTTCAAAATATAAAATACCCTCATATGAGATGTACTGACAATTGACTTTGCACCAGAAAGATAATTTCTTCCATGATTGAGTCCATACTATACAGGCTCTTAAAATGGACACCCAATGCATAATCGCCTCTAATGATATCTTCTTCGTAGATTACCCATACAATATTTGTCTAAATAGAAAAATTTCGCTCCACCATGAAATTTCAAGTTCTAATCATGTTACATCCAACAAGGCTAAATATCTCAGACAGGCCTTTTTCCAACTTCACAGCAACATAACAAAATGGAGGGGAATTTTCACCTCACACATCAACTATATTTAGAGACAGCACGTAGCAACCTCCAACTCGTTGAATAGTATTCGACTTTATAACTTGCAATCTTAGTCGCCCAAAGGAATGCATCTCATCCCATGATGTATAAAGGTTGCCAACTTTTCACACTCTAGAAAAACAAATATTAAACAATATGCTTTGCACACCAATCTCATCCGTCTAACAAGAACACGCCATTGCCAGGCAATTCATCAGAAGCTAAAATGTATAGTTTTTTTTAATCTGCTACAAAACCTATGCACCTATTTCACAATCTGGGTACACCACACAAGCAGCAAAATCACAACGGAGGCCGAAAATTCAACAGCTTGACAAAGCTACAGTCGGTGGAGGCAGCAGACACTAAACTGAACACAACGCCACACAGCCCTCCTCAAAATTTCAGCTCCCGCAGGAAATCACTAGTCCAAAATTCAACGCTCATCAATCCCAACCAGAAAACTATCAATCAATTCCTCGAGATCGCAACCCGAAACCAAATATCACCATCAATCCACAGTCGAACCACGAAAAAGAAAGCAAAGAACAGAACCGAGAACAGCCCGCGAGCGTTATGAAAATGAAGAGACAGAGCGGGTCGCCGTACAATCCTTGCTGGTCCTGGGTGGCTTGGTAGAGGCCGTCGTCGCGGTACATGCGGCACCGCGAACCGACGGCCTGGATCGACTGCTGCGGGTCGCCTCGCCTCTTGGCCAAGAACACGGCCCGCCTCTGAGCTCTCTTGCGAGCCGCGTCCATCATGTCGTGCACCTTCTTCTCCGATCTCCGCGCCTCGTGCCACATCTTCTCCTCCCCCGATCGATTTCCTCTCCGCCGTGTCGACAAGAATTCGAAACCCTAAGCGCGATTGCGCAGTAGAGAGAGAGAGAGAGAGAGAGAGAGAGGCGTCTTCTGTGGAGGTGCGTCGATGCTTCTGGAGTCTCTATTGGCGGGTGCAACGTCCAGGCGTCCTCGCGTGCTCCCGCGATCTACGCCGTCCACGTCAGCACACGGTGGAGACGAGCTTAGCCAGGGCTTACCGATGTTGATTTTGCCCGATTGAGGAATTATGGGAAAAATTCGATTAGCCCCCCCAATAGTGATCGCCAATTTTCACATGACCATAATTTAGCCCGTCCGAATAAATATACGCATTTTCTCGATTATGATCTCTAGCCTATGATGCTCTTCTCAGCGATTTCATGCGAACTGTGCCTGCATCAGATGTGCACCCGATCGATAAATTTTTTAAGGAGTGATTTGGTTTGGGTTGAAGCATGCTAGAGGAACAACTTAGGATGTGCTCACATGTGGGATGCAGTTGCCTTGAGACTCCACCTTGTGAGTTTTGTTGTTGTTCGCTTTGTGGTACGGTGAATTGTTGTTCTCTTGCGTGTCGGGTTTGAATCAGAAGTTGAATCACAAGTTTTAATGTATACTGATCGAAGGGTAAATGATACAAATAGTCTCTGAACTTTAATCTAATGTGTAATATAATTCATGAATTTTAAATTTGTTCAATGTAATTCCTGAATTTTAGCTTAATGTGTAATGTTGTCCTCGAATTTTTAATTTGTTAAATTTGGTCCTCGGACTTTTGGTGCTTTTAAAATTTAGTCGCTAGACTGTAATATTTTCATACAGTCCAACGACTAAATTAAACATGTACCAAAAGTCCGGAGACTACATTTAATCAATTAAAAGTTTAGGAACAACATTGTACATTGGGCTAAATTTTAGGGACCAAATTGAACAAATTTAAAGTTCAGGGATTACATTACACATTACGCCAAAGTTTATAAACCATCTGCATCATTATTTCACTTTTCGAATGATGAACCTGTAATTCCAATGTTGAAAAATTTCCAAGTCAGCTTTTTCCTTTTTCCCGTAGGCTGGTTATACATTTGTAAAGTGCTCTAAAATCAGTATCAAGGTATGCATTTGAATCTCTATTCTTTAATATCTTAATTTACCCGTTCGATCTTACAGAAAATCTTACCCATGCGGTATCAGGGCAAAGAATACGTGGGTGTAGTAGAATTGCCCAAGTTGGACATAAAAACTTGGGGACAAACAAAATTTGGTGTGAATGAAAAAAAAAAAAATGTTATTCTGACAGCAACAACAAAAATGATAGAAAGTGCGAATTGATAGCTAATCTTTTTAAAGTAGGAATATGGGGTCGATCCTTTCTTAGATTAGAAGGAAGTTAGGAAAGTCAGAAATTTATCCTTTCCATTTTCATACTCAAATAGCACTAGAAAGGATTTATTGAAGGAACTAGAGAACTTGCTGCTTTTGATGTCATTTTATTCGTGTCTCATCCATCCAACTAAAGAAGCTCCAAAGAGTTTCTCCCTGATCAAATGCAGCTGGGTCGTAACTTTGTCGATGCTCATGCGTCCTCCGGGCTCCGCGATGGAGCAAGCGAGTCCGATACGATATATCGCTTCCAAACATTTTCGAAATGTGCGGTTTCTCTCGTGAAGCGGATCATGGCAACTGCTGTGGCCCTCTCCTTGATGAAGCAGCATGGGATCGGTAATCATTAGAGCATGATCTTCGGGCAGAGCTTCAGCGACATAATTATGAAGATTCAAATTATCTCTGAATATGTCGCTAGTGGGACTTAATCCCCGTGAACATCTCTAATAAGAGGATGCCATAACTGTAGACATCACCTTCTCTTGAAACCCCTCTTCCGTTAGCATATTCTGCAGTTTACACATGTTGTGGCTTGAGAAAGTGTCAAAAACAAGAACTTCGTTGAAGAATTGAAAAAAAGAAGAAGGGAACACTAGTCTTTAGTAGGACAAGTTGATTATCACAGCATGGAAAAGCTTTCTAGGAGAGAGATGTTTACCCGGAGCGGTATAAGCAACACTTCCTCTTAAACTAGCAGAATCCCTGTTTGCTCTAGTGTCAAATGTGGATTGGAGGATAATCTTTGCCAACCCAAAGTCACCAATATGTCCAACCATGTGAAAATCTAGAAGGATGTTGCTTGGCTTTAGATCACAATGAATTATTGGGCTTTGGCATTGATTATGGAGATAATCTAATGCAAAAGCAACATCAATAGAAATGTTTACTCTACGGGCGAAACTCAATTTCTTTGAGTGTATTGAGTGCCCATTTGCATCATTTGGAGCTAGATTTGGGTGTAACCACTCTTCTAGGCTGCCATTGACCATAAACTCATACACTAAAGCCTTAAACTCATCACCCTTGTAATCAATGCCTCGGCACACCGTTAAGACTTTCACAAGATTTTGGTGTTTTATGTGCTTTGAAACCTCACATTTTGCTTTGAAGCTCTCGAGAGTGTTGATACCTAAATTTTGACCCTCCATTTAGATTTAATTTAGAATTTATTTCATTAGTTAAAAAATTAGGGACCCATCCCAGCCCCTCCAAAAATATTAAATCATTTTTCCATTATAGTTTTCATATAGTTTTTTTATTTAATTTTTAGCATGCATTTGCATTTAAATCGGACCAGTGGCAGAATTAGAGCTAATTTGATGCGATTTGACCATCCTGAAACTTGACTGAAAAATACTGTAATTTTGGGGTCGAATTTGCAAATAACAGAAAGTTGAGGCCCATGACTTGACCTAATATCGTCTATATAAACACCGTTATGCCTCAAGATTTAGGAGTCGCGCAATCACATTTTGAAATAGAGAGATACACGTAAGTAAAGAGAGAAAAAAAGAAGGGAAGAAAGGAGTTTTCCTTCGTGGTGTCCTCTGGTCTCGCTTCTTTTTCTTTGCGCATGCCAACGAAGAGTTGAACTTAATATGGCAACGACATCGTCGTTTCTATCTCCTTCCGCCTGCTATCACGAAGCAAAGATGGACACTTGCGCCATTAACATTCGTCCAGTGAGTTAGCAAGGCGTCACCGTCTGTGCACATCCAAAACAGCGGGCAAATTCCAGACATTAGCCGAGTCAAGCAACACACACGGAGAAACCAATTTGTCCAAGTTGAAGGTTGGAGGCCGTGAGTAAAAAAAAATCGCAAGAAAGAAAGGCAGAAGGAGACAAAAAGAGAAGGGATGTCCGGAGGACAAGCCCCGAAGCGCCCACGTCGGAGATGCGGTGCTCGAGAAACTCTACCATATTAACATTCTTTTTGCAGGCTAATTCACGCCAGCCGGGGGACTCCTCCACTAGCAACCGCGGGTTAGACGAGTTCTAGTGGCACTCAACATCGACGGTCGAACCAAACCGTCAGCCTCCACCGTGAGCCCCAGTGATCCGCAAGTCCTGCCGGTCACCGTGCCCAAGCCAAGCCCTAAGATTCTGATCCCGATCCTACCGCATTAGAATTTGGAAACGTTATCCACGAAATAGGTAACTTCCTTATCCGATTTGATTTCAATATTTATCATTTCCTAATTTGAATCATTGTTATCTAACGTGCATATCTCCTATATTCTATTAGGATTAAATTAGGAAACTTCCTAATTCGACAATGTGCATAATAGGCAATCCGATATCTAATCCTTGATATTTGATTCCCGCGCACGGAAAGTTGGCCAAACCTATTCGCAATTTGTCGGATACGATTTGCCAATTTTATCATGTTGGTCGAACCTATCCGCAATCCGTCGGATACGATCCGCCGATAAAATCTTGCCATTTGGATGTGATGGATATTCGATGCATATCTTTTTTTAGATATTCTAAATATTTTCGTAATTCAAAAATCCAAAAAATCATGCATTAGATAGGATTACATTAGTAAGATAAGATTTTATTAGAACATCTTATTTCATAGGTAGTTTGCATATTAAAGAAGTATTGCTTATAGATTAGGATTGCATTCATTTAGATAATATTCCATTCTTAACTAGGATAAAGTTTTTTTAAAAAATATTTCAGGATTTAATCTAGATTAATTCCTAGATATTTAAAATAACTTTCATTTGGGATAGTATCAATTTCATTGATTTTCAGATCCGAAATTCATCAGAAAATACCAAAAATATTCATCGCATTTGCATGTCACATTTGATACGTCATCTAGTCCAAGTTCATTTAGTATCGTGTTTAGGTGCATTCATGTAATATTATGTCCAAATTCATTTAGTGTCTTGTTTAGGTTCATCCGCCATTTTTTTTAGACACATCCATTAGTATAATTATCTAGGACCATGCACTAATTTAATTTAGTAACTTAAGATTAATAAATGCATGACATATGATTTAGTTGCATGACATTTTTGCCCGTCATTTAGAAAGGTAAGTTTAGGATCCTTATTGCATGTCATATAGGATAAAACGTTAATGCATGTCATTAGATTATGTCTTGCATGCCATGTGAGGGTGGTGGTCATTCCTCATGTTATTTGCATTTTAGTATAGTTGCATTGCAAGTGAAAACCCCAAAAGATAATTGCATTAGTCTAAGTCTTACCCTTGAGAGATAAGTGTTAGGGATTAGGCTGCAGCGTCCAGGTACGTTCACGCTACCCTCGTCTAGCAATTTATTTAATGCTTCATTTTATTGAGTGTTAAATAATGTTTGCGCACTTGTGTGGTCATCTCACACGTTAAGTAAGAAGCTGAGGTTTCCAATGTGAGGTGAGATGGGTCCCAAGAGTCCTTGGGAATGGAGGTCCATTACCGTGACTCTATTGTGTCGACGGCCGCACGTAACCCCATTCCATAGGCATACGTCGGTGCTGGCGTTCCACGAGTTAAGCGACCCGAAAGGGTCACTTGTTATTTCAGCCTTGAATGCAAGCAATGCAAGCTTGTCTGTCTCGTTAACAGCAGAAACGACCGCATGGAAGCACAACCCGAGAAGGGCAGCGGAAAGAAGACAAGAACAAAGGATTTGCGCACAACTGAGACGCGAATGTCCCATTGCATGAGCATGAATTGGGTACTAATTCGCTAAGGGAGGGCAAGAAGGAATAAGTGAAGTTTATATGCATTGATTGAGCAGCTTGAGCTATATAATGAACAGCCTCACAGAGAAGATGGTATTCTAATGCAATAACTCTTGTACCAGTATTTCCACCCTCTTTTTTTCCAAACTAGAAGACAAGAAAAAACATATGTTGGGCACACATTGGCACCACTCGTTTCTCGTCAACAAAACCTCTTTTTTCCAAACTAGAAGCCAAAAAGACATGCCGGGCACACATTGACACCACTCGTTTCTCGTCAACAAAACCCTTTTGCAAGTTAAAATAACACAAAGCAAGTCATCCCTCCTAGTACAAAATCAGTAGCGGTCGGCAATGCAATTCGTTGACGACACCATTGATTGACTTGACCTATATGGAACCGTTGGACACTCCAAACGATTCTTTTCCAAGTTCCCACGTTAAGTTTGATGAGAGGTGGTACCCAGTTTGGAGCCCATCTCGAAGTTCGGTAGAAGGATGGAGTAGTAAGTTACGTTGTTAAGTGCTCCATTTTATTTTTTCATTTCCATTTCTTGAAGTAGCGAGGCTCGTTGAAGACCCCCACCACCTCATTTCAATGTTAATCAGCTTTTCTCGCCTCTGAAGCTGCCGGCATCGAATGTAAACGAAGACAGATGGAAGTTGAAGGGATGGCATTGTTAAGAATCTTGTTGATTCTCAAGAGGATTGGAAAATCTTTCTTTGCTGCTATTTTTACTAAAAAAAATCCCGTTGTTGGATTGAATTCTAATAAATCCTTTGGAAATTTATATCTATCTCTATGAAGAAGAAGTTATATAACGAAGGGGATTCTTATTTGTACAAATGGTACTTCGAATTTGGAACGATCATGAAAAAATTAACGATTGACCTATCATGGAGCCACTGGAAACTCCAAACACGTTATTTTCCAAGTTCCCAAAGTGAATTTGAACCCAAGTCATATTTCTATGGAAAGGTATCTTTATATCCTTGTTCTGCGAATCATTCTCGACAACAAATTGACTTTTTCACTCTAATTATGGTTGGTAATTCGTATCATCAAATCTAATATTTATTATTTATGTAATTTTTTGGTGATTGCAAGTGTTTTTGCATTTTTAATTTGTGTCATTTCAAATTAGCTTTGCCGTGCAGTGTACAACTTTTGACGATAAATCTCTGGCTTGTTCAAAGTTCATTCTTGTTATGAATTGCGACCCTATCTCTATAAGTGGGACAATTTGGGGGGAGAGTGATTTTGATGATCGCAAAATCATTCTATGTTAAACGCCTTATTTAAGTCACGAAAGAAGAAGAATAAGGACTTACACACAAGTTGATCAGCATAAGTTCTACCAACTGTGTTTACCTTGCACATGTGATAAACATGAAAAAGAAAAATTACATTATAAATCCTAAACGTTCTTTTTTTATGTAATGCAAACAAGTTCTAAATATTTTAAAAAGCACAATTAAGTTCGAATGGAGTGCAATTGTTGGCAGCACTATTTGGATTTTCTCACAAAATCATGAATAATTTTGACTAATAGTTAAATAATAAAACGGGGAGGGTTTTGCCGATCATGTAATGCATGACTTGATTACTACTGTTAATTGAAATTAAAACTCAAATTCTAAGTAGAATCAAGTGACACTCGCGACCTCCATGGCCATCGTGGTGGGCTCTGCTCATTGATATGCTTAAGTTTGAGAGAGAGAGAGAGAGAGAGAGAGAGAGAGAGAGAGAGAGAGCGTGCGCACGCGTACAAAACTTATTGTGCGAAGAGAAAGACGGCAGTAGAGAAGTGGAATTGCTATCTCAATACTAAGCATTGTAACTCAATTCCACATTTACTAAGGAATCGAATTTTACAAGTACTCCATTTCCATATTCGAACTTCTTTCCAAACACGACGAATTTGTACTAGGATTTCGATTCACTGATTAATCTAATTCCACATGAAAACTATTAAAATAAGTCTTGAGTTTGAGCCCAAAGCGAAAATTTGAATTTTAGAAATAAATAAATGAAGTCCAAAATCGAGCTAAGCAGAATATATGAAAATTAATTTTCACGTTGAAGTCGTCGAAGTTAATAAAAAAAAAAAAGGAAACCGGAGGTTTTGTTTTATATGTTTATTTCGGTTTCCCTGTTGGCGTTGGACTTATTGGCCACTGAACAGGAAAGTCCCATGCGGACGTCGAATTTGACTAAGACTGGTCAAACTTGGGTTTCATATAAAATATATATGTTTATTGCAAGTGGGAAGAGAAGACTTGGAAGCGCTGTTGTTGATGTAGTGCAGGGAAGCGCGGCTTTCAACCAAGCGCTTGGCGTGGTTTTATGGTGATTTCTTCGTGGAATTACATCAATAATTTTTATTGTTGAAATCGATTAGATTTTATGGTAAAATTTATTAATTCATTCGTGAGATTGAAAAATTATTTTGTAAGAAATTATGAAGCTAAATACTTGTGAATTATTTGGTGTAATTAAAGCTTGAAAAATACTGAGAATGTTTAAGTGACTCAAGTGTGGTTGTAATATTCGCTGTATCGCTTAATCTCTATTAGAATTCATTGCTGCTTTTCCTATAGACTGAATTATGTAAATCCAATGTCCGATTTATTTTTGTGTTCTATCTAGTTTATTGTTCAATCGTTTGCTTTTGTTTAACAATCCAAGCAAGCCTTTTCGAGTAATGTGGAAGCTAGCCACACCTACACCCATTCAACATGCCCAATGCATATGATCTACGGGATCATGTGGGTCTCACGTGATTTGACGAATCACATGTACCGGATTTTATGCTTTAGGTGCACCTAATAGTTCTCGTGCACTATGGCCGCGGAAGAGATTAAATGGATTCACGAGATTAGTCAAAATTAAATATTTTAATATGTTAAATCGAAATAAATGGTTCATCTCTAATTCCAACTACGCAAGTTTAG
>BCNH02000009.1:10226882-10245173 GCA_001662345.2 Metrosideros polymorpha var. glaberrima
AAAATTTTATGAATTTATTATTATTTTTTCTTTTTCTTTTTCTTTTTCTTTTTTTCCTTACCCTAGGCCAACGAGGTTGCCAACCGATCCTCGCTAGTCATAGGCAAGGGCCTCAGCGTACTTTGCCAACCACAAGGGAGGGCGTCGCCGCCCTCATCAGTCGATGGCTGCTGGCCTAGGGTTAGAAAAAAAAAATGAGAAAATTCAAAAAATTATAAAAAAATAAAAAGAAAACTTGTCCATGTCAACGCTCGTTGTGCCACGCAGGACAATCGGCGCTGATTAGATTGTCTCCTTTGCGATTTCCGGCCAAATTTGGTCGAAAAGACTAAATTAGCAATTTGTCAAAAAGGTTTATGACAAAATTGTAACAATTGAAAGGTTTAGGACTAAATTGGCCAAATTAAAAAGTTTAGAACTAAATTGACACTAGTGCAATAGGTTTAGTACTTTTTTGATAATTTTCTTGATAGGTATAGTCCCAATTAAGACTGTATGACCGGAGTGTGGTCGTCCTAGAGCTTTTGTCAGCCATGAGATTAAAGTGCTAGTTCGTTTATGCTTTCTTCCTACAAGGTATCCTTAGGATATTTCTGTTCTTAGGATTTGAGAGTAAAATCGTCCTAGTTTTCCTTCTCACATGATCCCAGTCACCTATGGGTATATGTTTCTATTGTCTCTTTTAATTTTTCTTTTCACATAGTTACCTTGTGGGCTTGACCTAGTTGTCAAAACTGGTTGAATATTAGTCTATTGCAAACCCATAAAGGCTCGCGTAGAATTGGGCTTTGATGTTTAAACTCATCTCCATCCGTTTTCAAAATTTTAGGTGACTCATACACAAATTGACCCACTAAATTGAAAAATGGGTTTCTAACCCATTTTTCAACCTTTAATATAATGGTATCATTGGAATAGAGCTTATGAGCCTGTCGGATCATTGGGCAAACCCCCTACAAGACCAAAGCTGACCAAAGCTGCGGACGAGGAAGATTGAAGTTGGAAGAACGCTAAGATAAAAAAAGAAGAAGAAAAAAGAACAACACCGAGTGACCCTTATGGAGCCAAGTTTAAAAGACAACATAACAAGTGACACGTGGGAATTATTAATAACATTAGGGATGATCACTTCTAAGGTGGGTAGGTTCTACACCTGAAACCTGAAACTTACCATATTATAATCGGTTCCTAGTTTTTAGAACTTGCAACCTAGTATGTTTGCCTTGGAACTTATTTTGAAATCTACCTTATTTTTCCGGTCCAGTTCCAGGATAAACAAGATTTACCCTATTTTTCTTTTGTTCCTTTTTCTGTTTCATTTTTTCCAACAAAACGACATGCAATAATGTCTTCGCCTTATCATGTAATTTTTGTGTATGGTGCAGAATCCAAGATTGTTATAAGTGCAAAGCATCAACAGACAACAAAAATTCAAAACTGTAGCTAAAAACCAGAGACAAATTTGGTTCGGACATTCCGTCGAGCGTGCGGTGGGCATGGAGTGAGAAGAGTATGCTAATAATCTAAAACTCGCGTTCACACCTAGACCGAAGAGGAAACACGGAGAAACGTTCAACACCAACTAAACCAACTCACTTGACACCAAACACTCAAAAAATTAGAGAAACCGAGCTCAACTCCTCTATCACCGAACAATGTAGAGCATAAGTTCGCAAAATGAGTGTTCACGGGGTCCCTACTCGGCTCGGAGATGGCGGCTAAGAAGCAAGCTCAAGACTAATCGAGCTATGCCCGACCGCTTTGATGCCTCCGAGCACAAATCTTCGGTGCAGAAGGAATTTGAACCAAAAAAAGAAACTCATCGGAGATGTGTGAACTAGGAAAGCGAGGTCGTGAGGGTGAGGATGCCAGCAGGAGGTCATTGGAAGGCGATAATGGAGGCAGCTGGTTGGGCGCGATCGACGAGTGAGGTGTCCATCTAGCCAAGAGCGAGAGGAAATGAGTGGGCGCTGGCTTGCTGTGAGAGAGATAGAGATCTATACACTAAGCTAGGGTTTTTTTAACCGTAGCAAAAAACCAATTCCAAACCGGTCCGTTCCTCGGGTGGGTCATCACCTTGAACTGAAAACTGGACCGGTTTAAACAAGTTCCCAAAAACTAAAATCGGTTTCCGGACCGATTCAAATAAGATCTGCTTCCCGAACCTATTTTCTGAATGGACTGATCCAATTCTCGGGTAAACTCGATTTGGTTGCACACCCCTAAATAACATGGTGACAGCATGCGGCATTGCTTAAAACTACAATGAGTTTTTTCAGCTCTAGCACACTTGACTCCGGACGCACGAAATGAGGTGTTGCACTCTTTCATCTCCAGTCACATCTTCTTCTTAATCATTGACATGCGTGACAGAGATTGCAAAAACGAGTAATGCAATGTTGGGGGGCATTTCAAAGCTAAGCAATTCATTAAGAGGAAGAAATACCCGACAAAAATTAAGAACTTTTCAACGAAGCAAAAGAAAGAAATAAATCGGTTTTGGAGTACAAAATTCATTATCACTCACACTCTGTAAAATTCACGGGTGCACTATACTTTACATGTTCAAATTGTGATAGAAGTGGTCATTTTCGTCTTCTATGCCAAGAAAAGAGATGGGTGAAAAGATCTTGGGAAACCGAGATTATCACATCCTTTGTCTAAAACAGAAAAGGACCCAAATTTGAGTGGGTACCATAGAAAGAATGAATTTGATCTATCTTACAGGTTCCAAAGCGAAGGAAGTTGAAATAAATGGAGTAGCACCTCAATAGTGGGTGCTTAAGGCACATGACAGGCGATCCAATCAAATTCATCCATCTCACTCAAGTAGATGGAGGAATGGTATTCGTTGGTGGACCATATAGGGGAAAATTGTTAGTAAAGATATGTTGAAATCACAATCTGATCGTGAAAGATGTGTCCTTATTAAAAGGGTTGAATCACAATCTCACAATGTATGAGTCAACTCTAGGACAAAGGATACAAAAATCACCTTTGAAGGGGAAAAATGCTCTAGATGTCTTGCACGAAAGAAGATCGAAGAAGCAATAAGATTGCACCAGATACAAAACTTATAGGACCTTTAACTACATTTTTTTCAAACATTCACGACTTGACTGCACTTTGAGCCAAACTTCTTAGAACTTTTGGTGTAATTTTCCCTTTTAATCCTCTATAGGACTAGACTTATAAACGATAGGCTACTGTTTTTTATAATTTGAATTCGTTTACCAATTCAACCAACAACAAAATATGGCCAGCTTGAACAAGGACCAAGAAATTTATTACCAAAAATAGCCTGTGTCATCTTGTTTCGTGTGGTCATTCAATGTTGGCAAAATCAGAATTGCCTTCTCCAAGATTCCGCGAGGGAGTTGGTAGCTATTACATGACTTTATGCTCCTTGAAATGACAAAATCAACACAAGCCTAGACAACAAAAGATTGACACATTATAAAAAATAGACCTAGTCTACATCACCCTTCAAAAACTTCTCGAATAGCTTTAACTTGTTCTCCACTCCTAATATAGTTGAAGTCTTGAATGTTTCACTAATTCGATAGACCATGCTATGTTAATTTGACGGACCACTCCTAAAATGCAAGAAACATTTGAAATGAGACTTCCATTAGCTAAGCCCTTGCGAGAACGATAATGTTCTATTGACTTCTGACTTGTGATTTTGGGTGTAGACTGTAGAATAAGGTGAACCAATTAAGATGTTTCTGCATCTGAGGTTTCTAGAAATGGTAATAATTATAGGGTTTATGGGATTATTTTAAGAATTTCTAAACGTAGAATGGCTTCACCCATTAGTTGAACCTAAGTTAGACTTTTCTCTGGCCAAGAACGGTAGGAACAAAAGGGAGATGCTTATGAGAACCATGTTCACAAGATAAGTAGTTATCTTTCGCTCTGATAATGCCATTTTATACATTTCCTCCTCTACAAAAACTTATGTTTTTTTTTTTTGTGCTTTTTATTGATGTGTATAACAATACTTCAAGAACTATATATGTGACATGGGTGTCTGAACATTTGAACCACTAATTCTCACCGATGCACGCAAACCGCTCCATCGACATCCATCATTTAATCCTCTGTCCACCGGACGACAAATGTAGCTTTCAAAATTCTGCTTTATCTTATTGGGTGATGAGGATGTATGATGAAATTAACCAGATAACTTCATTAGGCTAAGAGACAATGTGATTTAACTACGAGACCTACCATATTCAAATCAAGTTCTTATGTACTTAGCAAGGGTTATCCAAACTGTCTAATTTAGTTAATGCATGTTGATCGATTTTCATTACCGCCCAATGATGTGCACATAGAGGTGGCAAATGGGTGAATTAAGGGAGTATGAGTGAGTCATATATGGTTTGGTCCAAAATGACCGATTTAACTCACGTTGACTCATTTTTCATGTGGTCAAAATAACTCTTCTTTTGAGTGCATTGATTAGGCTTAATTCCCTTAAAACACACAACTTTAGGTCGAGTTCTAATCATTGTCTAAACTTTTTTTTTTTGTCTCATAGAAAACACCAACTTTTACTCGTCTCAATTCTAGCCTATTTTCTTTGCAAAAAAAAAGCGCCAACTTTGGGTCAGGTCTCAATTCTAGCCTAAATTTCCGTTGTCTCATAAAAAAGTACGGACTGAAAGTTGGTAACCAAATCTAACTCAACATGTACTCTGCAGAATTTGACAGAGGTCCCAATTGGGTACCAATTCAACTGAAAGTTGGTGTTACACGATTTGATATTACATATCGAATGGTTGTTGAAGGGAGGCTGAGTTAATTCTTGCATATCTGTTATGAAAAAAAACAAGTGACATCCGATTGTAATTCTTTGAAAGAGAGGTGTCACCATTGTGTGAGGGGTTGTGCATTGAGTGGAGTCATACTCATATAAGTGTGTCGCTGTGCTGTACGGAGAGGCAACTTCATCTCTAAATGTTGTTAAGGCTCAAATTGCTATTCTAGCACATACCAAAAAAAAAAGGATCCAATTGCTACACTAGTGGATTGCAGCCTTATCCTAGGGCCGCAAAAGTTAGGAGAGCGGAATAGGTCGAGTGGAAAAGGTGAACCACCATAAATTTGTTTCGCAATCTTTTCTATCCTTTACTCTCTTCATATTTCGGTTGATAAGAAGATATTTGCTCTGCATTGCAAACTTCATCAGCAAACATGATTTCATCCTGTAAAGAATGTTGGGCCATTAAGTACGGAAATTTTTTTAGAGACTCCTGTGATAACCGATCCATCCCCCTTTTCTTGGTTTTCAAGTTCAGTCTATTTCAGAATCCACTCATGGCTATCTGAAAAATGGATTCGCGAAGCCCTACGTAGGGACAGATTTTTGGTATCCAAAAGGAAATGATTCAAAGCGCACTCGTAATGTTAAAATCGAACCTAAAATGCTTCAAAAGGGTGCGAAAATGCCTCAAAAGGCCACCGAAAAAGAAGAAGGGAACAACACGAAAAAGTCCTAAATCTATTGTAATCGTGTTAATTCAATCCTAAACTTTTCTTGGTCAATTGAATCCTAAACATTTTGCATTTGGCCAATTTTGGCCGGCCGGCACTAACACGAACAATTTTTAATAATATTTTATTTTTTTCAAAATTTTAATTTTTAATTCTTTTTTCCTTTAATTTCTTTCCTCTGTTTTTTTACAAATCTGGCTGGCAAGGTCGTCGGCCAACCATCATCAGCCACAGGCAAGGGCCTGGGTGGCTAGGCCGTGCGAGAGCATCATGGCTAGGGGTGTGCAACCGGACCAGGTTTACCAAGGAACCAAACTGGCCCACCCGAAAAATAGGTTTGGGAACCAGTTCCAATTTTTGGGAACTTGTTTAAACTGGTCCGGTTCCAGGTGATGGCCCACCTGGAAACCGGACCAGTTTGGAACCGATTTTTAGCTACAGTTAAAAAAAAACCTAACTCTCTCTCTCTCTCTCTCTTAGCAAGCTAGTGACAATGTTGTGTGTGTTTGCAAGGAAAATTAATTAAATTTTTTCACTATTTTATGTTTAGTAGATTGTTAGATGTTATACTTAGTTGTTAATAGTTAAGGCGAAGACATTGTAGCATGTCATTTTGTTAGAAAAAATGAAACAGAAAAAGGAACAAAAGAAAAAATAGGATCTTGTTTACCCTGGAATCGGACAAGAAAAACATGGTAGTTTCCAAGGCAAACAAGATAGGTTCCACGTTCTAAAAATTGGGAACTAGTTATAATAAGGTAGGTTCCAAGTCTAGAACCTACCCACCCTGGAATCGATCACCCATAGTCACGGCCCTCACCAACCACGAGTGAGGAACTCGGCACCCTTGCCTACCACAGGCGAAGGCCGTGACGCCCTTGCCTAGTCTGGGCGAGGGCCACGATGCCCTTGCCGGCCACAGACGAAGGCCGTGAGCCCCTCACTTGTGGCCAGTGAGGGCATCATGGCCCTCGCTTGAATATGGGTGAGGGCGTCGTAGCCCTCACCAACCACCAAGCGAGGGTTTCAGCCCTCACCTGGATATGGACGAGGGCCCGACACCCTCGCCTATGGCCAGCAAAGACCGCAACACCCTCGCCCAACCCAAGCGAGGGTTGCTGGCCCTCACTTGTGGCCAGCGATGGTTAGTCGTCAACCTCGCTGGTTAGAGTTATAAAAAAAAGAAAAAAATTATTTAAAATTATCCACATCAGCTTTGGCCGATCAAAATTGACCGAATAAACTAAATTAGCACAAATGTAAAAACTTTATGACTCAATTGGAAAAAAAAAATGTTTGAGACTGAATTGGCATAATTGCAATAGAATTATGACTTTCTTGGTAATTTTCCTGAAAAAAAGAGACCAAGCCTGCTTCAATGGGTTAGGCTCGTGCCGGAGCTTTGCCCTGTTTGTCCATGAGCTATGCCCCATTGTTCCTATGTCCGTGTGTGTTACCCAAGCACTGTGCAGATAAAGGGTTGACTAGGGCGTTGTCTTTGCGCCGGTCCCGTGCTGCGGTTTCGACGCGGGAGTGGTCAATTGCCCGACCATGCACTAGCAGTGGCCTATGTTTAAAAAAAAACTGATCATATTTTGGCAGTACATAATTTTTCTTCTAACGTTGAATTGACCCGATCTTTGCACCAAGTGAAAAAGCTTTTAAGCTGAATTTTCTTTTAAAAAAACGCAACCTAATCGGAGAAAGTATCAAGATCTTAGGTTTACGTGAAACGGGATAAATATAAGATTTTAGTGAAAAGTCGAGATATCTTCATTCGAACTCCAATCGGCACGTTTCTCAAGGCCTCGAAGAGGTTGCGATTAGGTCGATTGAGATGTATTTTTTGATTGAGAAAAATTGCAAACTTCACAACAGTCTCGAGATCGAAACGACTCGGAACTAAGAACGCAATATCTTGAAATCGGGCCTTCGAATTTCAATAGATTAGGTTCTGCTGGAAAACCGTCGATAAATACTATCCTACTATGTTGTAGGATCGAAGTTTCGAATAAGGTATCGAGTCAAGCTCGGTTAAACCGTGAATATCTGTAGTAAAGAACGATTATGTCTACAGGTCAATCACTATCTTGTATGTCGGGCGGGGGTAATCTAGGTGGACTCCAATAGATTTCAGCACTGTCTTTTTCGAAATTGATGCTTGGGACTATTCATGGAGTGCCAAAGAACTTCCCCCCAGAAGAACACGATATTTAGTTGGACCCATGAAAATAGATCCTTATTTAGCTTCTCCAAATGAAATCATGAAGATGCCAATTGGGGCATTCGCTCATATGATTCGATTGATGCCTTCGTTTTAGATAGGTCACCGAGTGATTTGATTCATTCATTGTTAGGAGATCGGGTTGGTATAAATTTCATTAGAATGGTTACGATGTAATATTTGGACTCGGCCCGTTTCATTATGAAATAAAAAATAAAAAAAAATCATGAAGATACCCCCACTAACTCTACGATTCCTGACCGAGACGACCCATCTCTGAGCTTGAGCAGGAGACTAGTGCTTGGGCAGATGAATCCTCGTTAAGGATTGGTAATCCTTGGAGATCCCAAATCGACGGTTTACGAAAGCACACGAGTAGAAAGGAAAACGAAAGGTCGACAGGGTGTGGTAGCAACGCACCAATCAGAGGAAGAAAGCTCAAGGACCCTCTTGAATATAAATAAAAAAAATTAAAATCGTAGTGACGATGAGAAGAAGCAATTGAAAAATGGAGAGGTGTTAGGTGGGGGAAAGAGAAATGTCTTCTCACCCGCTCTCTCTTGGCCATTCTTGTTCTTCCTCCACCCCCGGGGAAGAAATCAAACACTTCCCATGTGAAGAAGGCGCTCTCTTCAAAGAGCACCTCATCTACTCTACTAATGGAATCGTCATTTGAATAAGAATAAGAATAAGAATAAGAATGGGAAGAAATAAAAATGAAAATGTCTATGTTCTCGCGGGAGCCGTTGCTTTTTGACACGTGTAATCGAGGCTGCGAAAATCGAGATGTCGTCCACGAGATACATAGGCTCGGTGATTTTCTCGGGACGCTCGTTAACAAGACTCCGAGACCATTTTCAGGTGCTTGAATTGAGCCGGTCTAATAGGACTAGTCTAGATGTGGTTTAATCGGACGCATCGCGAGAGTCGACGATGCGGCGGGTTCGATCTTCATCTTCGGGTGCCGAGTCTGAATCCGTCCACGCGTACTCTGCTTCGGACTTAACCGGTGGGGGCTTTGCTGCACCCCTGCAAGCAACTCGCCCGTCTCGATCGGCCGCACAATAAGAACGGTGCGGGGTCCTCAGGCGATTATCACAGCCAAAAAATCTAATGCGTAGACATTGTATGAGAAGCTTCCTCCAAGAAACGACCAAGAAAACCCTCCCATAGAAAATTCCCTTCATCCCTCTCTCTCTCTCTCTCTCTCATCATTTTCTTGAGGAAAGCAAGAAAATGCGTGTTGTCCGTTTCTCTCTCTCCTTTGAAAGATGACCAAAGTGGTGGAATACTTTTAAAAACATTTTCTGGTTCTCAACACTTCTAGAACTAAACCCAAAACTCCCATGACCATCCCTGAACAAGAAGAAGAAGAAGAAGCCTTCCTCCTTCTCTATAAGTTTCCAAAGACCCCCCATCCCAAAAAGGAAGAATTCTCTTTCTCCTCCCTTTCCCTTTTCCATCTTCCTTACCTTTGTCCTCCTGGGTTTCCATTGACGAGAGGAGTTATGTTCAGCCATGGAGGAAGCTGATACAAGAAGGAAGAGAGCTTGTCACGGCCTGGTTCACATCTCTGGGTTCTACTGCTGGGGCTGGGAGTTCCTCACCGCCCTCTTGCTCTTTAGTTGCTCTTCCTCCTCCATCTGATCGCCACCGGAACCTCTCACCAGTCCCCCTCCGGTTTTTCTCTCTCTCTCTCTATTTCCCTCCTTTCTTGGCCCTCCTGAGACTGTGATCGTCGCTGTCGGGGAAGGGTAAATCGGGAGTACCGATAAGGAAATGGCGCAGCGCTCGGCTCCGGCGCCGTTCCTGACGAAGACGTACCAGCTGGTGGACGATCCGGCCACCGACGACGTCATCTCGTGGGGCGAGAACGGCGGGACGTTCGTGGTGTGGAAGACGGCGGAGTTCGCCAAGGATTTGCTCCCCAGCTATTTCAAGCACAACAACTTCTCCAGCTTCGTTCGCCAGCTCAACACCTACGTATGTTCTCATCTAAGTTCTTTTTCTCTTAATTTCCTTTTTATAAATTATTATTATTATTATTCCCCTTTTTTATGTGACCTGCATGTGATTTTCTTTTCTGCGTTTTTTTTTTCTGAGGCGCGATCGGGAAAAAAAAAATCTTTTCACGTTTTTCATGAGATGTTTTCATTGGTTTATATAGGTGTATTATTGTGGAGCTAACTTGGGTTATAAAAAATAGTAAGTTAGGTAAAAAGTCTCATGACACGATTTTAAATGAGTATTTGAAACAGAAAATTGCAATTTTTTATTTAAAAAATCCAATATATTTGCGATGAACATGGTTTAATGTAGCAATGATCATATATTCTTCTTCTGCCAATTGGGATTATTGTGGAAATTACTTGGTCCTTTTTTAGGGATTTTCAGATGAGGTCTTATGGCGAAATCTTCAATGAATTTTGCAAATTGGACCTCGAGTCCAGGGGTCAATTCTAAGATCTGCCTAACTTGGAGGCGCCCATTAGGGGACTGAATAGACGATTTTGCCCTTTCTGTTGCATGCATTTAATTAAATGTGGTCAAGGATCGGAGCTGTCCTTTGGCTGTGCATAATTGACTCCGGCGGGTGCACTTGCGAACCTTAGTTGAGTTTGTCAATTTTTTTTAGTTAATATTATTTGACTATCAAGAGAAAAAAAAAGAGATAAATAACTTGAAATTTTCTGATATTTAAAGGAGAATTATGTGAATGGCTGCATATGGACAAGTTAACTATATTTCCAAAGGTTCAAACCTAACTAATAGTGTCCTTGTCACGATTTTTCTGTATCCCATTTAAATTCATAAGGAATGCATAATCTACTGTGAATATGTTGGGGGTATGATAAAAGAAGCATAGTTCATATGAAGGAGCATGATTAATTCAATGAAAAATGTGTAGAAGTCTTAGTAGCATCAATTGACCATAACCCAAAAAAGTAGGCTATATCGTTGATGAAACTTAAATTTTAGATATTTAACATTAAAGGCCGGGACATTGCTCTTGCATTGATTTTCTTTAGCAACTTAAGTTGACAAATCAAGATATAAACCCTCCACAAAAACTTGTCTGGATATGGCTTCAACAACCGTTGAGTTGTTGGTTAGTGAAGCGGTGAGCGAATTGTGAAATCACTCATAAACAAATTGTATGGATTTCAATCCAATTCTAAACTTTTTGATTTTATCAATTTAGTTGCAAATCTTTGTGTGAGATTCCAATGTAGTCCTTCTCGGTAATTTTGGTCGGAAATTGTTGATGTAGTGGTGTACCGCGTAGAAAGGCTGGCGATGACCAGATCGCCACGTCGCCGATTTTCGGCGAAGATTGATCGAAATGACTACATTGAAATTTTGCGCATAGGTTTGGGACTAAATTGATAAAATTGAAAAATTTATGACTGGATAGCATTCGTACAATATGATTGTGACTAATTGGGTAATTTTTCTCAGAAAAATTGTGTCGTGGAGTGATGTTTCTAAGAATATATATAATGAGCGCACCTTTTTGTGTTATCTATCATTGACTATGAATGAAGTGATTGAAGGGATAAATTCTTCAGCTAGGTCTTTTATGTGTTTGATTATTCTTGCAGCACAGAAACGAGTGCTTTTAATTTCTAATTTGGCCTTTCAACGGTCCAATTTGATGGCAATGATCTTAAAAAAAGTAGATTTTGTCGTTGACAAATGTGAAGGTCCATCTACCAAATTATTTATGCGTGTAGCCTCGTCCTTTTGCACTTATTTGTCTTTTTCTAAGAATTCGATGTCTTGATTCTGATCGTTTAGTTTCATATTAGTTTATCCTATTTTCATAGGTAGAGAATTTCTTTTCTAATGAAGGTATAGTACTTTGGATAATTCGATGCGAAACCCCTTTTCATAAATGGAAGATTGCTTTTTCTAAGTGAAATTGTCAATTCAATCAATGAAATGATTTCAATACAACTTTTAAGAATATTTTTGAATAACAAAATAAATCAAACTTGACGGCTCACAATAAAAATTCAAATAAAAGTTCTCACCAAAAAAATGGAAAGAAAAATTAGCTTTCACAAGGTGGTAAATTAAGCAAGAGGATCGATTTATCACTGACAAAAAAAAATGCATATCTTTGGTAATTTTATCATTATTATATTATGGCCCGTCTTTTGGAGTAATTTATTGTTTATTATTTTACTTTTACAATTTGTGCAAATTTTATAACTATTTAAGCACGAAAATGCTTTTCGAAATTTATAAATAATCACATGTAGAATCATATATAGTTTCTGTAAATTTTTAAAAAGTTGTAGATTTTGGTGGAAGGCTCTTGAGTTATTTTTTCAGTAAGCAAACCAAAATATAAAACTATTAAAAAGCCTTGAACGCATTGTGAGGATATAAAACGCTAGAACCAACGGGCACCTACGGGCGCCGCTTGTATTTCGTAAATGAATGTGATTACTTTTTTTCTTTAGGTAATGGGTATTTTCTTTTTGACGGTTGTACCTTGCTTGCCTCTGGAAAAAAAAAATTAATGCCAAAATAAATTAAAATAGGAAATAATGACACTTGGCATTTAAAGTTTTTTTTTAAAAAAGAAATGTCTAATTTATGTAGATTTGCGTAGGGAGTCAGGAGGTCAGCCAAGGAAATGATACAAGTTATCAAAAGAATGGTGTATATACGGGCTCTGTTTGTTTTGCAAAAAATTAATAATGTAAAAAATATTAACTAAAAAATAATTACTTATATTATGTATGAAAATAAATAAATAAATAGTATTTTTATCGTTTAGGAATATATTTATATATAAATTGTTGTTTATAATAAAAAGAAAAACATATGATACAAATAATTATATTTTTTAAAAAAATTAAATCGTTTATTATTTGCAATACAGACGGAATTCGGATGTCAATGAAAAGAGTGTGTTTTTGGGATGCCACAATGGACAATGTTTGATCCTGATCGCAAGCCTCTTCGCAGGGCTTTAGAAAGATCGTGCCGGACAAATGGGAGTTCGCCAACGAGCACTTCAAGCGGGGCCAGAGAGAACTCCTCTCCGAGATCCGCCGCCGCAAGACGGCGGCGCTGCCTCCGAACCCCCCGGCCTCCGGCGCCGCGAAATCGGCCGGCGCCGCGGGAGGCCAGGCCTCGCCGGAGAGCTCGGGCGAGGACATGGGGTCCACGTCCACGTCGTCCCCGGCGGACTCGAAGAACGCGGGCTCGGTGGAGACGGCGGCGGTCGCGACGGCCGCCCAGTTCGCGGACCTGACGGACGAGAACGAGAGGCTGAGGAGGGACAACGAGGCCCTGAGCTCGGAGCTGGCGCAGGCGAAGCAGCACTGCGACGAGCTGGTGGCGTTCCTGACGGGGTGCCTGAAGGTGGGCCCCGACCAGCTCGACCGCATCGTACGGCGAGGAGGCCGCGCCGCCGCCGGGGACCGCGTCGACGGTGTTGATCGCGATGATGACGACGACAAAGCGGGAGGAGTTGGTGCTGAGAAGAGCACGAAGCTGTTCGGCGTGTGGCTGAACGGGAAGGGGAAGGAGGAGAGGAAGAGGGCCCGCGAGGAGAAAGTGGGACCCGCGGGGATGGAGTTCCGTCAGCCGTTGATGAAGACCAGCAAGGTCTGCAACTGATCGTGCGGTCAGAAAGCGATGCGGGGCGGGGGTGTACTGTAAGCTCGTTGCACCTCCGGCACACCAAAGTGCGAAGTTTTAGGGGCTTGATTTGATCGGTCGGTCGTTGGTAACTTGGTAGGAAGGAGAAAGAGACTCGTCAACCTCAAGGTTTCAATTTCTCTGTCTTCTTTTTTATTTTATTTTATTTTGTATTTATTTTGTATTTTTTGTGGTGATGGGGACTCAGATGAAATAGATAGATTGGGTTCCTAAGTCGTTTGTAAATTTGTTGGTGGATGGAGCAAGTGGGGATCGGGAAAACAAAGAAGGGTCTTCACACTCCTAGTCAATCAATGCAATTAGAAGCTTGCATCTTTGAGTAGCTTTTCGATTGCCACGTTACCACTGCGGTGGTGTGACCTATTGATGCATTATGATATGGTCCCGAATGGTTCGGGACCCTCGATCACAGGCTCTGATTCTTCGGTCGCTCCTCAGCCTCTGAAAACCTTGGCTTGTCTGCAGCACAGCGTAGTATTGCCTTGATCCTACTGCCACAAGGACTGTGCAGGGGGCGATTGGCTCGTTCAAAGTATGTAGTGTTCATGGCTCCAATCGAACATTCCGTGATTGGCTCATTCAAAGTGTGGAGTGCTCATGGCTCAAATTGAACATTTCGTAGCAGCCGTTGTTGATAAATTTGTTTGTAAAACAAACAAAACAAACAAAAAGTGCTTTGTCCCACATGAAGTAGATGTGAGTGTGTGGGCCAATATATAAGTGAAAGGTTTTTCTAGTTTTTTAAATGAAGACCATGGGCTAAGTGGATAGACCTTACAATACCCATATGTGGATGCGCAATTATTAGGTGCACTTAGCACGCTCACGGATCTGAATTGGCACTAATCAACGTATAATTATTATTTTAATAGATGTGGTTATTTTTTGCTAATGGTTATTAGACATTTTACAACTTTTGAAAGAAGTTATAAAATTCGAAATTAAAAAAAAGGTTATCATTGTTATTTATTTATTTTTATTCGAATTTTACAGTTTGCCTTTGAAACAGTGTATGTTTAGAATGCAACATTTGTATATGTGAAACACTGTTATAAGTTCGTCGTTTCCGTCTCAATATTTTAACATCTTGATTCTCCTTTCTCAAATAAATAAAGCCATTATTTTCAATTTTTTTAGAGTTCTTGGAAAAATATCAAAATTGCTTTATGGTATTTTCATTCGAGACTTTGTTGTATTCTCAATGATGTTTTTCCAATAACTATTAACAATGTTGTGGCGCAAATAATTTTTTAAAGATAGTGTATTCACGACTCAAAATCTGATTCCATTTTTCCTAATTGATTTTTTCGCAACACTTGCTTGGGTCACTAACCCGCTCCCTTCCTACCCTTTTAAAAACTCTTATGTTTTTGGAGAGTGAAAGAATGATTCATCAGATAATCGCACTTCTATTGAGTTTGAATACGATTAATTTAAATTAATTCACTTAGAATGTTGCTTTAAAAGTAATTCTCTAAAATTGCAGAGTCTTTTTTAAGTAAATATATCACACATATGTCAAGATCTCAAGATGATAAATAAGATGGTCAAAATAAAGCAAACCCTAAATAGTAAAGTAGAACAATAAAGCACAAGTACACACCCATCCCACAAGAGCAGATCTATCTTAGCATCAAAACCGAACAAACGGCGATCGATCATCGAATCTCGCCTCATTATAAGTGATGAGCACATACTGTAATCTTCTTCTCCAATATCTACGGTTTTTTCAATGGGCAGTGCACGCTTGAGTTCAACGTCATCAACACCATCACCATACGAAGACACCACAAAAATGCTGAACAAGCTCTCAAATCTAAATTGATTGAGAGAGGTTGAACAAACACAAAAACGTCTTTGAGAAACTCCCAAACCTAAATCCAAATGGGGAGAGAATAACTCCTAGATATAAATTTAGAGCGAGAGATGAGAGCTTCCAAAACTTGAAGAATTCTTATAACCGCTTCTAGTGCAATAAGAACTCATCGTATTCCCCAACGATCCTGTCGAACTTCTTGGATTGAAGGATTTGAAGTAGTGGGTTCGTTTCTAATGATGGAAGCGAAAATACGCTTCGGAAGAAGAGAAGAGCATAAGCAGTGAGCAAAGAAAAAATAAATAAAAATAATAAAATGCTTCCAGATTAGATCGGAGAGAAAAATCTCAATTCTTGTTGAGAATCCAAAGCCTCCCTCCACTAAGAGGCTTTCAATCGAGGGAGCTTAGAGTGGAAGAGAAAAAGGGAATGAGAGAGAAGTTGAAGAGGAGAAAGCAGCTAGAATTTCATATGAACGTCTATTGGAGGGAGAGATCTTCCATTCGAAAATTGCATAGTTTGCACTCCGTTTTCCCGCTACATGTTCATAATGGAGCCCAAAGTCAATCTAAATCAAAACAGTATGGGAAAAAAAACCTTATGATTGATACGTAGCATGGACATATGGCACAAGACTATCATAGGAGATTGTAGTCTCCCAAGAGTTTTTATCTAAAAAACTTAATTGTCAATGCGAACAAATAGTGCAATTCGAATAGTGAATTTTAGGGGTGTGTATGGTCCGGATCAGTTCGGTCCCGTATGAAACCGAGGACCGGACCGGTAGTCCCGGTTCCCAAATTTTCGAGACCGGGGACCGGTTCGATCCGGTCCCAATAGGACTGGCAAACAAGCCAAAGAAGCCATTATAGCTCGCAATTCCATTTGTCGCAGATCTTGGAGAGCTTGGCCTTGACCTTGAGGAGGTGCGATGGGTGTTGACAACGTTCTTGTAGTCGACGAAGAGAAGATGCGGTGGGTGCTGACGACGTTGTAAATAAGTTTCTGCTAAAAAAGGTCATTGTATTTTTCTAGAAAGTTTCGATATTAAATATACAGTATTGTTTAATCATAAGTTTTGTTCTTTTAGTTTGACTATCTTGGACGAGCAGAGTAAGGCTCATTAAAAAATGAATTCATTTGCTACTTTTTGAATTTCAATACTAGCCGATTTCCTTTGGTTAGAAACTAAGAAAAACTTTTGCAAATTGTATCTATTCTATAACTTGCGTGTTTTTATCTTAACAATAATATCGATCATTCCCAATGTGAAAGTCTCTCTCAATTTAAATGAGTTCAAGATAGAATATCGTCGGACCATCAAAGAGAGAGAAAAAGGCCATGGATCCAGTTTTATGTAATTTGACTCTTCAATTGTTTCAAATGAGTTTATGAATTTTGACAAATAGTTCATATAATTAAATTATCATATTCATTTTCAGGAAATGTTTGTATTGACACATCAATTTTGGCTATAGATTAGTCATTTATTTCTTAAGAAAGTTTGAACAGGAGGGGCAAATATATATTTTTGGATTGGTCCGATCCGGTTCGGTTCAATCCCGTCCCGTCCCGTCCCATCCTATCCCTCTTGAAACCAGGGACCAAACCACTCGGCCATTGGTCTCATTTATTAGGATTGAGGATCGGTACCCTCAAGGACCGAACCAACCCGGCTGGTCTAATCCGGGCAATCTCGGTCTAGTTTGTTCACCCCTAGTGAATCCTACCTGGTAACAATGCTATACCTGACTTTATTGTCTTATTATACCTAACTTTGCTTTGGTAGCTCGAATTTTGATGAGAACAAAAATAGATTGAAAAGTTAGAAATGAACGGCAAAATCAAGGACCCGTGGCGATAGGCATCATCGAAGCAACGGTTGCCTACAGCAATTGAGAGCTCTTGGCTCAATCTTCGTTACTTTCCCTTAAATTGGGCAGAAGGACACAAAGATAACCATAAGTTTTGTATAGAAATTACTTGAGTGCCATAACTTTTTTAAACTGCTCACTTAAGTGCCATCGACACCGGAAATCTAACGTGTACGTTGGAAATCATATGTAGACATCGGAATGATTATTTTATTATTATTTTTTGAATTTTTTACTTTACCTTTTCTTTTTGCCTTTGCTTTTTTGTGTTGGCGAGGGTTGCTTGCTAGTTGCAAAAACTTCGCCTAGACTGGGCGAGAGCCGCCTTGCCCGTGGATGGTGAGGCCGCGAAGGCCTCGAGCGAGCCTTTCGTGGCCTCGTCGGCCGCGGGCGAGGCAACCTCACCCAGATCTGACGAGGGCCTTCATCGCCCCACCTGCCCTCACTCACGGTCGGCGAGGCTGTGAAGGCCTTGGGTGAGGTCACGATGGCCTCACCGGCCGCAGGTGAGGTGCCCTCGCTCAGATTTGGCGAGGACTTTCGCCAACGGTTGTGGGCAAACAAGGCCGGCGAGGGTTGTCGGTGACCCTTGGCGGCATAGAAAAGAAAAGGCAAAAAAGAAAAGAAAAAGCAAAAAAATTATTAAAAATTATTTAAAAATAAAAAATAGTCCTTCCGGCGTTCACGTCGGATTTCCAATGCTCATGGCATTCAAGTAAGTGTTTTTAAAAAGTTATTGCACTTAAGTGAGCCAAAAAAAATTATGACACTCAAGTGATATCCATATAAATTTTATATCACTCCTGATGTCCTTCTGTCCTTAAATTGTAATGCAAAGTATAGAGGAGAAATCTTTGTGACCTTGCGCGCGTTTGGAACGACCATAATTGTGTTGTGACTGTGTTGCATTGTGGGGTATATACTGTAAAAGTGTTGTGATTTGTGTGTTTTGGTACCATATGTTTTAAAATTGCAGTACCTCACAAAACTAGATGAGTCGATTTTCTAAAAATTACTGTAAGATGCTGAAACTTTGAGGGCTCTGCGATTTTAAGGAATTTATCTGTAAAAATTGCAGCACCCCGTTTTTCAAGTATATCTTCTATAAGGAAGTTGCACGAAATAGGTTCCACTTTTTTTTTTCCCGATTACTATAAGAATTTGCATCCTTTACGAAATATTTGATTTGATTTATA
>BCNH02000009.1:10245406-10310194 GCA_001662345.2 Metrosideros polymorpha var. glaberrima
ATCCTAGAGTCATTTTCAGAGAGGCATAGTCCAAATTTGATACTCTAACTTTGTGAAGTTTGAGGACCCGATTGCAAAACTTGTTCGAGTTTAGAGGACTGAAATTACAATTATGCCTTTCAGAAATTTGGACCCGCATTTATTATAATTATTATTATTCAGAAAAATTTATCCCGTTGAACCCATCGAGTTAAATAAATAGACGCCCGGGGCAGATATTTTAATGTACGTTTGAAGTTTCATCGAGTCCACTGCCGTTGATGGCGGTCGTCTTCCGCCACTCCTCGCTACTCTCCCCATTCCCTCCGCCGCTGCCGCCGCCTTCTCAGTCCCCGTCTTCTCGCTCTTCCTTCGCTCGATTCGCAGCTTCTTCTTCTTCTCGATCGCCGCCTCCGGCGTCATCGATGGAAGCTGCGGACAAGTTCATGGAGTTCCCTCACGTGTCGGCCCCGCACAGGAGCCTGATGATCGATCTCGTGTCCGCGGTGGAGGAGCGGCTGGGGTCTCAATTGCTTCCCTGCGCTCTCCCGCGCGACGTCCGGTACTACCAGAACGACGCCGGCTCTTCTCGCGGCTCTCTTTACGTCAGGCGCGGCCAGGGTTCCTCCAAGGTACGATTCGCTCTTCTGTCTTCGAAGATGGGATTTTCCCATCGATATTGTGGTCTGGGACGGAGTGTGGTGGCGAAATTGAAGGTGGCGAGAAGAGTTTGTGAGTGGATTTTAACTCCTGTCTGTAGACTTAGCATCATATGGTCAATGGAGATTGCGCTATCTCATACCTAGATACTACTGCTATTTCTCATGGATCAAATCTGGACCAGATGATTTGTGATTGTTAAGTTCTTGGCGGCAGAAATTGTAGCACTCTGTGGAGTTCCTGCTCTGGAAATGAAAGGCTTTGTAGGCCTCAACCTCATCAAAGCAAATCTTTTTTTGGCTTGGCTGTATAGGCAAATAGACAAGGAACTTATTCTGTCTGCCAGTATTTTTGCTATTGCTTTGCGGGGAGCCCTTGATTGCTTTGGTCTCCAGCTTTTTACCTTGAGGAAACTTTTCGTAATACTGATGTTCCGATGACACAGTCTGATACCGTGATTAAATTCATTCATGTGCTTCCCAGGAACTATGGTTCATATCCATCCCAAACATGTTGCTTTGTGATGATTGTGAACCTGCACCCAAGTCAAATCATTTGTAGATTATTGTGATATGTAGACTGTATAGGGAAATTTGAGTTCAGTTCTTGGAAAAATGTATTGTTGGTTTGATTATTTGTTTTGGTTTGTCAGGTTGATTTCTTGCTAGGAAGTTGGCTAAACTGCCAGCTTCCAACTGGAGGATCGCTGAACATAACCAGCCTTTCGGCCTACCTCAACAATTCAACCGATGCTCCAAACTTTCTGTTCGAACTCATACAGAGCAGCCCGACATCGCTGGTCCTAATCCTTGATTTGCCACCTCGCAAGGACCTCGTGACTTGCCCCAACTACCTTTCGACATTCTACGAGGAAACCCAGTTGGAGTCCCGCAGGCAGGTGCTCGAGAAACTTCCAGAGGTTCGGCCTTACTTCTCCTCGGCCCTTTACATACGCTGCGTAGTCTCTCCCACGGCTATCATGCTTCGCATAGAGAGCGAGGCGGGTAAAGTGGAACGCTTGGATGAAATTGTTGAGAATTACGTCTCTCCTGTTGCCAAAGAGGTCCTGGGAGTATGGTTAGATAAGTGTGCCGCTGTGGATAGAAACGTCGAAGAGGAGGAGAGAGCATTCTTAGAGAGAAGGGACGGGATAATTAAGAGGAAGACTATTGAGATCGACCTTGGGTCCAGCTTTCCCAGGTTGTTTGGGCCAGAGATAGCTAACAGAGTCTTGGATGTGCTGAGAGAGGTTTATGGTGTATGAACTGGCGAGCTATGGGGGCTGGTGTAGAAATTGTCTCTCCTTCACCTGTTCAACTTCAAGGGGGAACTTCTGTAAGTGCCACTCTCATACCCACTTCCCAAATTAGCGGTAAAGTTCACCTGTCATAATAGATTAGACGCTGTTCAGAGTTTCGCCCTTCCTTGAATGCAGGATTGAGGCTGAAGGGAATGAAGGCCACAAAGGCTCAGTAGTCCTGTGACATCTGAGCTGCGTTCTTCTTTTTCTTTTTGGGTCGGTGGTACGGACAGAGCGAACTAGGTAAGCGTTCTCAAGGAAACCAAGATCGATGAATAGGATAAAGGAGGTGTATTTTCGAAGCTCTCATTGACGGTGTCTGAAGCATAGCTATTTACTTGTATAACAAGAATGTTCAAACTCTGTCATGTTAGCGAGATGAAGTATGTGATGAGAACGCATCCAATCATTTGACGATGTGCAATCCAACTGGATTGCTGATGACTTGCCCCACGAGTCATTCGCATTGAATTTTCTGATCTTAACCAAACAATACTGCTAGCGTCGATGTTCTCTGAATGGGCTAAACCTTACTGCATCAACAACAACACGAAACCGGGAGGGTGTGTGGTGCGGGTGGTACTAAATAAGCCTTTCGAAGGGTACACCCTACGTAGAGCGGAACCGGGGAAAAGCATAAGATGGGTTCTCGATCACGGGCTTGTTTGATGACTCAATTAGAAGTGTTAGGAAATATATTAGTGAGGGTAGAATAGTCATTTTATGTTTAGAGGGTTTGCTTATATATAGGGTGTGCCCACATATATATAACAAGAAATTATTTTCTTTTTAAACATGGTATCAGAGCCCATAAAAAACCCTAATCCCTCGAGATCACCAGAGCAACTGCTGTCGGTAGAACCCTAGTTTGCTATTCTCGTGACCCACTCACTGTCGCCCACTCCTCCATCTCATTACATGCCTGTGACTACTCTGGCAAGCCTCGATTCGGCCTTGTCCATTGTTGGCCATCTTGGCCGAGCCTCGATTCGTCGCAATTGAGTCAGCATTGCTATGCGACTTGCTTTCCTAGGGTTTCTGAAGCTACCATTGAAATATAGGGTTTAAACTGCTCAACCCTTGTTCGATTGATGCTGCTGTCAAATTGCCGCTGAAGCAACCTTTATTGAAATTGGGGTTCGACTATAAGGATTTGAAGCGAAGCTTTAAAAAAAATTGAGACAACGAATGATGTTGTCCACTGCTCACATGGTTTCTTGTTGCAGCCTATTGATCCTTGAAGTGTTGAATGGTTTGTGGTAATTCTTTGATACCAATTCGATGATTTAATGAGTTTTCGAAAAATTATTATGATTAGTGGTGACTCGATTGAACCCTTAGTTGTGGTCATTATTTTGTGGTTGATTGTGTTACTGGAGTTAAGTTCTTGGTTATTGTGACGTTCTTGGGTTCAGTCATATCCTTTGTTCAGTAATGGTTGTTACTGGATCCTCTACTGATTTGACACATTTTCAATTAACCTTTGTCAAGTTAGATAGAACTAATTATCCATCTTGGTCAAAAGCTGTCGAAGTTTATCTTATTGCCACCAGATAATGTGATTATCTTATGTCTACGGTTCCCTCTGATCAGAGTAAGGCAACTGATTGGATTGCTAGAGATGCGATGACTCATACTTTTATTATGGAATAGTATGGATTCTAAAATTAGTCCTCACTTCATTCAGTGCAACTTTGCTAAGAAAGTTTATTGGGAAATGCGTGCCTTACTTTATTCTAACGGAATAATATGACACGAGTGTGACATGGAGGAAGCACTATTTGATCTTCAACATGGAGATCGGTCTTTATCTGGGTATTATGCTCGTTTCATGACACTTTGTATCAATTGGATACTTATCTTCCAGCTTCAGACGGTCCGGCTATTCTAGTGAAATGCTAAGAGGATCTTTGTGTGATACTGATTTCTTAAGGTATTAGGGCTTGAATATTCCTCCCTTTGCCAATAGATTACATCTTAGAGCTCCCTTCCCGTAGTGGATGAGGTTTTCTCCCAAACTCTTCGTTCGACACCTACTGAAAAGATCTCCACCACAACTTTGGAGACAAGTACTATGATTTGTCATGGTTCTAGTGGACGTGGAGAGCTGTGTATACGGTTTTGCTCAAAGTGGAGGTTGTGGAGGCCATGATGGAGGTATCGATGCTTGTGGTGCTTCTAGTTTTGGGGATGGTTGTGGCTCCCGCTGTTGCCATCACTGTTAAAAGGCCAGACATACAGAGGCTTATTGATACACTCTTCACCCTGAGCTCCGACCTACTCTTGTTGCCTATGCAAAGGTGGATGATTCTCCTTCACCCACTCCACTTGATTCTACTAGTGTGACAAGCTCTTCAGCTCCCATTGCAACTTTGGCACAAACCTCGAAAGGTAGTTATCATGTTTACTTTTTGCATCGTCGGACTCTTGGATTATAGACTCTGGAACTACTCATCATATAACTGATAACCTAAGTTGTCTTCATTTTATTCCATATCTCTTGGGGCGTCAAATTCTGTTACATTAGCCGATGGCTCACAATCTTAGGTTGCTGGTACTGGAGTTGCTCATTTGAGTCCTTATCTTTCTTTGTCATTTGTCCTCCCATCTCAAATTTTCATATAGTTTGACTTTTGTTAGTTCATTAACTAAAGAACTAAATTGTTTAATGACATTTTTCTCTTCTCGTTGTGTCTAAAATGATTGGTAGGGATGTGAAGCAAATGGCCCATACTACCTTGACAAGAAGGTGCTAGTTGTTGCAACTGTGAAGTGCACATCCTCTTATATGTATCGGATGCATTGTCGTGCTGGTCATCCGCCACTGAACATTCTTCGGCATTTATTTTTTGAGTTTGTGAGTTTCTTTCAGTGTGAAGCTTGTCAGTTTGGTAAACACCATAGGGTCTCTTTTCCTTCTCGCATTCAAAGTCGTGTGCCTAGTTCATTTGAGCTGGTTCACTCAGATGTATAGGTCCATGTCTTGTTTATGATATCTCTGGTTTTAGATATTTTGTTACATTCATGGATGATTTTTCTTGAATGACTTGGTTGTTCTTAATAAAAGACCGAACTTAAATTTTTCACTGCTTTCACCTGTTCTATTTTAAAGTGTTAAATTAGTATCATACTTCTGTCAAAACTTTGAGATCAAATAATGCCAAAGAGTATCTTGCCGCCACTTCTGGTTTTCAACATTTTCTTGACTCTCATAGTATTATTCATCAGACTTCCTATTCATATGTGTAGCCAATACAAAAATCGCTATCTTCTTGATGTTGCTCATTGCATGATGTTTCACATGCATCTATCTAAAACTTTTTGGGGCCATGCTGTCCTTATAACCTGCTACTTAATTATTCGGCTTCCAACTTCTATTCGTTAGGGGGAGACACTGTTCTTAATTTTACATCAAACTGTCCTCCCTTTCTACTACCTCTACGTGTCTTTGGTTGTGTTTGTTTTGTACATTGTCTTACTCTTGGTCTTGATAAGCTGGATCCTCGTCTGAGAAATGTGTCTTTGTGGGATACTCTTGAACTCAGAAGAGCTACAAATGTTATAGTCCTACTCGTCGTTGTGTGTATGTGTCGACGGATGTGACATTCTTCAAGGACTAGACATATTATAAAGCTTAGATGATCCCTATGACGATTCCTGATGGTGGCGGGTGCATCTTATTGACACTTCCAACACTCTCACTTCCTCTAGCATTGTCCACATGATTTCAATTTGCTGGCCGAACCTATCAACAGCGTGGTGTAGCTTCCACTACAGTAGTACAGCCTTTATCGACACATGATTCATCTGTTCCCTCATCAATTGATGCACCATCCTCTGATCCTAATCCGCCCATTACTACTTGGAAGGGTACATGCCCTTGTCTAGGTCATCTTGCGAATCGTTATGCCCCTTATTTTGGCCTTTCTAATTGAATTCGTACTCATCATCCATAATTGATTATTTCTCATATAATCATTTATCCCCTACCTTCTTTACCTTTGTATTGTCTTTGTCCTCTACTTCTATGCATAGCAGTGTTACTGAAGCTTTTGCTCATCCGGGATGGCAACAAGCCATGGAGGATGACATGAAGGCACTCATCGAGAACCACACTTGGCAGCTCACTTCCTTACCTGTGGGGTGGGAACCCGTTGGTTGTCGTTGGTTTTCACTATTAAGGTTCACCCTGATGGCACTCTTAATTGATTGAATGGTCGATTGGTTGCAAATGGATATACTCAGACATATGGTGTTGATTATGATGACACTTTCTCACCAATGGCCAAAATCCCATATGTTCGTGTCTTTATTTCCCTAGCGGTGCACTTTGGTTGGCTTCTTCATCGGTTTGATGTCAAAAATGCCTTCCTACATGGTGACTTGGCTGAGGAGGTGTACATGGAGCAACCATCCGCATTTGTTGCTCATGGGGAGAATTTGGTATGTTATTTACATAAGGCTTTGTATGGACTCAACTAATCTACCTATGCTTGGTTTGGTAGGTTCAGTGATGTTGTTATCAAGTTCGGATAAAAGCGATATCAAGTAGATCATTCAGTCTTTAGTTTTGTCTCCTCAGTTGGTTGTATCTTTTTGGTGGTATATGTAGATGATACTATTATTGTCGGTAGTGATTCATATGGTATTTAACGACTTAAATAGTTTCTGCATATAGATTTCAATTAAGGATATGGGACTCTACGATATTTCCTTGGTATTGAGGTTACCTACTCACATGCATGTATCAATTTATCATAGCGAAAATATGTACTTGACATTTTTTATGAGGTTAGATTTCTTGGAGCGAAGCCGGTTGATACTCCTATGGAACCCAATGTCAAACTTGATGCAGAACATGGAGAAATTACCCGATTTAGTGAACAAAGATTAGTGGGTAAGTTGAACTATCTTACCGTTACAAAATCTGATATATCTTTTGCTGTCAGTGTAGTGAGTCTGTTCATGAGTTCTCCTCGTCTTACTCACTAGGATGTTGTGCTTTGGATTATCAAGTATTTGAAGGGAGCATCGGGTAAAGGACTACTTTTTAAGAATTATGACCATCTGAATACTACATGTTTCTCTAATGCAGATTGGGCTAGATGTCCTACTAATTGGAGAACTACATCGGGCTATTGCATGTTTTGTGGAGGCCATTTAGTTGCATGTAAGAGTAAGAAACAACATGAGTTTCTTGATTAAGTGCGGAAGCATAATATATATGTATGGCACATGTGACAGGTGAATTGTTCTGGTTGAGGATGTTATTATCAGATATTGGCATGTCAACATCAGACCCATCGGTATTATATTATGATAATCAATTAACTATTCATATTGCAAATAATCATGTCTTCCATGAGCGAACCAAGTACATAGAGGTTGATTGTCACTTTGTACAAAAAAAAAGTTTAGAAAGAGGAGATCATTCTTCAACATACAAGGATAGAGGATCATCTTGCAAACATCTTTACTAAATCTCTACAAGGGAGTAGAGTGAGTTTTTATTTTTATTTTATGTAACAAGTTGGGATTATTTGATATCTACATCTGAACTCGAGGGGAAGTGTTAGGAAATATATTAGTGAGTTTAGAATGTCATTTTATGTTTTGAGGGTTTGCTCATATGTGTGCGTGGTTTGCTCATATAAATATATTCTCGTAATCCCTTTGTTAAGAATCTCTTTAAACAAGAAGGATTTCAATTTTTAAGAACGACAATTACGTTTGACATTGTTTGATGACTTATAAGGAGCTTTTAGTAGTAAGTAAGTTGATTTTGAGAGTGACAATATAACTAACAAGAATTTATAAGTTATGGACAATTTCCTTCGTTAGGTGTTTTATATAGCTTTTATCTAGGGGTAGTCGGTTTCAGGGTGGACGATTCCCACCTTGGAATCAGGAACTGCCCAGTAAGGGTCGGTTTCACAAAATGAGAATGGGGAACCGCCCACTTGTTTCATGGACCCATCTGGGGACCGGACCATCGGCCCGGTCAGATTTCAAATGGGTCCATGGAACCGATCTACTTGATAGCAAGGATGATTCGGTGATTTTTTAGAAGTGTTTTATGTTGAAAAGGTCGGCTAAATCGGCCCATCATCAGCTCGTCAATATAATAGCAAAAAATCACGCCCGCAAAACAACCAAAATACATCACTAGTCCAATGATGTTCCTGCAGTTTGTCATCTGTTGATTGAAAAACTTTTCAAGCTTTCTTCCTCCATCGAAGGATCAGAGTAACACAACCTAATTACAAATACTCAGAACGATTAACAGAATTACTAGAAGCAACACAAAGGAAAGGACTAGAAAGAGCAACAAGAGACGTAGAACTCAACACAAGAACGAGGGATATGGTATGGAGATGACAAGAACAAATCTTTTATCATTTGGTGCTTCATTTTTCCACACCCCCAAGAATTGTTTGATAAACCTCAAATAATGGCAATTACAGTTAGAAAAGGGCAAATGACAATTAGGGTTTTGAACTTACAGAAGAGGGAGCAATGAGAGTTGTGAGTGAACGAAACTGTGAGAATAGTGGCAAGTAAGAATAGCGTCATTACAAGAGTCAATAGAGACTGAGAAAGCGACTTGCAAGAGAGATGAGGCGAGGAACTTGGAGAGGGAGGTGAAGCCCTGAGTTCGTGATTGCGAGGGAGGGCTGGAGACAAGGCCGCGACTTTGATGCCACAATAGAGAGCCTGAGGTGAGAGCTCAATTGAGAGGCAATTGAGAGAGATGAGGCAAGAGAGTTGAGAGAGAGGATTATGCAAGGAGGCAAATGAGAGAGAGATGATGCGAGATAATTAGGAAAGGAATAGGGTTTTGTGAAAACATAAAAATTAAAAATATATATTTGTACTGCTCCAGTTCAGGTGGGCGATTCCACACCTAAACTAGATCGATTCCCATGGAAATCGCCCAAAACAAACCGATTCAAATAGTTCTCGATTCTTTTGCATACTCCTACTTTTATCGATAGGGATAAGTACCTTTAAAGTCCTAAAACTTCTCACGAAAATGCAATCGAATATTAAAATTTTCAAAAAGTGTAATGAAGTTTTAAAACTTGTCATGAAGTTTGATTGAATCTTAAAACTTTCAAAAATTGCAATTGAATCTTAAAACTTGTCAAATTGATCTAAACAAGTCTTTCCGTTAATTGCATTTTTTGAAAATTTTAGAACTCAATTACACTTTTATGACAAGTTTTAGCATTTGATTGTATTTTTTTTGAAGTTTTAGGACTTAATTACACTTTCGTGACAAGTTTTGGGATTAGATTGTACTTTTTGATAGTTTTATGACTCAATTGTATTTTTATGATAAGTTTTTGAACTTTTATTGCACTTATCCTTTATCGATATATTTCACTAAAATCTTGGAAAGTAATTATGTTATACATCCCATCTTCTCCTTCATTTTCCACGTCACCAATTCCAATTGGGTCGAACGCGATCTCTATCCCCAGTTTACTCTAGTCATCTTTCGCCATATTCTTTTGGGGCGGGGATTCTCCACGATGTTGATATGCAAGACGTGACCAGACCTGCTACATGCTGTAGCTGTTGAACTCCCCCATGGCTCCATGCTTTCCAACTGTTCCGTGTGACTCCAAAGATCTCGCCCTCGCGACGCCTGAGCGATCCTGGCATGGTTTCCGTCGCCCACTTCACCCGCGCGTTGAAGCTCTGCAAAGACCCCGAGCGTTTGAAGCCCTTAAGGTGCCTCCTGATCGTGAGTGGACTCGCCGAGGACAGTCTCTTGATCGGGGAGCTCGTCAAGTCCAGTTTCCGCTTGGGGGATCCCCGTCTAGCGCTATCTTCTTTCCTGGGTACCCGCGAAGTGACTCTGTCGCTGCAGAATTCGATGGTCAGGGGCCTCTGCGATCATGGGTTGTATGAGCAAGTGATGTGGGTTTATGGGACGTGTCGAAGTTCCGGTTGCCCATCGGACAACTTCACTCTTCCTTTCGTGCTCAAGGCTTGTTCCGCTCTTGGTGCTCTTGATGTTGGGAAGGAGATACACTGTGTTGCTTTGAGAGCTGGGTTCGAGGCCAATGTCGTGGTGCAGACTGCGTTGTTGGATTTCTACGCGAAAACTGGTCGTTTGGAGGTTGCAGACAAGCTGATTGATTTAATTCCTGACCCAGATTTGGTTTCTTGGAATGCCCTGATTGCTGGCTCTTCTCTGAATGGCCTTCATAAGAAAGCGCTGGAGCTTTTCGGGAAGATCTGTGCGATGGGATTGAAGCCTAATGTGAGTACTCTGGCCAGTATAATTCCGGTATGCACATGCCTAGGACGTTTGGACGTTGGCAGATCTCTCCACGGACTTGCATTTAAATCTGGACATTTATCGAATGGATATTTGGCTCCTGCTTTGGTTTCAATGTATGCTATAGATGATAACCTATGCAGCGCTAGAGATATGTTTGAGTCTCTTCGAGAAAAGAATGTGGCTGTTTGGAATGCTTTGATCCACGCTTACAAGGAGAAACGGAAGGCACTTGATGTGTTTGAGATATTCCATCGAATGATTCGATCGGGAATTCAGCCTGACGTCGTCACGTTTGTGTGTATCATCCCTGCATGTGAAAATCTGTGTGATTCTGTGCATGGTAAATGCCTTCATGCTTTAACAATGAAACATGGAATAGGATGTCAGATATCAGTGGGAGCCTCCCTCATATCATTTTATGCCAAACATGGGGATATAAATTCAGCCAAGTCGCTTTTCGATGATATGCCCGACAGAAACTTGCTGACATGGAACTCATTAATTTCAGGATTTGTGCATAATAGGCTATTGGATGAAAGTTTGGCTGTCTTCTCTGAAATGCAATCTGTAGGATTGACTCCAGATCCAGTTTCAATTGTTAGTATTATATCTGCGTGCTCCAAACTTAAAGCAATTCTTTTGGGAAAATCTGCCCATGCATTTAGCGGGAAAATGGATGTTGTCTCTACCCTTAATGTGTCAAATGCTCTCCTGGCATTTTACTGTGAATGTCATGACCTTTCTTCCTCATTTTCTCTATTTAACAGAATGGCCTCAAGAGACATTGTATCATGGAATACTTTGATTTCGGGATGTGTACACACTGGACATATTGAAAAAGCGTGGGAGCTCGGTCACCTTATGCAAAAGGAAGAAATGAAGTTGGATTTTGTTAGTATAATAAGTATTCTCCCCAGTTATGTTTCAATTGACTATTTGCTGCAAGGGATGATTCTACACTGTTATGCCATCAAAATGGGGTTCGCTTTGGACCTTGCTTTAGTAAATGCTCTTATTAGCATGTATTGTAACTGTGGAGATCTCGATTCTGGTAGTTTGCTCTTTAAGATCATGCCTAGAAGAGATTTGGTCTCATGGAATGCTCTAATGACTGGCTATCGAAACAAAAGACTTGATGGTGATGTCCTCGTGTTGTTTCATCAAATGATGGAGGAGGATCAGAATAAACCAGATGATGTTTCTTTGATAAATTTATTGCCTTCATGTTGTTCGCTGCTGCAAGGCAAGTCCATACATGCCTTTGCTCTGAGAAGAGAAATTCTACGAGACACTCCCTTACTTACATCACTTGTATCCATGTACACCAGATTTGACGATATCAGATGTAGCCTCAGGTTGTTTGAAATGGGAGATAAGTTGGACATCTCTTTGTGGAATTCCTTAATGAGCATGCATGTCCAAACAAACAATTCATACAAAGCAGTTGATGCCTTCTGCCAGTTGCTTCGTATGGGATTGGAGGCTGACCATGTTACAGTCCTCATCTTAATTTCTGCTTCTGCTCAACTAACCATCACGAACCTTGCCCATTCTGTGCTGTCTTACGTGATACGGAAGGGCTTTGAGAAAGATATTGCGATGAACAATTCCCTTATTGACTTGTATGCAAGATGTGGAAACTTATCAATAGCGAGGGATCTATTCAATAGCTCCGATGAAAAAGACTTAGTCTCCTGGAGTGTGATGATTAATGCATATGGGATGCATGGAAATTTCGAGGCTGCTCTCGACCTTCTCTTGGAGATGAAACTCACTGGCATGAAACCGGATGCCATTACTTATATAAGTATCTTGTCAGTTTGCAGCCATGCTGGCTTAGTTCATCAAGCCAAGATGATTTTTCATTCTATGGTTGAACAGGGAGTATCTCCAAACGCAGAACACTATTCCTGCATGGTAGACCTCCTCGGAAGAGGAGGACATCTGCATGAGGCCTTCGAGATTGTTAAAGGGTCACCTCATCTAGCTTCCACTGCACTTCTGGAGTCTTTTTTGGGTGCTTGTTCTGTGCAGGGAAATGCTGAAATCGCAGAGGGAGTTTGCAAAATGCTGTTGGAAGTGGACCCGAGCAACTCTGTATCATATGTGATGCTCCACAATACATATGCAGTGGCGGGACGGTGGATGGATGCTAGTAGAGTGAGGTCCGACATGGAAAGGAGGAGTTTGAGAAAAGTCCCCGGTTATAGTCTTGTTCATGGAAGTTAACAAATCATGTAACTTAGCAGAATGACACTGTCCTACCGTTCAGAGAATTCACAACCCATAGCCATACATGATTAGCAGTATGGTTATTGGAACCCCTTGTGAGAGAGTCGCACGGTGAAAGGAAGATCAGCGAGGCGAGGGAATTTTCTTCCTAGAGCAGGGTCATCTATTCTGACAGTCTGAGTGCTCACCATCTGAAGTTGTTGCTTGGAGATTCCGAGGGATTTAGCTTCGTAAGGTTGTGATCTGTTGCACATTGGTCCATATTCGAACTCACAAGAGACTGCAGCGGTCATCTGGGGATCAACCTCGAAATAGTAACTTCCCAAGTCAAGTTTTTTAACAATAAATTGGATCCGAATGTAACAATTGAATTTCGGTATGGTGGATGATGTCATTCGTTGCTTAAATCCAAGTTGTAATACTCTCTTATGTAACATTGCAATGGCCGCTTGAGTGCCAGAGTGCTGGTTTGTTGTAGAAGACCGCGAAATGGAAATCGAATCAAGACATTGATTTCACCATTTCCCGGACAGGGAGATCCAAAGATATTTGAACGCTGATTTAACTTTCGATAAGACAGCTCTCTGTCAAGGCTCCAGAGAGACCGTGCCGTGGGTACTCAGTTCTCTGAAGCTAAGTCTGACTACATTAATCTCTCCGCACAAAGTCTCTTTAACATCACTTCTCTCTCCATAGACATAAATGTGCGTACAACGGTACAAGCATACATTCGATCGGGAATGTTGCACATACAATACAAGTACCGGAAATATCAAATTATATTTCCTCAACATGGCAAGCATGAAAGCCATTAGTATTATACTCAGCTACAAACACGTATTTTCCACAGGACGTATCAGTCTACACATCAAGAGTTACCAACATGGTAAAAAAATAGTTGGATCACCAAATTTCCGAGGTTTTCTCCCCCTAGAAAATAAACAATCAGTTCACATAAACCCAAAAGAATAGAGATAAGATTAAAAAAAAAAAAAAACTAATGGCCAAACACACAATAATCCAAGGACAGCAGCATCCTTACCAGTAGATCGACTAGCACACTGGATGCACCAGTTATAGGACTCGGCAGTAACAATAAGCCAAAAATGCTTATCCTGAGATACTTTCTGCAAGTTTTATTAGCTTTGGCGTGGCTCCTTCTTGATAGTCTCACATAATGCCACATCTCAGCACTCACCTTTAACGCAAGCTCTCTTTCCCAAAATAGAAGTTCCATAGTGGAGCATACCAAATGTCAAGCTTTATCTGCCATGATCACATCACCTTTCCGTGGTCTTTTATGAGGTTGATGTTTTCCCACCGATAGTCTGCTTAGCCACATATATTTGCTTCACCTTGGAGGAGGCAAAGCTCTTTTCTGAACCAAAAGAATGGTTCCTTCCTTGAAAACCTGTTCGGCGGTGAGGCCATTCATTGCCCTTTTGAGAAGGCCCTCCTCTCGGATAGTTATACACAGAAGAGCTGCTGTAATTCTGGGAAGAAATACTTCTCTGCTGGGAAGATTTGTTCTCGAAAACTGCAGCTGTTTCAGAGCTGCATCCATCATTATCACTGCCATTCTGATGATTCACGTTGGCATTTAAAGGAGAATTCTTGGCGACAATACTCTGAGTAGAAGCCCCCGAACTGGAGCTTGATGGGTCTAGCAGTCCTAGCTCGTCAGGCAACCGGTTGGCACTGGCATCTGTTGCTGCAGGAAAGTTCCGACTGCTTTCTGGAGTTGAGGTGCGAGTCTCGGCAAATCTGTTGGCAGCTAATGATTGGTCAACAGAAGGTCCATTATTAAACTGTGGAGGAAGTGCCCCAGCTTGCTGCTGCATTGGCAAAGACATTGAAGAGGACTGTAGTGGAGAAGCAGGAAGATGAGTCCATCGAGCATGGACCGACATCTCAGGATTGGTCTGCGAAGAAAAATTTCAACCAATAATCAGTGTCTTAAAAGGCAGCGACCACAAATCCACAACCAACCTTATTTACTCCAACTTAAGGAAGAAGATATCAATTTTTCCTAGCTCTCCAACTATAGCATATGATAAACCCACCCTACATTTTCCTACAAAGATCCAGTCTTGGATTTCACGTGCACAAACAAGGGCATAAGTCATCTTCATTTCCTGACTAGCTTTAGTTGAGTAATGCTTTTATTAAGGCTTTATGCCAACGAAAATTGAGATCCCTTTCAAAAATTTTAGAGCTCTTCTGGAAAGATGAACTTCAAAGAACCACAATTCTGCTATGCAGATTTTAATGGTTGAAGCCCTTGACATGCGGTCTTTTATTCACCAAGTGAAGAACACATTGTGATATCACATTGAATGAGAAAAAAGAAAACTTAATCACTTCATGCAGTTCACGTCTTGCCACTTAACTTCAAAATACAAAAGATATTGTGAGGCCAGAATCTCTTCTGAATGACATCACCAGCAAGTTTGCCATAGAAGATTCATACTGGTTCTAAATCAAGTAACTCATTTCTTTTATCACTTTTTCCCAATATTTTCTCCCACAAAGGGAAAGGCCCATGTCCTTTCACTTCAGTTTCAACGAATATCGACCTCCTGCTTTATGATTTATGGCTATTGTCATTTTCTGCAAATCCCAAGATTTGTCACTCTTAAAGCAGTTTCATGCTTTAATAACAAAAACAGTATGAGAGCTAATTCAGGTATGATTGTGACAAAAGCTACCAGGGATTTGACCTTTCAGCCAGAAAGTAGATGACTACCTGGAAAGGAGGCACATCAAACATAGGGGAAGCTATGGGCAATAGAGGTGAGCCAGGAGCAAGATGCTGAATTGGAGCAGACATGTTTGTCGGATTGCGCTGGGTGGGAACAACATTTAAATTGTTCATATCTCCCTCACCAACCATTGGAGCGGATGCAGGATTGTGCTTCCAATCAGGTTGCCTTCCTGAAGGTATGAAAGTAGTGCCCATGAAACTCAAGCCAACCTGTCCAAACTGCCCAACTGGTGCAAAATGGTTATAAACAACCATATGCGGTGGGCCCTGAACTCCAGGTATTCCTCCAGGACTGATGAAAGGGCCAGTAAACCCTGCAGGAGGACCGTAAAATGAATCTACACCAGAATGGCATTGTGGCCAGGACCCATGTGGCCCTGAATTGGGTGCACTGCTCTTCTGTGATTGCTGTTGTGTAGATGCAGATTCCTCATTGGGACCGAAAGCAAATATTGGATTCCCCATCATCGGGTTCATCTCATAGAAAGGAAAATGAGAAGGTGGAGCTCCAGGAAAATGTGAAAGCATCTGGCTTGAAGTGCTCTGTGAGCTTGTCAACGGTTGCCACAAGGAAATGGGAGGGGTTTCAACAGAGAGGTCAGCAGGAAGAGAAACGTTTAGAGACTCGTCTGCCCTTAAGTGATTTGATGACTCCTGATCACCAGCTACACCTAACAAAAGTCATAATGAAGCATATATGAGCAATCACATGTTCCAATAAACCAAAAAAAGAAGGCTTGCGACAAAGCTGTGAAAGGCTTCACTACCTGCGGATATACCATCAACATCTACAGCTCCAAAAGTTTTGGCATCTGAAACAGAAACAGAGCAACCCAGTCCATTCCCAACTATCTCATCACTGCTAATTGCAGCAACAGCAACAGCGGAAGCAGCTGCTTCAGCTTCAGCTTCACTATCTTCTAGATGAACACAAGGCTCACCGGAGTTTTTATCCTTCTCAAAGAAAATGTTGCAACCATCATCAGCTGCAGAAAGTTTCTGAGAAACTTGAACATCCGGAAGACATGAATTTGGAGGGCCAATCCCATGAGAAAGAGCATGGCTGCTAGGAGGAAGAACCGTTGGGGATGTTACCGCACCTGAGTTTAGCATTAACCATACACAAGGAAGTCAATAATTGGATCTTGTAGTACATTACTTCACAAGGAAAAAGTGCTCACCAAACTGAATTTTCTCCCCCGCAAGCAGTGAATTTATTGGACTTGCTGCTGAAGAAAACGATTTGTCCTTTGCAGATATGGACATCAATGGCACACTACCCTCACTAACTGTAAAACTAGATTCTCCAACAGAAACACGTGCATCAAACTTTGCAGGCTTCATTGCCTCGTCAAGTTGTGACTGTGTAAGGGACATAACCTACAACATAATTGAATCACTTTCAAATCATATCCAGAAACCAGTATCAGACTATAAAGCATGGATCAATGCAAGTTCTTCCTTTTCTATGTACTTTTATTTACATTAATAGTAAATACATTTTCAAACAAAAACAAGGAAATTCCACAGATCTTCTGCTAAATTTGTGAATCAACCTATAAAAAACTTTCCAGTCTAATAAAGCTTGCCACAGCAACTAAGCACCAATTTAACTTGCATATAATCAAATCAATATCAAGATAGTTACACAGCTTTTATTTAACCATAACGCACAGAAACCAACTAAAAGATCATAATTCACGAGTATCTTAGAAAAAAAAAAAAAAGAATCCTTGACAGACAATTGAAAGAATAAGTTGGTGCTTAAATATATGAATCACCAGACAGCCCATCAACAATTTCACATGGAGCATGCGACTAACCTGTTGGTTGATCCCTGAATTACCCCAAGAGTCCAAAGGTTGAACATTATCCATGACCTTATTCTTGCTCTCAAATATTGAGCCTGGCCCAAGGTTCTTTCCAATGTCAGCTGGAAGGGACCTGCAAGAATAGGGAAAAACGAAAATTGAAATAAAGTACTTCATCTTTCAATGCAACTATAGGATTTATAAAGTACATACATGATCTTTTGCGGAACCGACTCAGCCTGAGCTTCAGTTTTAGCAGCAGGTGTCCCAATTGGAGCCAATGGTTGCGACACCATGGAGGCATTAAAGCCAACTGATACTTCAACATTTGCCAAACCACGTCCATCTGTGGTGGCAAAGTCAGTGTGACCCGGGGTCACAGTTTCTCCACTTCTCAAAGAAGAGATTCTCTTGGAGCTACTGGGGAAGTTAGTATTTTGCAATGGATGAGACTTCCTTGGCACCTAGAATATAACAGAAGTACAAACGACATTAGTAAGCAACATCTCAGAGCGACAACAGATGTTGAGAAGCTAGAAGTTTAATGAAACCTTTGCAACACGGGACTTTGCCTTGATCTCTTTCTCTCTCTGCTCACGCTTGTCGTTCAGCATTTGCCTCTTTGACCTCACCTCAATGAAGTCGTCTTCATCACTGGGGGCTTCTATTCCAGGTTGCTGAAAAACACGAACAATACCGCTTTGAAGAGGAGCATCAATATCTTCTTCATGAACATTGCTCTTAGGGATTTGCTCAAGAGAGAGTGGCTGATGAATGGACTGGCTTTTTGAGATCGACTCTTTTAAAGATCGCTTTTCATTTCTGCTTCGAGATTCCGTTTCTTGAGTATTCATTGAGCCAGATCTAATACTTTCAGACTCAAATGTCCGCTTGGGCAGTTTACTTGATAATACAGCCTTTCCAGAACCAGTTCTTCCTGAGATTACTGTGCTTCTAGTGTTAACACTTGACCTGTCATCCAGCCCAAGGAGGGAGGGCGAACCAAGGATTGCTGATCGCCTTTTTTCGCTGTTCTCTCTAACTCGAAACTCAGTTCTTCTTACAGTACGTCTCTGCCTTCTTTGATATCCTGAAGCATCTGACTGGGAAACCTCATTTTCTGGAAGAGATGGTCTTGATGCAGGGTTTTTAACCTTGAACACGTAATGCTTCACTTTGCTACCATTTACAGAGCCATGAACCTTTGATCCGTTGAAATCCTTCTCTTTCCTGACGGCCTGAGATGATGGAACCCCAATTATGCCCTGCCCTTCCCATTTTTTCGAATTTGACATGAATTTGTAGTTCTTGCCACCTTCATTCTGTTGGTCCGGCTCCTCTAATTGGAAAACAGGAACATTATTGCCCTTGAGAAACTGAGCATTTTCTGCTCGATCCTGCTGCATGGTCAACATGCTTTCTGCCTTTTCTCTGGCTGGTGATGGATTTAAGTTTTTCATTGCCTTATCTTGAGGCAGAATCAAGTGCCTGGGAACAACACCTGCTTGGCTTTCTGCTGACAGAGATGCATCATCCATTTTCGCAAGATTTTGAGCAGGGATGTCTTGACTTGGTCGAACTGATAAAGAGCCATCCCGATTATGGTTAAAAGAAAAATTAGCTGGAACATTTGGCTGAACCAACGATACTGGCTGGGGAGCCATGGGCACAATTCCTGGAGGAAATGCAGATGAGTATCTGAGCTGTCCAAACTGAAAAATAGGAGGATGTGCTTGTTGCATTGGACTAAGAGATGGAGTAACTTGAGGATGCAAATGAAGAGGCATCTGTATGGAACCAATTTGAATAGCTGGCACAGGAGATGGTATCAAGGAAGGACCAGAAAACAGACCAAACTGAAGCTTAGGTGCTTCAGCCTGAGTAGCAACAGCAGGGGAAGTAGAATGTAATATCAAGTTGCCACTGGATGGAACTACATGCCTGACAGGAGCATCCATGTTATCCGAAATCCAAGAAGCTGCTGACGTAACAGCCATATTGTTAGGCTTAATCACCAGGCCTTGCATGGCTTTCTCTGCTTCCTGCAGCAGCCTAGATGAAGCAGCCATGCTTGATTGAGGAGAACCATCAACATGTTGACCAGTCCGCATGTCATTGCTCAATCTGACTGAGGACTCCTCTTCTTGACCATGGCCAAGAGAAACAGATGGCACTGCATAAGCAACTTCTCTGTTCCTTGGACTTTGTTCATGATCATCACATGGCACAGGAACTTCAACGCCCTCATTAAAGCCTAAAACCAAGTTGTCCACAAGCCCAGCTGAACTTTCATTCTCCAAGTGAATATCGTCAAACTCCTGATGTCTATCTCCAATCTCATCATCTGCTTCTCGTACTTCATCTTCTTCCTGGTATCCCTCTTCATCTTCATCATACTCTTCTTGCTCCTGCAACAGTTCATTGTTCTCCTCAGTCCATTCTCCTTCGTCCTCACTAGAAATAGATCTGGGAGCATTTGCAACCAGCCCAGCTTTGGTCGGTAAGACAACAGCTTCCTTTTCAGGGATGAGAAAATCTCCATCCTGCCCAGCTGCTGACTTCACAGAGTAGTCCCCAGATTCATCCAAATCATCATGAGAAAGATGAATAGGAGAATCAGGGGGGCTTGAAACAGAGAGAGAGGATTGGGAGTCACACCTGGGTGCAGTCTTTGGATCTAGTTTCTGCTCATCAGTGCTCTCTTGCTTGACACCGACTAATTCATGATCCACATCCTCTTGATGACCCACATTCAGATTAGATTCACTTCTTACAGAACCTGTATGATGCATCTCGCTATCTAGAAAAGATGAGGGTCCTGGACGCTCAATTTCACCTCCACGTGCATTCTTATGCATGGAAGATAATGAAGGAGGAGGGAGAACACGAGGCTGCCTCATGGAATACCTTGACCTCCCAAAAGAATAAGAGCCATCTGCCTCCGAATTCTGATAAAATTGTTCAGAAGATGGAGGATAAGGATAACCATGGGACCGACTGTGCCCCCACCCAACATCACCAGCAAACCTCTCATTAAAATTCTCATGAAACTCAGGATCAAGCTCAGGATTCCTACTAACAGGATCTCCATCAACAAGATTCCACCTGTGCCCTCTCGTGTGAGAGAAATCATCCATCTGAGGCTCTGACATCCCTCCTTTACTGTAACTCCTATAAGACACATAACCAGCTCCATTGAACTCTTTCCTATGTGATGTTCTTCCTCCATGTGACGCATCTCGTCTAGGGCCATAATGACCACCCTCTTGTTCTGCCAGACCAAAGGTTGAGCTGCTCCCTGTCTCGAATAGGTCCCTTCTCCATGAATTAGAAGGTTTCCCTCTTTCCATTGATATTGAACTATCCCGAGAAATATTTGGCCTGCTGCCCATGTCAAATGTTCTATTGAAAGTAGAAGAATCAGAAGATGCTGGCGTAGCAATCCTCTCGACCATATTTTCACTATCTTCCCAATCACCTGTATCTGCTCCCTTCAAAATATCTTTCTCTTTCAGCAAACCTGCATACCTCTCATCTGCAATTAAAGAGTTACTACCACCTCTTACTGCTTCAGCCTGCCTCTTAGCAATCCTCTCCTCTAGTTCCAAAAGCTTTTGCTTAGCTGCCTGTTTTCTCCTTTCTTCCTCCAAGAGAAGCCTCTGCTTCTCCTCTTCCCTCGCTATCCTCTGTTCCTCAGCTCTGTGCAAGGCTTCCAACCTTTCTTGTTCTGCTCTCCAGGCAGCTTCTTTGGCTTCTTCTTCAAGCCTTTTCTGCATTTCCTCCTGTTCTCTGGCTAGCCTAGCTCTCTCCTCCTCTTCCCGACGGGCAAGCTCCAAGGCTCTTTCTTGTTCCTCGAGAATGCGCTGCCGTTCCTGCTCTTGCATCTTCTGAACTCTCTCCAGTTCAGCCTCGAAAGACTCCCTGACAGGATCATAAAAGTCAGTCTGCTTAAGCATGTCTTTTTTTCTTTTCACCATGCCTACAAGGCTTCCAGAAAGAGACTCCCGTCCATCACCAAAATCCTTTAAGAAAGGGTCCTCCAGATAAGGCTTTTCATTCTTGGAGAACGGACGTTTGTCCTTTGTAAAATTAAGTATTGAATCATTCACAGGAAGGCCTTTACCACCAGATGAGCTTTTGGATGCTGAACTATTCTGCAAACCATCACCAGTGTATTTAGTGTATTGTTCAGAGCCATTACGGTCTCTCACAATCCGCTCTATCCCTCGACTATTGAATGAATCTAAATTGCTGTTCCATGACAGTCTCCCGCCTTGTCCATAAACAATATCCTTCCTTCCAAGATCATCTGGCGCACCATCTCTAAAAGGTGAAGGGATGTGCTTGTTATCCTTTTTTGTTTCCATACTCAACATAGATGACCTGACACCAAGATTGTTTCGGTCGTTTCTTGATTCTTGTACACCTGCTCCACCTTTTGGAATGGGGGAAGATATTCTCCATGAGCTTCCTTCCCTGCCTTCTCCACCAGATATTCTCACATCTCTGCCATAAGGGTCTGCTCTATGGACTTCGCTGGAAGAATATTTCCCAGTTTCATTGTCACGCTGACCCCACCTGTCAAGAGAGCCATGAGCTGGTTTGTGAGGCAGAAAACTTGCCTTGGGCATATCAAAATCCCCATCCCAATAAGCTTCACTCTTGGAAAAGGCATTGTCTCTGCCACGTTCTATCAAACCACGACTAGTATCACGCTCATCATCAGCCCAATCAGACCTTGGATTCAATCGAACAAGAGGCAGTGGCCCTGAAAAGTAATCATCCTGCTTTCGACTCTGCTCAGATGTTCGAGAACTGCCAAAAGTATGACTCTCATCCCCATTTTCATGAACATCGTTAGCAAAACTATGACGAGATGACAGCACTTGAGGACGCATGTCAACGAGGGAGCTCATATGAGAGCTTGGCCTTTGCTCATTACCTGCCTCTTCACTGGATAACTGCTTTTGTTTCAGATTCACACCATCCTTCTGCCTCTGTGACAGTCCAGATGCAGCAGGAACTGCAGCGCGCAAAGAAGGGAAGTCCTCTCCCCTCAAAACTGTAGCTTTCACCACTGGTAGATGTGCAGAAACCGCAGGTCCAGACCGAGCTGAAGGTGGCATATATGCACTACCTCCCTTATTCAAGGCATCAACAGCAGTATGCATATCCAGATCAACTGCCCCAGAAACACCCTTATCACCAGAACCAGAAACTTCCTTCTCCTGCAAGCCGACATTCACAGGCTTAGTCCATCCCATACCAGACGAACCGGGCCTCATCCCACTTCCACTCACCCCTCCACCAGCTGCACTGCCACTGGTTCCCAAGGTATCGAATTTCTCATGCTCCTTCCTCAAAGATGGCAAGTTCAAGGGGGGTGGAACAGAAAGCTTGGGCCCAGCTTTCTGTGAGCTACGAGGCCGTGAAAGCACCACCATACCTCCACTTCCACTGCCACCATGACTACCAACCCGGGTTCGACTCTGGCCATAAGAGCTTGCTTGGTGGTGCTGCGCATGCTGCCCGTAAGATTTGTTCAAGTTCACCGACACAAATTTGGTCCCAACTCCGGGATTGGCCATGTCCTACCCGACACTTCACTCGTTCCGCGGCGGATTCAGATCTCCGCCCACGCATCAAAGCACGAACACTTACACTGCCCCAACAATACGAATCAACTTAAAGCTTACAAGATCGAACAATGAAAGATCGACCAGAAGCAGAATCGAACAGAACACCCCTTAACCCTGATCAAATAAGGAAAAACGTACTTATCACAAAGCTGCCCAAGCTCTATCAGCAATGACCGATCGAACTAATCAGCTAAACGAGACAGAGAACTCCAAATGACCTAAGCCGACATTGCGGGGTTTAATTAGGGTTTCGTCACAGTGATCGGGCGCATCGCAAGAGAGACGAAACGAAATGAAGAGGCGCAGGGCGACAAGAGCTTACCTCCAGAGGCGTAAGATAGAGGACGAGATGGTAACGTGCGCCGAGGGAAGCGAGCACGAGGAAGAGCGAAATGGAAGCCCTACTGAGACAGAAGGGGAAGAGAGAGGGAGAGAGAAACAGGTCTCGAGGACGAGAGAGAAATAAGAGACGGTTCTTTTGGTTTTCTGGTTTGTTGCCCGTCACTTTGCTGTAATTACATGTGGTGCCCCAAAGTTCTTACGTAGTTGCGCCAGTGCCCGCTCACTAGAAATCAAGTCAATCATACCCCATTTCTATTGCATTTTGAAGCCAGAGAAAGAGAGTTGTCCAATATTCACTTCCCAAGGTCGTTTAGATTGTATCTCATTTGACAATTAGGATAGTTTGAGTTCGCCTAGATTATGTTTTGATTTTGCTTGGATTGTATTTTCGATTTGTATCCCCATTTGCATGTGATTTCCCATGCACTCTTGTATTTATCGATGCTTACTTTAATGGAAAGCAATTATGTGCTCCAATTTAATTTAGGCTTTATTTTTGTGTGTGTGAAAAATTCGACATTTCTAGAAGATATTTTCAAAGAAGTCATTTTCCAAGAACATTGCAATATTTTTTTCAGTGTTTGGCTGAAATCTAAAGATGAACTGAAAATAATTTTCCGTCGCTTAAAAAGGAAAACTTGCTTTTATTTTCCCAAACAGACGCACACTATTCATATGATATAAGGCCCATATGTTCCATATCATCAAATTTTAAATAAAGTTTTATCGAATCAAATTTTCATAATATAAGTACTTCAAGAGAGTGTAAATAATTATTTTTGTAATTTTAGAACCTAGCCTCTGGGGTGTAGGTCCCTAGCCCAGCCTTGGGGAATTAAGTCATTCATGCACCTTAGAATAATGCATATTTGATATTTTGACTCATAGCTCACGGGTCTTTGTCTATCCCATGGCTTAATACATGATATGGCTTGGGTCTTTATTTACCCGTACTTCATTTACTTTATTTGGTTTTGCTTTGGATCCCAAGTACCCAAGGCTAGGCTCGAAACCTAAGCACTGAAGACCAAGCTCCATAAGAGAAAAAACAAATGTCCATAATCTATTAAAGCATTTTATGTTACGAAAATTTAATTCGATTAAATTTTATTTAAAATTTGATTATATAGCATATATAGCCCTAACATCGCATGAATATTGCACATCTCTTTAGGAAAATAAAAACAAATCTTAATGAATTTGGGGCTTTCATCAACCGATTTTTCTTTTTTTGTTGTGGGCCTAAACAATTCGAGTGCCATGATTGTAGGCGTAGTGAACAAATACCTTCCCGGCCAAGACATTTAAGTGAACCTTGATCTTCAAATGCTGTACCAATCTTTGGGTGTATTTGTTTCACTGAGAATTTCATGATAAAGAAAAATATGTTCAATGGAAATCATTTTCCTTTTTTGGTGGTAGGATGAAAAGTATGATTGAAAACGTTTTCGAGTGTTTGAATCTCATTTGATGAGAAAGAGAGTCGAGAAGATATGAAGTAAGAAAATGATTTCTTTCTTATCAAGAGCGGAAGTTGTTTTTCCCTAATCTATTTTTTTAGTCCATTAAAAATGCTTTTCATTGATCGAGTAGATTTCTGTAATCCAAACATTGGAAAATCCGAAAACAATTTCTTGAAAATGATTTTACATCAAACAAAATGACCCTTCATCCTTAATATGTTTGTTTGAACACATTCGGAACTACTAGGCAAAATGCTTCTTCTACTATGACTATGTTGTTCGTTTTCACATTATCTATGACATGTTTTTAAATAGACAAGAATCATTCGGTTTTAAGACAAAGACGGTGTGAGCAAAGTGATGGGGAACATTGCTATGTGGGGCAGAGCTTGGGCAAAGCGATGTTGCTCTCGTTTTTTCATGGGCACACCATTGCTGGTAGTTACTTTGGTTTTCATTTGAAATATGCAAAGAAAATGACAGATAAGCGCTTCACCCACAAAAGCTATTCCTTCTTGGGATCTTGCCTTCTCTTTTGTTGCGTTTCTAGCTGGTCACTTTGGTTCATCATCCAAGTAAGCAAAACATTTCTTTGTTTGCCTCTATGGCTATATTTTATTTTTTTATTTTTTGGGAGATTTATATTAAAGAGGAAGTTTGAGAGTACCTTTGATCTCCCGATACTTCTTCTCGTAACAAATTCAAGCGAAATTGAGTCTTATATTTTCAACTCCTTAAAATACCACAACGTTGATGTGTCTCTTGGCTAGCATCAAATGTACGATATCCGTGCTTCTGCTGAACACAATGTCACTACTGGGTCATTGATCTCTGAGATCTATCTGATCGCATTTTTCCATGCGATACGTATCCTAGACATTGATTGAACTTTAGCACATAGTGGAGGGGCATTGTTGTGGCTCTCTGTGCATCAATAGTTGGGGAATGTTTGCACGAAGGTAATGATAATAGTCATTCAATTTCAAGGTGGTGTGTGTTCTACACTTGTGTTCTGCATTATGTCATAGTTTGTTCACGGAAAAGGCTCGCTCTACACCACTCTCTTTAGCCTTTTGCTGCTCGTCATGTTGACACTCCTAAGCTGGGCACTCTTTCGCGAAAAACTCTATGTCAGTTCCATTATATGGTAACATTAGGTTAGGATATACGGAATGTGAAGTTGTACAATTTCTGTGGAGGACTGTCTATAAATTGGCAATGATACATCCATTAGGATTTCATTGTTTCCTTTCGAATTTTAGATTGGTGGGGGGGCTGTGTTCATCATTGTTGGGCTTTACTCTGTTTTGTGAGGCAAGGGCAAGGAAGCAGAGCAAGCGAGAATCACTATAGAGGTTGAAGCACTGGCCAAGTACCGCGAGAAAAAAGATTCGGAAGACACGTCTTCATCCGCACACAAATTGCGAAAGTCGACAAGATCAACACTAAGCTTCATTAGTTGCCCGAGTAAGTGAAACGTTTCTTCTTTTGCCTCTATGATTGTATTTTATATCCTTTTCTTGGGGGTAAAATTTATCTCAAAGAGGAAGTTTGAGAGTATGTTTCGATCTCTCGATGCTTCTTTCGTAGCAAATTCAGCCAAAAGTGAGGCCTAAATTTTCACTGCCTTACATTAATACAACACTGATGTGTCTCATGGCTAACATCAAATAAGCAATCTTCGTGTTGCTGCTGAACACAATGTTGCTACATGGTCACTGATCTCCGGGATCCAGTTAATAGCAATTTTATATACGGTATGTGTCTTATATATTGAATGAACTTTAATAAACAGTGGCTAAAGTACACTAGAAGTGCTATAATTTGACACGGGTGGACACTTAAGTGCTATTTTTAAAAAAAAGTAGGACACTTAAGTGCCAACTTCAGCGAGCTTACCGGAAATCTGATGTGGCCTTATTTTATTAATATTTTTAGCCTATGTGGCCTGCCGGTGCTGACGTGGCAATTTGTTTTATAATATTCTAATATTTTTCAAATAATGTTTTGATTTTCTTAATTTTTTCTCTTTTTTTTTTTTTCAATTTTCCTTCTTTTTTTTCCATTGTCTTCTTCTAGCTCACCGATTGGAGGAAGAGTCGGTGACGGCTGGCGAGGCCATGGGCAAGGTCGGCCTCACCATCGCTGGGCGAGGCAGACCTCACCCTCGCCCAGTCACGGCGAGGCCGACGTCTTAGATTCAGAGCAAGTAGTTTCTGGGTACCACAAGAAGAAGATTGTTAGAGGTTCGAGAAGTAGAGGGCGCCTTGTCTTCGGCCAAGAAAAGCTCAGATCTGGGGAAACTAACCCCACCCAAGAACAAAGCCAAAGAATCGTAACTGCAACTCGACAGAAAGCTCACTCAGTCAGACCCCAAGAAACAGAGCAAAAATAGAGACTCTATAGACCAAGAACCCAAGACCCCCAAGACCTAGAAGCTGAAACAGCCGAACTGGCTCGACTTAGGGGAGGACGACAATATGATCTTTGAGTTTCGAGATCTGCCCACCAAGTGCCAACAAATCCTCATCCCCGACTTCGAGCAAATCTCCACCACCTCCAATGCCTACCTCACCCAAGCCCACAAGCAGATGACCAAGGCCTTCAAACCCTCCGTGGGCAACATTTTGATCGATCTCAGCCTCCATCGCTCACTTCACTCCCTCATGTCCGGCGGCCCTCGATCAGTTCGCAGAGAAGGGTCTTGGAAAAGAACCGAATTTGCAGATGGCGTTTGGGGAAGAATCGAATTTGCAAATGACGTTCGAAGAAAGAATCGAATTTGCAAATGACGTTCGAAGAAAGAATCGGTTCTTTTCCAAGACCCTTCAGCTCCTCAGCTCATTTCGTTCGAAGTTGAAGGCGTTCGGGGAAGAAGAAGACCAAAGAAAAACAAAAAAGAGAAAAGAATTAAAAAAAAAGTCTATTTGGCTTGTATTTTTAAAAAAAATTGCCATACCATTTGAAAATTTTCGTTGAAAAACGCCACATCAGCATTTTGGCCGGAATATTTCGCCGTTGACACTTAAGTATTCATTTTTTCTCCGATTTTGGCACTTAAGTGTACCTTTTAGAAATTGTGGCACTAAAGTGTCAACCTGTGCCAAATTGTAGCACTTGTAGTGTACTTTAGCCAATAAATAGTGGAGTGCCTTATTGTGGCTCTTCGTGCATCAATAGTATGGGGAATGTTTTGCACAAAGATAATAATAATAGTTATTCAATTTCAAGGTGTTGTGGGCAAAAAGACATCACAAGTGTCATAACTTTGTATGGTTCTCACTTAAGTGCCATAACATTTTTCGATCACTTGAGTGCCATAAATTATATAGATCACTCACTTGAGTGCCATAAATTATGTATATCGCTCACTTGAGTGCCATAACTTTTTTTTCCAAATATTTGCGTGCCATATGACTTTTTAATCGATCACTTGAATGCTATCACTTTTTGAAAACTTTCATCACAAGTGCCATGCCACCTTAGATTTTGGGCACTTAGGTGAAACTTTTTACAAATTTATGGTACTCAAGTGATCAATTGAAATTTATGGCACTCAGGTGAACGTTTTAGATAAGTTATGACACTCAAGTGGTCGAAAAAGATGTTGTGGCACTCAAGTGAGCGCCCTACAAAAGTCATGGCACTGGTGTTGTACTTATCCCAGTGTTGTGTTATGCGCACGCATTGTGTTATGTCCCGATGTGTCCACATATAAGGCTCGCTCTACACCACACTCTTTAGCCTTTTGTTGCTCGTCATGTCAACAATCCTAAGCTGGGTACTCATTTGCGAGAAACAGTATATTGGTTCCGTTTTACGAAAATGTTAGGTTAGAGTATACGAAAAGAGAAATTGTACAATTTCTATGAACGACTATCTATAAATTGGCAATGATGCATTCATTGAGATATCTTTGTTTCCTTTTAAATTTTAGATTGGTAGGGGTTGTGTTCATGATTGTCGGGCTCCACTATGTTCTACAGGGCAAGGGCAACGAAGCAAAGCAAGCGAAAATCAATATGGAGGTTAAAGCACCAACTAGGTACTGTGAGAAAGAAGATTCGAAGAAGTGGCTTCATTCATAAGTAAATAGTGAAATCCTACAAGATTCACACTAAGACTCATGAGTTGCCCAAGTAAGCGAAACATTTCTTGTTTTGCCTCTATAATTGTATTTTATATCGTTTGTTTTTTTTTTGGGGCGGGGGATTTATCTCAAAGAGAGTTTAAGAGTACGCTTTGATCTCTTGATGCTTCTTTCGTAACAAATTCAGGCGAAATCAAGCCTTAGTTATCAACTTCTTACACTACCACAACGTAGATGTGTCTCGTGGCCAACATCAAATGTGCGATCTCCCTGCTGCTATTGAACACAATGTTGCTACTAAGTCACTAATCACAGTTTCTATGTGATACGTGTCCTAAAGATTGAATGAACTTTAGCAAAATAGTGGAATGGCCTTATTATGGCTCTTCGTGCATCAATAGTATGGGGAATATTTTGCATAAAGGTAATGGCAATAGTTATTCAATTAAGGGTGTCGTGTGTTCTGCGCTCACGTTCTACATTATGTCCTGGTGTGTCCACAGAAAAGGTCGGCTCTACACTACTCTTTTTAGCCTTTTGTTGCTCGTCATGTTGGCACTCCTAAGCTTGTCATTACTTCATGAAAACCTCTGTGTCGATTCCATTTTATGGTAATGTTAGGTTAGGATATACAGAATTTGAAGTTGTACGATTTCTGCGGAGGCCTTTCTATAAATGGTCAATGATGCATTCACTGAGATTTCTTTTGAAATTTCATATTGTGGAGGCTATGTTTGTCATTGCCAAGCTCTACTCCATTCCGTGGGGGTAAGAGGGAAACATAGCAAGCGAGAATCACTGAGGAGGTTGAAACTGCAACTAAGGAGGTGTTTGAAAAAAATTCATGTCAAACGCACTCTCATTCTATTTCTACTTTTGGTAAGTTTACTAAATGGCGCTCGGGGATCGGCGACCGACGAGGACTGATGATTGGCCGCGGCCGACGATAGCCCATTGCCCGACCACCAGTGACTGATGACTGGCGACCCACCGGCGACCGGTGACCGCCCGGTGTCTCGCAACCATCGTCCAGCGCCCGGCGACCCGTGACCTGCCCACCGGCGACCGACGATCGGCGGCCGGCCGACCATTGGCAACTGGTGACCAGGGACCGAGGATCGGCGACCGCCCAGTGACCTGCGACCGGCGACACGCCATTGACAACCGGCCACCGTCCGATGATTGGGCACCGCTCAGCCACCAGCGACTAGCGGCCGGCGATTCAAACCCATCGATTGCCCACCGCCCGGGGACCGGTGGGCAGCGATACAAACCCACCGACCGGCGACCTATTTCAGCGAATCTCACTTCCTTCCTTACAAAAATCCACATGTCTTTCTTAATTTAAAATTAATCATACAACACCATTTTCCCTTTTCTCATCGAAGTCATATGTTTCCCTCGTCGGTCCATTAGTTTTTTTGATAAGCATATGGTATTTTCATTTGTATCTGCACAGCTCATTCTAACATTTCCTCTTACAAAAAATCATCAACTACAATTAATGCAAATTAAACATTACACCGCATTACAAGATAACCTAACTTCCAAATTTCCTCTCATACATATAATGGGAATCCCACAATACCATATGACATGTGACAACTACACCGTTCGAAAAAACTCGTAATTATCGAACAAATGGAGAAGTGCAACGCACAAATAAAGCACATGAATTTCATGGAATCTCCGGCATATTATTATCCCTAGCCATTATATTGGCAATCTATTTCCTAAGATTGCTAATGTCGTCAAAGTTTTCACTCATTATAACATCGTCTAAATCCTACACTTCCGTAGATGGCCTATATCGCGAATTGGCACATAATGCAAACTCCTTATCCATCTTATCTTCATCAAAGATGAAATTGTGGATAGCACAGCATGCAATAACAACTTGCACTTGCTTTCGAATTGAAAAAGCAGGAATTTGTTTCAAAATAGCAAAGCGATTCTTCATTGCCGTAAATGCGCTCTCAATGACACTCCTTAATAAAGAATGTCTTTGGTTGAACAATTCTTTTGCCGTAATTGGTCTCCCACCTCATCTAAAATCTAGTGCATGATAACGTTCACCTTTAAATAAGGTAAAAAATTCCAGAGTTGCAGCATACCCAGAATCAGCGAGGTAATATTTGCCTGCCGTATTCGCAAAATCAAAATGTTAATACAACATCACTACCTATGATGATGGATCTGCATACAGTAAATGCATATTCTTCATCCATAAGTATAAGCCACTTTTGATATCGAGGACAAAATCATTTTACGAAAGGCAGACCCCAATGCATGTCCCGCGGGACGACATACGACCTTTGCAAATACACGCAACGCATGTCCGACAACAAATGACAGGGCATTTTGAAAATCAACACATACAAACTCAGCAAATTCACCTAGCACAAGCACTCGTAGTTCGATATAGTAGTAGTACCCAGGGGTGGTCGAGGAAATTGTAGGTGAGGATTCTCAAGTGCGGCCGACAACACCTAACAATTGTTCGCTGATCCTTCCCAACCAACATACACAAAAGTGAAGCGCATATCAAATGAACAAGCACAGAGCACGTTTTGAGTTGTAATGCCCTTCTTACCTCTAAATTGTGTCTGAAGTTCTTTAGGTACGGGAGCGTAAATATGGGTTCCATTAATAGCGCCTACGCACTCTTGGCATTTCAGTGAAAATATACTTTAGAATAGATTATGAACAAAACAAAGTACACGATGCAGGAAAACGTAACGACAACGTACTAAGAAGTAAGGACTACGTTTGGGGTCAAGCCAAATTTCATCTGGGACATCATTAAACGAAGGAGGTACGATGATCTCCTTCACTAGTTTCAGAACAGCTTTCAAAACTATGCTGAAAAACCTGCTTATTGTTTCTCCAGAATGTTGGAATCTCTCACACAATTCTCTGTTGGACTTTCTGTGTGAAATGGTACATAGAAATATCGCAACTTGTTCACCTATCCTCAAATATCGGCTATCTTTCAACCAACCTTTTAACTTCAACTTATTACAAAGGTTAAGAAAAACATGTTTTTCCATTTTGAATGCATCATATATTCTAATGCGTGCTCTCCTGTGCATATGACTGTGCATCTCATGCAACCCTAGCCAAGCTAGAAGTATGATCAACTCCTCATCATCTAAGCTTGCCTCACTTGATACAATTGGTTCAATTGATGCTACCTGATGACTAGACATGCTACTTTCATCTCTGTCCATATTACCTATGCCATCATAGAAAAGAAGACAAACACAACATGTATATTAGGAATGTGGCACCTATGAAATAATAAATATGGAATGTAATATTGCGCAATAGACAATTATGAAATCCGATCACGTTAAAGTAAAGTCATAACATCATCGTACTGGTGGAGTGTTCCGAAGGCAGTGTGTCTAATACATAAGCCACAACATCGTCCTAATGTATTAAAAAAAAGTAGGTCATATCCTATCTGAACTACTCAATCCCCTGAATAAGTACAAACCTCCTATCAATAGCACATAACATGAAGGCCTCTCTCCAATCCACATGCTTGCATGTATAGTTCACAGCTTTGACGTACATATCAGTATCCAACTTGGTCATCGAATATAGGATGTTTATGAATGACGACATGGAGTAGGAGGGTATAGGGCCGCAAGCCTGCGAGGTGACAGAGCCAGCTGTTAATGATTGACTCATCTTTAACTTAATCATTTCTTGAATAGCTTTGCAAGTCCCCACAAATGTGTATAAATGCAGGGTCTCCTCCTCTTTGCATTTGGAGTCCTATCGAAGTTGTGACTACTTGGAGGTGGGGGTGAGCTTAGCATAAATTGTCTGCGTCAGCTTGGGGTTGAGGAAATGTTTCTACTTCGCCTACATCGACACCAACACCAGCGTCACCGCTGTCACTTTCACCTTCTGCCGTGACCACGTTTGGCCTACTTCTCATTGCAAACTCCCCAATAGCATATGCATTGTCAAACACAACACAAAGCTGGGGATATAACGGACACCCCTTCTTCTTGAAATTCACCCATTCGTTATTAGCTTGCGCAATTGTGAAAATTAAGACGTCAGTACATAACATTTTATAAATCATAAATTGCAAATTACAAATTAAGTACAAAAGTTCGGTTGTACTTGGATATGAGCTTCCCAGACACTGTCATCTTCCACGGTCGCCATTCGCTTTTCACTGTCTCATCCAAATCCTAATTGTGACAGCAATTTCTTGAAACTGACATACTACTTCTTCAGTTTCTGTGACTTGTTCTTTAATTGGAGTAGTGAGAACTGCGAATCTGTTTGTCTATTGAATTTCCCCACGGAATTGTTCCACTTTACTTTGTTGAAGGTCGCTAACGTGCGATTACCCTTCTTAACCTCATCAACCATTAGGTTTACAAACACTTCGGTGGAACGATCGGTCCACTTTGCCATGTATATGCCTTTCGAGGATGCCATTAACTAGAATTGAACTAAAAGCAATTCATTGAAACAAAAGTTTTGCAACTTAGACGGGAATGACATTGATAGTGAGGCCAAACTAGGGAGGCATTTTCAATCCCGAAAAATACCAGCCATATTAAAATAAAATCAATCCAACATCCATAAATAACAATATTGCTCCAATCAAACATCCTCCAAATTCCAAACAAAACAGAAGAAACTATGGCAAATTTAGCAATCCATGAGTTGATACATTTCGCAAGCGAGTAGTGCAGAGAACTAAAACCCACTTGATCATCACACATGACACTCGACAAATGACATGGCGTCCAAATTCTACAACAACTCGGCCTCGGTGTTGCTTGGCTTGGCCTTAGCTCGACTGAGGCATCGCTTTGCTCAGCTGAGCTTAGCCTGGCTCCGCCGAGCTCGACCAATGGCGAAGCCGGCCTCGCCGTCGCCTGACCCGAGCTCAACCGAGCCTGGGGACCGACCCAAGGTTAGCCGAGGTCAACATGGCCTGGGTCGATTCAGGCGATGCTGAGAGCGCCGCCACTTCGGCCGAGCTTGGATCGACCCCTAGGCTCAACCGAGCTCGCCTAGGCCGAGCCAAGCGACGCCAAGCTCGACCGAGCCTCGGTCGGGCGACGGCGAGGCTTGGCCTACGGTGGCACTCTCGATGTTGCCTGAACTGACCCAAGTGACGCCGAGCTTGGGTCGGCCCTCAGGCGAGGCCAAGCTTGCCTGGGCCAAGCTAGGCGATATCAAGCTCGATCGAGCCTGGCTCGGCCTCGCCTAGGCCTACCCAGGCAAGGCCGATCTTATCATCGCTTGAACTTGGTGGAGTGACGGCCAGCTTGGCAAAGCTCGGCCTCACCTGGATCGGCCCTCACGCAAGGCGAAGCTCGCCTAGGCCGAGCTCCGCTAAGCGACGTTAAGGCCAAGCTTGCCATCACTCGGCCAAGCTCGCGTGGGCGAAGCTCGACGTTGGCCGAGCTCATGCTTGAGAGAGAGGGTTTGGGATTCGCGTTTCGATTAGGAAAAGAGGGAAAAACGTTCCGAACTTACAAATTTGACACTTGGAACGACGATTTGAGCGGCGGCAACAGAGGCGGTGGCGGAAGTTCAGCTTTGGGTGGAGCCTTCTTTCTTCAGTGCAAGCAAGAGGAAAGAAGAAACAAAGGAGAAGAGTTGATTCTAAAGAAAGTGAGAAAAAGATAGAGCCAGCGTGAGAAATAAAGACATCACATGGGGAAGAATGAATTCTAAAAAGAATCACTTCTGGCCGTGAGAATCACTTCTTTACCAAACACAATTCTCATTCAGAAGTAGAAAACTGTTCCAAAAGTCATTCTTTACCAAACGCATTTATGCTATAAAATTACTTCTGGAGCAGAATTAAAAATTATGGTAGGTTATCAAACGCATCCTAAGTACCGAGAGAAAGAAGATTTGGAGACGCAGCTTCATTCACACGCAAATAGTGAAAGTTGACAACATTCACATTGAGATTCATGAGTTGCCCAAGTAAGCAAACCATTTCTTCTTTTGCCTCTATGTTGTGTTTTTTTTTTTTTATAATCTTTTTTCAAGGGGGTTGTATGCTTCGATCTCCCAATGCTTCTTTCATGACAAATTCCAGTGAAATTGAACCCTAAAATTTTAGGTCCTTACACTAGCACAACCCTTATGTCTTATGGCCATCATTAAATGTGTGATTTTCGTGCTGTTGTTGAACACAATGTTGCTACCTATCACTGCTGTCACTGATCTCTAAGATCAAGGTAATCACAATTTTCTGTGTGGTACATGTCCTAGACATTTAATGAACTTTAGCAAATAGTGGAGTGGCCTTATTGTGGCTCTTCATGCATCAATAGTATTGCACAAATGTAATTTAAGGGTGTTGTGTGTTTTATGCTTGTGTTCCACGTTATATCTTGGTGTGTCCACAACAAATGCCCACTCTACACCACTCTCTTTAGCTTTTTGTTGCCCGTCACATCGACTCTCTTCGGCTGAGCACTACATCGTGAGAAACTCTATGTCGATTCCATTTTATGGTAAGTTAGGTTAAGACATAGAAAATTCAAAGTTGCACAATTCTTGCGGAGAACTGTTTATAAATTGGTAATGATAGATTCATTGATATCTCTTTATTTCCTTTCAAATTTATGATTGTTGGCTGCAATGTTAATTCGGGTTCTACTATGTTCAGTGGGGCAAGGACAAGGAAGCGGAGAAAGTGAGAATCACTATGGAGGTAGTACTACCAGCCAAGTACAACGAGAAAGAAGATTTAGAGTCGTGGCTTCATTCGCACACAAAAAGTGAAAGCCGATAAGATTCACATTGAGATTCATGAGTTACCCAAGTAAGTGAAACATTTCTTTTTTTGCCTTTATATTGTATTTTATATACTTTTCTAGGGGGAGTAATTCATGTCAAAGAGGAAGTTTGAAAGTATGTTTCGATCTCTCAAGGCTTATCTTATGACAAATTCAGGCGAAATTAAGTCCTAAATTTTCAGCTCATCACACTACCACAATGCTGATGTGTCTCATGGCCAAAATCGAATGTACGATCTTCGTGCAGTTGCTGAACATAATGTTGCTACTTGGTCACTAATCTATGGGATTCGGCTAATCATAGTTTTCTTTGCTATAGTGTCCTAGTTATTGAATAAACTTTAGCAAATAGTAAAGTGGCCTTATTGTGGCTCTTAGTGCATCAATAGTATGGGGAATGTTTTGCAGAAAGGTAATAATAATAGCTATTCAATTTCAAGGTCCTATGCTTGCGTTCTACATTATGTCTTGGTGTGTCCAAAAAAAAGGGCAGCTCTACTATACTCTTTGTAGCCTTTTGTTGCTCGTCATATCCACAATCCTAAGCTGGGGGCACTCCTTTGCGAGAAACTCTATGTCGGTTCTATTTTACGGTAATGTTAGGTTAGGCTATATAAAATGCGAAGTTGTATAATTTCTACAAAGGACTGTCTAAAAACTGGTAGTAATGCATTCATGCAGATTTCTTCGTTTCCTTTCAATTTCAAATTGATAGGGGCTATGTTCATCATCGTCGAGCTCTACTCCATTCTGTTGGGCAAGGGCACCAAAGCAAAGCAAGCTAGAATCACTATAGAAGTTGAAGTAGCAGACATATACCCCGAGGAAAAAGATTCATAGACGTGGCTTCATCCGCACTGAGATTCACATCGAGAGCTGACAAGATTCACACCGAGATTCATGAGTTGCGCAAGTAAGCGAAACATTTCTTCTTTTGCCTCTAAAATGCTATTTTATATTTTTTATGGGGGCGAAATTTAACTCAAAGAGGAAGTTTGAAAGTACGATTTGATCTCACAATGCTTCTTTTATAACAAATTTAGGCGAAATTGAGCCCTAAATTTTTAGCTCCTCACATTTCCACAAAGCTAATATACGCATGGCTAGCATCGAATGTGCGATCTCCATGCTGTTGTTGAACACAATGTTACTGCCTGGTCACTGATCTTCGGGATCCAGCTAACCACAGTTTTCTACACGGTATGTGTCCTGGATATTTAATGAACTTTAGCAATTAATGGAGTGGCCTTATTGTGGCTCTTCATGTATCAATAATATCGATAATGTTTTGCACAAAGGTAATGGTAATAGCTACTCAATTTCAAGTTGGTGTGTGTTATGCTCTCACCTTCTACGTTATGTCTTAGTGTGTCCACAGAAGAGGCTTGATGTGCACCACTCTCTTTATTCTTTTGTTGCTTGTCATGTCAACACTTCTAAGATGTGGGCACTCATTCGCGAGAAACTTTATGTCGGTTCCATTTTACGATAATGTTAGGATAGGAAATACGAAATGCAAAGTTGTAAAATTTCCGTGGAGGACTATCTACATATTGGGAAGATGCTTTCATTGAGATATCTTTTTTTCCCTTCGAATTTCAAATTGTTGGGAATTGCATTCATCATAGCCAAAATCTTTGCTGTTCTGTCGGATAAGGGCAAGGAAGCAGAGCAAGCGAGAATCGCTATAAAGGTTGAAGCAGCAGCCAAGTACCGCAAGAAAGAAGATTCGAAGATGTAGCTTCATTCGTACGCAAGTAGCAAAGCCGACATTATTCACACTAAGGGGGAGAAATGAGTACATTTCTTCTTTTACCTCTATGATTGTATTTTATTTCCTTTTCTAGGGGAAGAAATTTATCACAAAGAGGAAGTTTGAGAGTACGTTTCGATCTCTCGATACTTCTTTCGTAACATATTCAATCGAAATTAAGCCCTAAATTTTTAGCTTCTTACACTATCACAACATTGATGTGTTTCATGGCCAACATCAAATGTGAGATCTCCGTGCTGCTGCTAAACACAATGTTGCTATTAGGTCACTGATCACATTTGCTATGCAACACGTGTCCCAGAGACTGAATGAACTTTAGCAAATAGTGGAATGGCCTTATTGTAGCTCCGCTCTACACGACTCTCTTTAGCATTTTTTTGCTTGTCATGTCGACTCTCATAAGTTGGGCACTACTTTGAGAGATACTCTATGTCGGTTCCATTTAACAGTAATGTTTGGTTAGGATATACAAAATTAGAAGTTGTATGACTTCTATTGAGGATTATCTATAAATTGGCAATAATGCATTCACTAAGATTTCGTTATTTCTTTTGGAATTTCAAATTGGTGGGGCTGTGTTTGTCATTGTTGGACTCCACTCCATTTTGTGGGTAAGAGGGAAGCAGAGCAAGCGAGAATCACTGTGGATTTTGAAGAGCAGCCAAGTACCATGACAGAGAAGATTCAGATACCCAGCTTCATTTGCATGTAAATAGTTAAAAGCTGACAATATTCACATTGAAATTCATGAGTTGCCCAAGTATGCAAAACATCTCTTCTTTTGCCTATATGTTGTATTTTATATCCTTTTTCGTGGGGGAGGAGAGGATTTATCTCAAACAAGAAGTTTGAGACAACGTTTTGATCTCCCGATACTTCTTTCCTAACAAATTCAGGTGGAAGTGAGCCCTAAATATTTAGTTCCTTACACTACCACAACCCTGATGTGTCTCATGCCCAACATCAAATGTGTGATCTCCGTGCTGTTGTTGAACACAATGCTACTGCTGATCTATGCAATACGTGTCCTAGAGATTGAATGGACTTTAGCAAATAATAGAGTAGCATTATTGTGGCTCTTCGTGCATCAATAGTACAATGAATTTTTTGCACAAAGGTAATGGTAATGATAATAGTTGTTCAATTTCAGAGTGCTGTGTGTTCTACGCTTGCTATCTACATGTGTTCACAGAAAGGGCCCACTCTACACCACATTCTTTAGCCTTTTGTTGCTCATCATGTCAACACTCCTAAGCTGTGGGCAGTCCTTTTGAGAGAAACTCTATGTCCGTGCCATTTTACAGTAACGTTAGGATAAGATACATGAAAAGTGAAAATTGTATAATTTTTGTAGAGGACTGTCTACAAATTAGCAACAATGCATTCACTGAGATTTCTTTGTTTCCTTTCGAATTTCAAACTGGTAGGGGTTGTTTTCATCATTGTCGGGCTCTACTCCATTTTGTAGGGCAAGGGCAACAAAACAGAGCAAGCGAGAATCACTGTAGAGGTTGAAGCAACAAACATATACCGCAAGAAAGAAGATTCGAAGATGCAGCTTCATCCGCATGTAAATAGCGAAAGCTGACAAGACTCATATCGAGATTCATAAGTTGCACAAGTAAGCGAAACATTTCTTCTTTTGCCTCTATGATTGTATTTTATATCCTTTTTTTTTGCGAAATTTATCTCAAAGAGGAAGTTTGAGTGTACGCCTCGATCTCCCAATGCTTCTTTTATAACAAATTCAGGCGAAATTGAGCCCTAAATTTTCAACATCTTACATTACCACAATGCTAAGCCAGCATTTAATGTGCAATCTCCATGCTACTGCTGAACATAGTGTCACAACTTGGTAATTGATCTCCAGGATTCGGTTGATCGCAATTTTCTATGTGGTACATGTCGTAAATATTACTTTAGCAAATAGTGGAGTGGCCTTATTGTGGCTCTTCATACATCAATAATATGGGGAATGTTTTGCACAAAGATAATGGTAAAAAATTTTCAATTTCAAGGGTGCTGTGTACTCGCGTTCTAGGTTATGTCTTGGTGTGTCGAGATAAAAGACCCGCTCTGCACCACTCTTTTTAGCCTTTTGTTGCTTGTCATTTCGACATTTCTAAGCTGTGGGTACTCCTTCACGAGAAACTCTTATATCGGTGCCATTTTACAGTAACGTTATATTAGGATATACGATATGCGAAGTTGTACAATTTTCATGAAGGACTGTCTAGAAATTAGTAATGATGCATTCATTGAGATTTCTTTTTTTCCTTTCAAATTTCAGATTATTAGGAGATTAGTTCATCGTTGCCAGGCTCTCCTTTGTTCTGTGGGGCAAGGGCAACGAAGCAAAGCAAGCGAGAATCACTGTGGAGGTTGAAGCAACAGCCAAGTACCACAAGAAAGAAGATTAAGAGACATGGCTTCATTCGCACGCAAATAGCGAAAGCCGATTACATTCACACTAAGATTCATGAGTTGCCCAAGTCAGTGAAACATTTCTTCTTTTGCCTTTATGATTGTATTTTATATCATTTTTCCTAGGGAGCAAAATTTGTCTCAAAATGGAAGTTTGAAAGTACGCTTCGATCTCATGATGCTTCTTTCGTAACAAATTCAATCAAAATTGAGCCCTAATCCTTACACTCGACAATGCTGATGTGTCTTATGGCCAACATCGAATGTGCAATCTCTGTGCTACTATTGAACACAATGTTACTACCTAGTCAAAGATCTCCAAGATTCGGCTAATTGCAATTTTTATATGCGATATGTGTCCTAGACATCAAATGAACTTTTGCAAATAGTGGAGTGGCCATGTTGTGACTTTTTTGTATGGGGAATGTTTTGCACGAAGGTAATGTAATAGTTATTTAATTTCAAGTTGTAGTGTGTTTTGCGCTCTCATTTTGCATTTTGTCCTAGTGTGTCCACAGAAATGATCCGCTCTACACCATTCTCTTTAGCCTTTTGTTGTGAGATGTCGACACTCCTAAGGTGGGTACTACTTTGCGAGAAACTCTATGTCGGTTCCATTTTATGGTAACGTTATGTTAGAATATACGAAATGCGAACTTGTACAATTTCTGTGGAGGACTGTCTACAAATTGGCAATAATGCATTCATTGAGATTTCTTTGTTTCCTTTTGAATTTCATATTGGTGGGGCTGTGTTCATCATTGCCGGATTCTACTTCGTTTTGTAGGGCAAGGGTGAGGAAGTAGAGCAAGCGAAAATCACTATGAAGGTTGAAGTAGCAGCTAGGTGTTGACTAAAACTCCTAATACATTTTGATGTATTACAAAACTCTCCATGATTTCTATTGAAATTAATTAAAGATATTATCAGGTGAATAATGCTTATGGGAACTCCATCGTTTGATATGCTTGAATACATCATCTGAGCCACCTTATGCACTTATCCTTGAAGACTAAGGCAACAAAGGAATAATCTGAAGTGTAACAGGAAGAGGAGCAGACATTGACTTGGTTAAGTCTCTTTGTCTCAGACTCAGAAGTTATGCTAAGGAAAACTCAACTCAGACCTTGTTTTTAAAGAGTCAAGTGATATCATCTGAATGAGAAAGGATCTCAAAGGTTAATCAGCACAGGAATATTATCTCTTATGCATAGCTGGTGATTTGGCTCGGACTCCAATTGAGATAATTCGTATTTGAAGACCATTACTCTATATACTTTAGCAACGGCTATAATGCAAAGTATAATAGGAACGGTCAAATTCTCTACGAAGCAAGTCACACATTCTAAACTGTGGGAACTCTAACTTTTGGAAACTTAGATTCAGTAGTATGGGCAACTGAATCATAGGAGGATTCTATTCTCTTCATCAACGGCTCTTTCAATCTTCTTTTGGGAAGTCTATATTCAACGGGAAAGATTGGATATAATTCTCTAAAGCTGTCCAACAGATAGTTGCGGGCTGAAGGACTATATAAGGAGGCTGAGAGACCTACATAGAGATAGAGAATTACAGATTCCAAAGTCTGAGAGAACCCTTGATTCATATACACTTGTTTATCTTCTGAGCTTCATTCTGTGAACCTTGAGAGGCATTGTGAGATTGTTATACTCATTGTACTCTTGAAGTTGATTTAGTGGAATCCAGCCAATAGACCGTTAGCGTGGAGAGTGGACGTAGGCTTGATCTGAGCCGAACCATTATAATCGTCATGTGCAATCTTCTCTTTACTCTTGCTTACTTTATTTCAGACTATTGCACATGAGCACCACTTAGACCTTGTCCTCGCCATCACGGGATATTATCTTGTTTATTTTAATTCCGCATTTTTAGAACAAGATTTCTTGAATTCACCTATTCACCCCCCCTCTAGGTGATAGATCGAGCCCCAACACTAGGTACCATGAGAAAGAAGATTCAGAGACGTGGCTTCATCCGCACACAAATAGCGAAGGCCAACAAAATTCACATTGAGATTTCTGAGTTTCTTAAATAATAATCCGATCCAATTCTCAAATTCCATTAGATTGCACATGTTGACAACTCAAAATCTAGTACTCAGAATAATTGGACAACAATCCTTCATTGAAATATTTACTTTAAAGACACCCATTTGGGATCTCATGTTTTTGCATAAAAATGATGCGTACTAGACCTCTCAAACAAGTAGGATGGGTTAGTTTTCAATGGGTTGAAAATGAATCAGTTTAAATTGGCCAATTTAATTCATATGGACCCATTTTTGCATAAAAATTTTTATCCACTATACCTAATCCAAAACTGCTTGACCCAATAAATATCTAATTGAACACGTGCTTCAATTATTAGTAATTTCCCCCTTAGATATGGAAAATTGTACACAGAAAAAATAAACTAACTTGTTAAAAACAAATTGAAAATGAAAATAATTAGTATATACGAAATTACTTTAAAAAAAATTGGCAAGTTAAATTACTAGATCTCTTGTTATCTCTATTTCTACTAATTGAGAGAGAGAGAGAGAACGCAAAAGAGGAAGAAATAGAAATGTCACATTAAACTATTCTAAAAATGATTATTCGTCACACCCAACCGCATAAGTATAGGGAAAGTGACATGACTATCCTCTTACTTAAATGATGCAACCTCAAAGACAAACCAACGTAAACCTATTATCAAATTATATAGGGTAAATACCAAAAAAACCCGAACTGATACACTTGTAATAAATTTACCACAAATTAATTTTTTTACCACGAAAAATTTCAAACTAATATACCTATTACAAATTTACCCCAAACTAATTTTTTGACCATGAAAAATCCTAAAGTGGTATATCTATGACAAATTTACTTTGAACTGGTACACTTGTGACAAATTTACCCTTCATTTGTTTCTATTAAATTGAGTTTATACTATGAAAAATCCCAAATTGACACACATGTGACAAACGAAGAGTAAAACCCCAAACTTGTATACCCCGTCAACTGTCACATGTCATTAAACTCAGTAATTTGATGATAAAATTTGACTGAAACTAACGGAGGGTAAATTTGTCATAAGTGTACTAGTTTGGGGTAAAATTATTATAGATGTATCAGTTTGATGTTTTTCGCTGTAAAAAAAATTAGTTTATGGTAAATTTGTCACAGGTGTACCAATTTGAGATTTTTCTTAGTATTAACACAATTATATATCCCTCAATAATAGATAAAACAGTGAGTTGGTTATAGAATAAGAGTTCTAAAATCTACTGAAAAGAATATATACTTTTCTAAACTAAAAAACTAAACCTCAACAAATACCATTTAAGAAATATATTAAACTATCTCAACTCATACCATTAAAAAAATTCTCGTCATTATCTTTCTCGTCCTACTTGCTGCTAACTGAATAACCTGAAAATGTTTTGGAATAAATTGAGTACGCAACCACAATTCAGTGAGTAGTATGTATCTTTTCTAAGCATATTGAGCATCCCAAATACATAATTGTAATGAAAAACTAAAAACTCATTTATCTCAAATCTAGACAATATGATAAATGAGTTTTATCTTTTCAACAAATCTTTATACATATCAAAAGTACTCATTCAATCAATAATATCCAAACTATAAATGGTTAATTTCTCTGATCAATCTAGTGCTCAATATCTATTTATGATCATTTTTAACGCCTCGTGACAAGGGCAATCAATATTCCCTCCTTGGTTCTTCACCTATATTCGTGGCTTGGCCTGTAGGATATATTGAGAAAAGTATGCATACCTACAAACTCCTCGATAGGTTCAAAATTTAGCGAAAATCAACATCAAACCACTAACTTGATCCTTTAATAACCCACAAATATAATCTAAATCATTTTCACTAACCAAAACATACATCCTTTGGCAATTCAATTCAACAACCAAAATTCATTTCATAGACTAGGTTCATAAACTAGTATTTACAACCTTTCGCAATTCCTTTCACAAAACATTTCTCAACCATTCACAAATAATCAACCCAAATTATTTCAAGGTTTCATTATTTCAAATAACAAAAAAGATTAGTAAATGCTCGATCTAGTTTTTATGCAACAACTATGTTTTAAACACCACGTTTCTTTTAACAAATCATTCGGTACACATAGGGCATTTGATCCTTATCACTTTCGTATATAAGTTTACAAATTCATAGAAGAGACAAGCACCACTCATTTGGAATTACAAAACTAAACTAAGAAGGTTGCTCGAGCCGACGAACTCGAAATCCTATTGATAAAGCAATAAATGAATAAAAATAAGTAAATGACTTCCTTAGCTAAGACTCAACCAAATTATACTTACTCAGAGACAAAAATATTCTTCCGCACCAACTAAAAGTTCAACCATAGCAGAACATTCATTTATCCGTCCATTACATCGAGCAGCTCCCACGCCAAATTTGGTCGCACCATATCTTATCTTTTGGACTTCGATTCAAGTGAGTTTACTGTCAAAAGAAAGCTTTTTTGAAATGCCAAAAGATCTCAAACTTCGCTGACCCAAAAGATGGCCGGAGACAAGTGAATCATCATCAAAATGAAAATTCGTAACTGGGTCCAACAGCGTGGGTAAAACTTAAAATATTCATTTCAATTAAACGGTAACTTCGAATTAATTCTTAAGGCTCCACGACATTCTAAACTTTCACTACTATATAATTTCACAGCTTAATAAGCTCTAGAATGAACCCAACGAACTGAAACTTACATCAGTCCAAATTTCATCCTGAGCCAAGATCAAACTCTCTATGAGATTCATAGTTGCATTACTTATAGCTACCTTATTTGTAAACAAAGACGATTACAAATTGTCTTTCATTCTAAGGTGCGCTTCATATTTGCCTGGAGTTCGCTCCCGAAATTATAGCCATCCCTACCCCCTCATGTCAGTCCCATGAACCTCTTATCCATTCTTATTTGATCACCACAAGGGAGTAAGTCAAAATAGTACTTAACTACGGAAATTTGTTTGATTAAATAAATGGGTTATTACTACGAAAAACCTCAAACTAGTACACTTGTGACAAATTTACCATAAACTAATTTTTTGACAACGAAAAATCTCAAATTGGTAGACTTTTGACAAATTTACCCCAAACTAATTTTTTGACAACAAAAAATTTCAAATTGATACACCTTTGACAAATTTACCCTAAACTAATTTTTTGACAAAAAAAAACCACATTGGTACACTTGTGACAAATTTATCCCAAATTTTAGATCTTATCACAAAAGATGAACTAAGCCATGTCGCTAGAAAATGAGCTAATTGAAGAAACGTCAACTAAGTTATTACTTAAAAAAAACTAATTTTAGGGTAAATTTATCACATGTATATCAATTTGGAGTTTTTCGCGGTTAAAAAAACAGTTTTGGGTAAATGTTTCATAAATATACAAGTTTAGAGTTTTTGGTGATCAAAAAATTAGTTTGGGGTAAATTTGTCACACATATATATTAGTTTGGAGTTTTTAGTGGTATTAACCTAAATAAATAAAGGATTCGAATCTTACTAAGAGCTACGATACAAATTTTATCCGACTTGTCGAGACGTTCAAAGCACACATGCAAGAAATCTTCTTCTTCTTTCACACGATTCCTCCGAGCTCTCTCTCTCTTTTACTTTCTTCCTTTGTTTCACTTTCTTTTAAGTTTATGTCTCTCTGCAGGGTATATAAGAGCCCATTAGATAGGTTGAGGAGGCTGACTTGGGCCTTTAGGCTTTGGACTTCCCTTAATTTTAATTTTTGAAGCCCAATTTTTACATTGTTAGTTGGGAAATATGAAACAACCTAATAGAGCATCATGACAATCGGAAATCTAAATTCTTAATGAGTGCAAAAATTCAAAACTAGAAAAATGAAAGTGCAAATCCAAGACATACATTAATGGTATTATGTACACATATATTTGGAAATGCAGGAAATCAAACAATTAAACTAGTTAGAAGCCAACAAAATTTCTAGAACATAACAAGAGTTTTAGTTCGTAATTGAACATCTAAGAGACTATCACTAACTCATTCATATCTTCAAATTCAATTTATGAAAGAAAAGAAGGCGAAACAACTCTGAACTATAACTGTATCCCTTTCCTTTGGAAATGTTCTTTGATCATAATTAGACTATCTCCATAATTCACAATTTATTGTTGTTCAACCTCCTTTGAAACCCATCTCTGTCCAAATGCGTGAAGATTTGGTCGACCTTTCTCCAAACGTCTTCAATCAGGATCATGAATCATCTCTGGGGCACTTGACTTTGGTTGATAAGCTTCATGAGAGATAGGATGAAACAGATATTTCATGTCTGGTTATATTTCTCAATCTTGTAATAATCTTCCATGGATTGCCAATTATCAAGGACATTTAGATTTGGGTAATGCTTTCTATCAAACCTATTCTCCCTGAAGTACAAAACCAATTGCGTGACTTAGTAAATTGAGAGGCCAAGTGTTCCCTCTCGAATACATCATACTCATCAATATTGTCCTCAATGTCCTCAACTGAAATATTATCAAGATTTAAAGTGATCATCTCTTGACATAAAGATAACATACTCATAAAAAAAAAAACTAACTTTGAATAGCAAAACTAATAAGAGTAACTCATAATGCGATCTCAAATAGCAACAAAAGATAAGATAAAACTATAACACTTTCAATATCTTTATAACTTTTAGTATTGTCGTAACCCTATGACTAATAGCTTAATCCTTATTATTACTTGCCTTTATCAAACGAAATTGCCATACTCCATAGAATATAAATGCAACGTGGGATATCTAACTCAAGAGTTCAAATATCATAAATAGGTTTAACAATAATGCACATTTTTGAACTCTAGGATAAAAGTTCAAGCTTAAAAAGTGTCATCGAATTTATTTCACATGTAATATTTATCACAACCTTGCATACGGGGCTCACTCAAGGGGGAACGGGTTTAGCGATATGTCGAATGGGAACGGGCGGTCCCACTAGTTGAGCTGCTCGCTCTCATTGAACGTGACTGCTCCCAAACCCTTACCGCACATGGCGTTGGGGAAATTTGATTTCATTAAAATATGAAGTTCCTATCTATTTCGAAGTTGCCATTAGTCTATTGGGCCTACTAGGAGCCAAGTGAAACGTGGGAGGATGTTTTGCTTCTTACAAACCAGAGATCTAAGTTTGGGGACTTAGTTATGCTAATTGTTTAATTAACGCTCTTTCGGTACCAAAACTCATTGTGTTTATCGAAAAAGTGAATAGTGGGTATTGTCACGTTTTAAAACCCCTAAGTACATTCTATAATGTGTCCATGCATAGGTGTTTACAAAATTGTTATCTACATGAAGGCATAGAAATCATGATAGGTAAATTAACACATCAAATAGTATAAAGAAATCACCACATCAAGACAATATAGAAAACAATAAAAGTAAGGTGCGATTCGAGTCGGACAAAGAATATACATGGCTTTGTTATTTGAGCCTTAGGACATGAACCCTATGAGCTTGATTTGAAATTAACTCTAAGTTTAATCCGAATTAAAGAGACATATCTACTAAAAAGATTTTCTTAAGTCTAACACAAGATGCTACTACAACATGTAATCCTAAGCTTTTATTCGAAGGAAACTATCAACTAATAACATGAAAGAGACCCTATGTTCAAGTCTAAACCTATCCAATTATTCAAAGTGAACTTCCAATTTATTCAAGGTATCTTTACTAAACCATGAAAAGAAAGCTATGCCTCGGTGAATACAAAGACTATAATCCCCAAATTGGCCCAAACCCCCAAGTTTATATCAAACTAGCAATTCAAAGCTCGCACGGTCATTGTTGACATCTAAATTTTCTCGACGGTCAAAGTTAGAAAATTCAAGATTCGAAATCCCTGATTGTAGTGAGTCTCATTTCTTGATAAAAATCAGCTAGGTGTCCTTAATATCTCAATTGCATATATGTACTAATTTAACTTAGCCATGTATAATTAGGCTTTTAGATTTCAATTATTTGTAAAAATGGCCAAAGGTTAACTTTTTTGTCAAACCGAAGAATTTAACCTTTGACCAAAGATTAGCATTTCATTAGTATTTGATTTATGGATGTAAAGTTTAGAAAACTTCAGGTACAATTAAAAAAGCTTTCAACCTATGGAACCGATGAACCGTTTAGAGTATGACACTTGGCATCCCATGATTTGTTCACATAAGCTCACCCTCCTCATGATCACGCCAAGTGGCGCAAGGGCACAAAACCCTAGCAAAAAACTAGGTTATTCTATATCATTAGGGGGTGGGTAAATAAGACAAAAAGGAAAAGAAATGGCCGTTTTACCCTTTAAGGGTTTTGAGGTTAAAGAAAAGGAAAAATGTAACAAAATAAAACTATGCCTATTGTGATATATTTATCTTGAATTTTTTGTGATATAAAAAATTTCAAACTATATCCATTGTGATACATTTACCATAACTTTTTCTTGCAACATAAAAATCACAAACTTGTACCTATGTAACACATTTATCTTTCGTCAAGATTTCGTTAAATGATTTTTTAGCCAAAACAACGTCATTTTTATTTCACTTAAGTCACGTGGACACCATGTCAATAATGTTTTCTTTTCAGTGTTCATGTTGGCAGATTTTTAACGGTTTCCATTGACAGATGAATGGTAAATGTGTCACACAGGTATAAATTTGTGATTTTATTATGTCACACAAAAAAATTTATGGTAAATATGTTAATGTGGGCATAGTTTCGGGTTTTTTTGTGATTTTGTCCAAAAGAAAAAGGTGACTGTTTTATGTTTGTGATTGAGTGCTCATCCTCGCTTTTGGGTAGTCTGCGTATCTATAATCTCCTTTTACTGTGAGTCTAACGTCAAAACCCTGCCCTGCCTTGCCCTGTTTTGATTGAAGTGGAAGCCGAGGCTCCATTTCTCCATTTTCATATGTGTGTTAGTTTCAACTGAGTCGATTACATTAATGTCTAGCATTTCTGGTGATTTTCTTTTTTTTTTGGGTTTTAGGTATGAGCTCGAGTTCTAAAATGATTACTACGTCTCCTTAATCCGTGCTCACTACATGTTTGATATAATGCCTTAGTTATTGTTGTTCTAAAAATGAGACCGAGGCTTTGTTTGTTTCCGTGAAAGCACATCTTAGATCTGTTTGGAGTATTTTCATCGACTTGAGATGTCCTCTGATTGATTTAGGATGAACTCGGCACCAAAATGTTGATCAGTGTGCCTTATCACTTTTTTAGTCGAACGCTCAAGACTTGCTCGATGAAATGCTTCTGAGCAGTGATTGAGAAATAAATACTACTTTCGTTCGAATCCGAAGGCATGTCTGGGTGGTGTGATTCGTTCTGTCATTAGTTGTTAAGCTTGATTTTCATGAATAATGAAGTTACTGCATCTTTGTATTCTGTTTGCTATGTGCTGTGTTTTCTCCATTGAACGTGATGCCCGGCCGGCGTGATGGTGGTCGTTGGAGGAAAATTTGGTTTTCTGGCGGTGAGTCAAGGTGGTGGTTAGTGATAGCCCGGTGGTGTTAAATTAATATATGGTAAGCGATGGACAATGGTGATCGGAGATGAAGATTTAACGCTGCAGGAGATGGAGTCCGATCGGTATGGGGAGCTTTGATTTTGGTTTTGTTAAGGCTCGTTTGCTACTGAAGAAGACGTCGGCAGGAGCAGACGATGTGAAGTAGGGAAGAGTGGCTTAAAGTAGTAACGGACTTTGGGCTCGATTAGTTTAATGAATTTTGGGCTTAAGTAAACTTTATGAACTTGGGCTTAGTTTGGGTTTGCTTAGGCTTTAGGGGATCTGGACTTTCTGGGTCTAAGTTAGTCTGGGCTGGATTTGATTACAAAGTTGGGCTTAATTCAATTCTATTTTTTGGTCAAATAATTCAATTATATTATGTTGGGCTTTATTTAGCTTTGTTTTGAATAGGCTTGTGGTAAGAGCCCAATCTATGTCCAAACGTGAGCCATATTCGGACTGGACCTAAGGGCCTAGCCCTAGTCACTATTTTGGGAATTCAAAATAATTTAAAAAAATTTAAAATAAATAATAAAGGATAATGACACAAATACTTTATAAACTTGGGATCAATATGCAATGTTATTTCTGAAATTTAATTTTGTTCAATGTGGTTTATGAACTTTAGTCCAAAATGTAATATTGTCCATGAACTTTTAAATTGTTCAATTGATTCTTGAACTTTTGGTATATGTTCAATTTAGTTTATAGAATGGATAATGACGCGAGCCAAAGTTTAGGGACCAAAGTTTAAAGTTTAAAAAAATGAAAAAATTGAAAAATGAAAAAATAGCTTAGAATTAGCCCTTATTAGGTTATTAGTTTATAGTATGAAATTTTTGCTTAATTTCAGTTGGATAGCTTCCCTTTAGTTTAGGCACCTTTAATTTAGTTTAGTCTTAGTAGATTAATCTTTCGAAAGAGAAATTGGACTCAATTTGAATTTAACTCGTGGGGGTTGTTGTCCTAGGGCTTAGAACAAAGCCTTGTATATTTTTTACCCAACAAGCATCTGGTTTTATTTCTCATACTTACTTTAAGCATTTTTTGATACTTGGGCGTTTATTTCCTGCACTTTCAATACATTAATTGTTCCTTTCTTTTTTAATATGGTTAGTGAAAACCTTAGGATCATAATAAACTCTTAAAAATATCATGTGAACACATAGTGACTTAAAAGACCTTTAGGATTCATAATATGTAATAAAGAATGTTTGATTACTTAGATGAACATGCTAATTAAGTTAGAGGTACTGAAATGGCGTTGATTAGATTATTAGTGTAATCAGGACCTCGATCCTAAATAATATTTGGTTGCGTAGGAAGGGAAACAATCTCCATATCTCACTTGGTTTCTAGTTGACCTCAATAGGCTAGTGGTAACTCTTAGAATCCTTTAGGTAGATCAAATTTAAAACAAAATCCAATGTTGCACGAGGTAAGGGTTTGGGAGAGCCTGCACCTAACCGAGGTTGTTGTCTTGCCGTTGAGCATTACCTTAAAACCTAATCGTTTTCCCTCGATGTGGAAAAAATAGGTCGCAACAGTCAGTATTTCAATCAATGTAATCGACAAATAAAATTAGCAATGCAATTGATAAACCGATAGGTCAAATTTGATTAAAAATCCGTGAATGTATTATTTCAAGATCATAATTCCTAATTGAGACTACCCCGTTATATTTTGTTTTCTCAAATGAGGATGAATGCCCAAAACTCACAACTCGTATGGCAGCACATTGACTCATTTGAGAAATCAAATTGAAATGCCCCTTCTTGAATATAAGAAATTTGACTATAATCGCATGCAGTTCCATAATTGATCGAACTAAATCCAACTCACAATGAAAATTCATCATACTCATGATTAATTAGCATCAAAAGGGACAATTCAAACAACATCCAACAAGGATGAAAAGAAATTCAACTTCTCCAACACTATGAAAATTCAAACGTCATATTAACCTAATTTGCCAGTTATGTTTGCCAGTCTAAGTCCAACCTCCCAGCTCCCGATGTTCAATTTGGAACGGCTACCCATGGTTAGGAAGCTTTAAGAGTCTAGCTCATTTCATTAATTCACGACCTTTTCATATTTGTCCCATAAATTCTCGAAATTAGCAATTCAGCCCTACTGGTTAGTCTGATCTTGAAGCTAATCCTACCCTAAGAGTCGGTAAATGCAAGCCCAATTTGACCGACTGAATGACCTTCAAAATTTACTGAGCCACCTACCAAATTAAAGCCCATGAAGTCAAGTTTGTTTCTCTAACTTATGACACCTCTCAATTTTGACCATAGGACCCGTAATTTTTTATTTTTTATTTATTTCCTGCAACATGTCACCAAAGTTCCTAAACACATTTTTTCCTGACCATGACCTGAATTACCAGGAGATTTTGCCTAACCTAATGAATTCCAATTAAGACCCATGACCTATCAAATTAAAGCATTTTAAGTCTTCTTTATTTCATTAGTTCAAGATTTTGCTCAATTATGAACTTAACCAAATGTAATTTTCGGATTACTGAAACATGTCACCTATACTTCAATCAACGAAATTCCAGCAAGCATTTTATCAAACAAGTGCTCTAAGAGCTTTAATCCGACTAAATTAATTCAAAATCAAGATTGATTAACCCTATTCAACATACATTCAACAATTTCCAACATTATCGTGAACATTCAAAGAGGCATAATCAAATGGCGAGATATTGACACGAGATCAACATAATCTCCTCTCACAAGAGTATTCATGCTAATATAACGAACATCTCATCAAAATATGATCAAATTAACATTAAATTTTTGTTTATCAAGGTTTGGCCAGCAAAGAGAGATCACATTTCAACATATTTAAGCATGATCAAGGAGTGATTCAAGAGAGATAACAATCACTCATCACATATATCAAAGAGAATTATAAAAAAAAGTCATAAATCTATTGCAACTGTAGCAATTCAATCATAAACTTTTGTTTTGTCAATTAAATCTTAAACCTTTTGCATTTGTCCTAATTCAGTCCACTCAGCCACAAGTGTACCAAGTGTACCAGTTTGAGTTTTGGTGGTAAAAAAATTAGTTTAGGGTAAATTTGTCACAGCTGTATCAGTTTGGAATTTTTTGTAGTAAAAAAATTAGTTTGGGATAAATTTATCATAGGTGTACTAATTAGGGATTTTCGTGATATGAATCCAATGAGCTATGATAAGATGAATAATAATTAGGATGAATCCCCGCTTCAAGGACACAAGACGGATAATACTTGATCCATTCCCAAGGACCCACTTTAATTCAAATCCTAAGCTAGCGCAACATTTCATTCCTAAGACAAAGACGTTTCGACTAGTCTGTAATCACACAATCGCGAAAGCATTTCTGCGCAACAAATATGCTGAGTGTCTCGACAATTTGAGCGACGAAAGTATTGAAAAACTTATCCCGAGTAACAAAAACCAAATTTATGGACTGATGAGCGTATTTAACCATGCGTGAAGATAGAACTCTTTCGAGGATGAGGCAAAACCAGAGAAATTCTTGCATCCTGACTAAATAATTTGATTGCTAACTAAGTGAGTCCTTCACTTATTACGCGTTTGATTGAAGGACTATCCTCTAAACTTAATGATGTGATGATTTACGCATCGCTTGCATGTCTTTCTAATGTTGATTCAATTACTGAGTTATATGCTAATTTATGCGTAGCTTGCATATTGAATTAATGTTGATTTCATAAGTGGTTGGTGTGTTTACATAATACATAACCCCTCTTATCTGTGTTCGTGTTCTAGAGAAAAATAGGTCAAAAATAGACTTCAAAACCCAAGCTTCGGAGTTCCGGTGTATGGCTAGGAACTCGCCTGGAATGAGTCGGGTGCCCGGCAAATGACCTGAGACCATGAGCTTTCTAGGCTCTTGCCCAAGTGCCTGGCCCAAATGTGGCCGGGCACCCGTCACCTTGCCTTGCTTACGGCAGCAGCCTAGGCTCTCGTGCTCGGCTGCTCCGGCCACTTCAGATGCTCCCCCAACATATCCTCGGACCTATTCCTCATCTCCGAGATCGATCTAACTCCGATCGTGGCAAGAAATAGACCCACAAAACAACACCCAACGACCCATAACTTCAAAAATGAGTCTGAGGAGGTCATTCGCAATCAAGTCCTGGATCCGATGATCATAAAGTTCACAATAGATTACTGTCCTGGGTCTAGGTAAGAATGTCTCTCATACATTAAGGCTCTGTCTGTTTCATGAAAAACATTTTCCTCATTTTCCGGCATTTGGTTCACTTAAAAAAATGAGTCAACGGAAAATGTTTCCTACCAAAGCTTAAATTCAAGAAAATGATTTCCTTTTACAAAAATTGAAAATCATTTTCCAGAAGATGACTAGGTATTAACGCTTAGACTAGAAACTCTGTGCTTGGGCTTGGGAACGAGGGCACGGGAACCCCCAACGCTCGTTCTCGGGTCGTTGGCAGTAGGGCTAGGTCCTCGACGTCCTGGCTCGAGTCCATCGAGGGCGGGCTAGCTGCACTGGAGACCCGACAACCGTGTCGAAGTCTATCGAGGTACAGTCCAGGACACCGACGCCTTGGATATTTGGCTCAAAATTTGCTAATATGGACATTGGTCGTTCTATATGGTACGATTGGCGCTGACGTGGACAATATTTTAGAAAAGAAAACTTTTAATTTTCTAATAATTTTAATTTTAATTTTAATTTTTTTCTTTTCTTTTTCTTTTATTCCTCTGCTGTCATCGGGCCTTGGCACAGCTAATGAGGTTGAGCTTTGCCCAATCCTGGCGAGGTCGAGCCTTGCCAATGGTCGATGAGGTCAAGCCGCGCCTGATCCTAGTGAGCTTGAGCCTCGCTAGCCTTGAGTGAGGTCGAGTGTGGCCTCACCAGGGCGAGGTCAAGCCTCGTCAAATCTAGCGAGGCCATGCTCGACCTCGACCTCGACGAGCTTGACACTAGGCCTCCCTATGGCCGATCGCTAGACCTCGGCGCTCGACGGAGGAAAAAGAAAAAGACAAAGAAAGAAAAGAAGAAAATAAAAATATTTTAAAAATGGAAAGAAAAAAAAAAAGTTAAAAGTTTTTTCCTTACCAATTTTCTAGTTCATTTTCAGGTCTTAACCAAATATTAGAAAATATAGTCATTTCCTAGAAAATGATTTTTCAAAAAATAATTTCCAAAAATTTCACATTTTCTATGAAACAAATAGAGCCTAAGAACTTGAATTTATTATTTTCCTAATCGACTTTGGAATAGGCTGATGTTGGCTCCGAATATAGTACCCACGAAACTTATTCTCACATCGGGACACGGTTAGGATTTTGGAGAGTCCGATTAAGTCCGGACCCAATTCTCCCAAAAAGGAGCACATTCCCCGACATTGCGAATCCAGTGAGAAAACTGTTCTCCCACGTTCATTTTAATGCGTTTCTACGTTGAACTCCCAACCTATCACTCCCACTATTGGAGCACCCTTTTTTCCTCCACAGAATCTTCAAATTGAATCTCTTTCTAAGAGATTTGTCCGGATTCCTACTCGAATCTAATGCTAAAAGTCTTGATTCGTTGACATTCACCAGAACACTTACTTGCTGGTTTGAGCAAACTGTATGCTTACTTCTCCATTGTACTCAATCTTGTGCGATAATTTTAGTATAAAAGATCCACTAAAATGCTTAGCTCTTAACATCTTGTGTTAACTGTGTTGCATATTAAATTTAATTGCGTTTTCCAACCGAATTTTATTTGTCCTGCTTCACTTGTGCGGTTCCCTATTAAGGATTTTGTATCTAATGTTTGAATCTTACTTGGCACATTTCGGGGAGGTCACGGCACGAATGTATATGTATAGAACTCATTAGTACTTTAGGTTTGATGATTTGCCTTTCATGAAAAGGTGGACTTACCCTGGTGGTGGTCGATAAATTAAACTTGCCGTGGAATAAAGATGTGAGGTTGTAAAGTTTGGGAGGAATCAAATCAAAGTTTTGCAATTTAAATTGTCATGGCAACAACCAGAACAAAATGTTCTACTTTTTCCTCATCATTTAAATCGGAGAATCAGCCGACCTCTCCTTTATATCATATATGCTTGCGTAAAGCATGAACTATTGCTCAAGTGAGGTGGTTTGCACCAAAAATACAAAAAGAATGTAAAGTGGCCATCTCTGTCTCATATCTCTCTCATAAGAGCAAAAGGATACTAGATATGCCAAAACTTATGTACGGAGATCATTTTAATGTCTAAACTTTTCGCCGGCTCACTTAAGTGCTAAGCTTGGGCGAGGGTCGCCCGCCCTTGCCTGCGGTCGGCGAGGGCTCGGCGACCCCCGCCAACCATCCTCCACCCTCGCCGGCCACGGGGTGAGGTGGCGGCGGCAAGGGCTCCCTCACCGTTTGCGAATTGTTTTGTTCTTTTTTTTAGTTAAATTTTTAATTTTTTAAAATTTTTTTAGCTTTTTTAAATGCTGACTAGACCCTTGCCAACCATCCTCCACACTTAAGTGATCCGAAAAAAAGTTTTGTCACTAAAGTGAATGCTGTACATAAATTTTGGCACTTCTTGTGTCATTTTGCCCTCCCATAAGGAATAAAGTAAAAGCATGTCTCTTTAAGTAATCGCCACAAACGTATTTCTATAAAAGAAGAAATTTTGGAACGAAACCATCATATTTCTAACTGACATAAGTTTTCCTAACTTCTTTCGTTGCTACTCCGTGAAAATGTCAAGATTCAGTCTTAATCTCCAATACTCTCTATCAAGAAAAACATCGTTAAAGCTAGGCAAACCGAGCCTATCCAAGGAAACTAGCCAGAGACCTGCAGCCTCACCGAGGATTTATCGACCTAACACTGAGGAAATGAGACGGGTGTTCAATAAGTTCGACGCCAACAGAGATGGGAAGATCTCGAAGGAGGAGTACAAGTCGGCGATGGGGGTCTTGGGCAAGGGAATCAGCGATCACGAAGCGACTGAGGCGTTCCGGGTGATGGACGCCGATAAGGACGGGTTCGTGGACTTCAAGGAGTTTCTGGAGGTGCACGGCTCGGGGGGTGGGATAAAGAGCTGCGACATCGAGGGCGCGTTCCGAGCGTATGACCTGGACGGGAACGGGAGGATCAGCGCAGAGGAGCTGTGGGAGGTGATGAGGAGCTTGGGCGAGAAGTGCAGCTTGGAGGCTTGCAAGAGGATGGTCCGTGGGGTGGATGGCAACGGCGACGGCAGCATCGACATGGATGAGTTCATGAATATGATGACTCGTACCATGAAGCTGTGCTAACTGAATTGCTGAGCGATGAAGGTTTATAGTTCTATTTTTCGAATGGAACGTGTACGGATCGTCAACCGGACATACAGAGGACAAAAAGTATGTTAACTTATAACCACATCGTGGTTAATTTGGTTACATATTAGGTTCATGCGCCTCTGTTGTTTGGACTCGAGATGCCCATGATTGACCAATAAAATGTTCCAGTTGATGAGATACATTTCTTAGGTGGTCAGTAATCGCAATTCGAATCGTAGTAACGCCCGATTTTATGAGCAAAATTCATGAGCATCGCGCTCAGTTGCTGAAAAATCGTTTCCTATACGGGGAAATTGGATGAACTATAAGTTAACCTTAAGCTCGCTGAACTCGAAAATTGACTCTCTCTCTCTTTCTTCTGTCAATAACAAGGAGGGAGGAGCAAACGACACTAGGTTTTATCATAGGATATTGCACTCACTACAGAACGTCCCGATTGAATCATAATCGCTCTGAAGCACCCGTGATACGATGATCCGAGATTTTTTTTTTTGGGGGTCAGAAAAAACATATTCATTTATTAGGATAGAGGAGATTGGTAGCAGCCGAGATGGACGGCTCCCTTTGGATTGTTGGCTGGTTTGTTTCGGCCATGCTTTTGTGTTCGAGGTTGTGGGCAGTGAAGCCTAAAGCTACATAAATCAGCCCAGAGCCCACATATGAGAAATAGAAAGATACAGTCTTGCTCCTTCGCTTATGCATATTCTAAATTCTAAAATAGACAGACAATGGCAAATAAAAAGAACTGTAAGATGGTCTTCTAGGCTACAAATTGGGAGCTCCTTTTTACATTACACGAGATTGTCAAACATTTTTCTACTCTATAATGTTGACCTACCGTGTTCGTTAAACGGGCTGAACTCATGAATCGTAACTTTCGTCCACGGCCTCGTCGCGTGTTTGTTTCACTGGAAGAGCTTCTTACACATTAATGGACTTTATGATTGGGCCACCCATGTTGGGCCAAACCAAGCCCAGGCCCATAGTCCAAGTAACTGATCGCGCTCTTTTGTTCTTCAAAGAAGTAACTGTAGAGTGCGGCGTTTTTTGCTCTGAAGCAAAAGGAAAACAGAGAAGAAGAACGAACGAGAAGTCTCCGCACGTGCGATCTCTCAAGGCTGCTTCGACATTTAACCTGTGGAAATCCGGGTACGTTCGTTTACGTAATGTATCTACATGATTAGTGTTTCAAGTGGTTATTGGGCACGTTTTTCCGCAACTTCATGAATCGTTTATGGGACTGTGTTTATCCCAACCCACATGAAGGAGCTTCCGCTAGTGGCGATTTTGAACACGAGAGAGAGAGAGAGAACACAGGCAAGAGATAAAAGAGAGAGGGGGGATCAAGATGGTATAGACATAGACATAGTATTGAAGATATGAGAGTGAGTTTCTCTAATTGATCTTTTACATGATTATAATAGCTTCATTGTAAGTTGTATTTCTCTTGGAGAGGGGGTCTTGCAAATACTTTGCAATTTGGCGCTTGTGATCTTAGAGCTTGCAGAAGTGGGCTAGTGTCTTTGTGTATGTGCTTGCTGTGACAAGGTCTCGTTGTGCTCTTGAATTAATTTATTAGTGGATTCCGTCGCTCCGTGATTTTTTTACATTTCACATTGAAAGGGTTTACCATTTAACTCTTGATGCAGTGTCTCTGTTTGAATCCTCCCTTATTGCTTGCATGTTGATATTTTAGTTGCTGGTGGTTGACTCGCTTCCCATCTCACAATGTGTGGAAAAAGGATTCCACATTCATTGGTAATGAATGTAGAAAAAGTGCCAACTCTAATAAGGAGATGAGAATTGGTAACCCAAGCCTAGTTAGTAATTTAAATAGGGAAAAGTTAATAAATCACACAAAAACAAAAGGTTCATAATTCCGTGTGATGGTCGATAAATTTAAGGCGCTACTAAGAAAAGGTAAATGAGAGTTAGTATAGATAAGATAAGTTTTCGTTTACTAGAGATAAGAAAATTTGGTTATTTAATAAGGAAAAACCAGATAAATATTGGTGAGTAACTAAAATAGCATTGGTGGTGCAGAACTAGTTGGTAACTTAATTATTTTTCTTTAAAAAAAAGATGGTAATCACTCGATTTGAGGTTGATAATGTCTAAAAAGAGTTGGTGAATTTAAATAATTAGTAGGCAAGACAAATAAGAGTAGTAACTCAATATATTGGTCAGTAAATTAAAAAATATATATTTTTATGCAACTCAAAATAGAGTTGATAAACCTAAACTAGTTGGTAATTAATCGAAGAAAAGTTTGTAGGTCAAACAAAACTTACTTGCTGGCGATCCCAGTGATGGCCACCTATCTTGGTGAAGTCCAACGCTCTCTATCGTCACAGCATCCTCTCTATGTGCGATTGTTTCCTATCTTTTCGTGCGTTGTCTCTCTTTGCTTTGGGGGGAATGGCGACTACCACGGTGGCCGTTGTCTTGCCATATCCCTCCTCCCCCGCCCCCGCCCCTGCCCCCGGCCTCATCCTTTCTCTCTCCTTGTGCTAGATCTAGATCTCGGACAACGTCATGAGGTGGTGCCAATTTTCTAGGCAAGGCGATGGTGATTACCGTCGCGAGGTGGTCGCTATCCATCGACAAAGGCAACAACCACCTTGTCTGTAGCCCCGGTGTAGTTGCAAATCTAGGATCGGGTCCTTTTTAATTGCAAAATTCCTTTTCAATTTGTTCAAATTTACAACGTCTTACTTCAAAGTTACTGCACGCTTGGCCGGCATCAAGATGTTTATGACATGGAGGCGACAATACCAGTGGAGTGGTGGCGTGGTAATGGTGGTAATCCAATCAACGCCCTCAAATTTTGAGTTATTTGGGTGCCTATTGGTTGTGTCTGGGCAGATTGGGTTTTGATCTTAAAATTTAAGGGTTATTATCATGAAAAATTTCAAACTGGTATACTTGTGACAAATTTACTCCAAACTAATTTTTTGACCATCAAAAATCCCAAACTGGTACACTTGTGATAAATTTACCCCAAATTTAAGGTTTGTCAAAAAAGATGAACTCAGCCATGTCACTAGAAAATGAACTAATTAAGAAACATCAACTAAGTTATTATTATTATTTTTTAAAAAAATTAAGTTTGGGGTAAATTTGTCATAGATATACCCGTTTGGGGTAAAATTGTCACAGGTGTACCAGTTTGGGGTTTTTTGTGGTAAAAATTAGTTTGAGGTAAATTTGTCATAAATGTACCAGTTTGAGATTTTTTATGGTAATTAACCCAAAATTTAATTGCACAAAAGTGCGTCATTATGGGTTAAATATAGTGTCCATGAGATTCAATCCTGTATATTTGATCCACCGAAACCCAATCCGTCCTATTTATTTGCCACCTTTTAAGTAATTAAATATTTCCTAATACACATCCTAATTAATATATAGAAATCTTACATGTGAAGGTAAGGATGTGGATCATCGACTATATGACAGGAGGCAAGAGTACAACAAAATTGATCTTAAACATCGATTACACAATTCATGTGAATAATTGATACATTGTAAATAAATAATTTATTTACTAATTACTTCACAATTACCCTAGGAACAATCTATGACAAACTCCTACTTAACCATATGTAGAAATAGGATAATAAACAAAACCATAATAGGAAAAAGTGTTGAGATTCCAGCTCTTCATATGAGTGTAGTGATTGTTCCTTCTCCCACGCGTTCTGGATTTCATCAAGCTAACTCATACTTGTCTTGCACAGCACTTACCCTCTTTTACTAAATATCTCGAAAAAAGAACCTCTACAGTGATTAAACATTTGACTGAGATAATTTTACAATTTTCAACACACTAATTGTTTGTGTTATGTGTAATCACTACTTGGAAAGTTGAATCATTCCACATTAAGGCTCCGTTTGTTTCGCAAAAAATGTGACATTTCTATAAAATATTTTATAGGAAGTTATTTTCTAGAAAAATGATAATATTTTTCGATGTTTGGCTTAAACCTGAAAATTAACTTGAAATTTTTTCTGTTGTTTGGTTGGATTTTCCTAAATAGACATACCTTATCTAGGCGCTAGTGACTTGCACATGAGTAGCTGGGAAATCGAGTACGGACATTATAGTACCGGGTTCAGCCTCAATGGACCTTGACTAGAGCACGCGAGGATCAGGGCACGAGCACTTGGGTCTTGGGCTCAGCCTCGATGGACCCGAGCGCAAGCACCACAGTGCTAGGCTTAGCCTCAATATACTCGGGCACGACCTTTGTGGACCCTACACGACCTTTGTAGACTTGGGTTGGGTGTTGGGGCATTGGGCATGAGCACTAGGGCTTCGGACCTAGCCTTGATGGACCTAAACGTGGGCATTGAGGGCTCGAGTATGAGCATCGGGGTCTTGGACTCAACCTCAATGGACCTGGGCACAAGCGCCAAGATCCGAGCACCGGTACCAGGGTGACGATCCCGGCCTCCATGGCCAGGCATCGGATACCTTGTCTTGGACACCAAGGACTTGGGAACCATTGTTGGGGTTTTTGTGCCCAAGCATAGAGTTTTGGGTCAAGCCTTGATACCTATTCACATTTTGAAAATTGATTTTCGATTTTTTAAAGAGAAAATCAATTTTCTGAATTTAAGCATAAGTTTTCCGTTGACTAGGAATATATTTTTCGTTAACTCATTTTTCTAAGCGAACCAAATGCCAGAAAATGAGGAAAATGTTTTTTCAGAAAATATTTTTCGCGAAATAAACGGTGCCTAAGTATGCTTAATAAATCTTCTTAAAGCAATATATATGGTCCGATATTATGCTAGAAATCAATTTTTGATGAGACATAATGCATTAAGCATTGTTCTGTGGGAAACATTAAAATGAGAGAGTGTTGCCATCAAGACATATTTCCTTAATATCTTTCTCCGACTGTGCTTGGCCGTGCGCACTCCGGTTAGACTGGTCAACCTCTCCCTAGTCAGCTTTCGTCTTTATTGGGTTATAATTCACCACTTGTTGCAACCACATTTGCTCACTGACAATGAAAAATATTTCAGCCATGTGATTGACAACCCTAATTCACGTGGTGGAAAGCCATGTTTCTACTTAATCTACTCCCTGCCCATGTTGCCCTCAGTCACTTGATCAACCACCTCTCCTTTTGTCCTACCTCGATCACGGGACTTCTTTAATTAGGGATCAAAAAGTGAGTGCCATGTCCAGATCATTCTCTGCCTCTTAAGCAAGAAGTGGTTGGTACACGAGAGTCTCGCTCCCCCTTATTGTATTCGCCCGAAGAATCGCTATATCGATTTTGTAAACTTTAATGTCGAAGTGCATGTGTAAGTTTTATCAGGATATCCCGCATTAGAAATTTGATGTAATATGTAGTTAATATCATAGTTGGCATCTAACTTATTGGTTAAAGCTTTTTAGTGAGCTCAATTGGATATATTGATGAACTCTCGGTCATTTCCGGCTAAAAAGTCATTGACATTCTACTGCAAGTTTAAACAAGTGGCAGAGCCATGCAGTAATTGATATGTGAGGCCCCCAATGTGCATTGGCTTTAGCGAATGACTTGGATTTTTGTTGCTCTTTCAATTATCTAGCATTAGATGATTACCAATTATAAGAAAGTTATTAACACATTGAGAGATAAATGTCACTAATACCATTTTATGTTTTTCAACACGAAACTATATAAATGGATCTCCTCTCTCTGCGCACGTGCATTTCATAGTGTGTGAAGTTGCAATCTAATATCATGATCTTATATTGGACTTTGCCTTTGGCTAGTGACCTCCTCCGCACAAGCGATGCGTCGGCGACACCGACGAAATGTGGTGGTGGTTCTAATAGAGAGAGATATTTGGAACTCAAATTTTATGTGTGATTTTTCTTAGAGTGTGAGATTATATAACGTAGCATGCCAGAATTCTTAACTCTTTATTATTTGATTATTGATGTGCCGACCATTTCGATTGATAAATAAATATATCAATCTACCCTTTAAATGGAGAGAGACTCAATCTTGTTTTTGGTGTATTCTCACAATTTCACATCAGTAACAGATTTTCGAATACCCTCACCATAAAGAGAGCTATTCATGATATCAAGCGTGTTTGTATTTATTTTTACATTTCACTCTTTACTTAATCTATATCTTGTAGCGAACGCCTTTTAACTTTCTTAATCTTAAGCACATGAAATTTTCACAACTTTGAAGTGTTAAAATATGCACGGGCATATAATTTTTTATTTATTTATAATATCAACATTTAATTAATATTGTAAATTTTAGCAAAAAAAAAGTTAAAGAAGTAATTTTGCTTTTGCTCAAACTTAAACAAATGCGCCTGATATAAACGATAAGTTCTGGAGTGACACATCCATGGCATTTGAAAGTCGTTTCTGGGGCAGATGGAAAGCTCAATTTCTAAAAGATTACCTGAGCCTCCCTCATCTAGTTTTATAAAGACAGACCCGAAAATCAATTCCACAAGCAAATTGGATCGAGATGATTCATAGCCACCCAATCATTAAGCATTTTAATCTCAGCCGTTTGATATGATCTGCATAGTAAAATGAATTTGGACTATTAAGAGCGTAATTGATAACCATTATGTTTCTAAAATCAATTTCTGGACAGTAATAGATTTTTTTTCTATTTCTAATTTCTTGACAAGTTTCTGAGCAGAGAAACGTGTTTGATAACAAAACAAAATTTCTGTTCCTGAAACAGAAATTCGTTTAGTAACAATATAAAATTTATATTTCCTTGACGGAGGTGGCAATTGAGTGGCGGAGGCAACAATGGGCGGCGGGGGGCCGGGTCGTTGGAGGCAACGACAGGCGGCGGGAGGTTGGGGCGACGGCGGTGGCGGCGAGGGAATGGAGGAGGCGCGGAGCACGGAGAAAGAGGAAAGTGAGTCGTGAAGAGAGAGAGTTTTTCTGGACTAAAAATTTGTTTTCAGAAATTGGAAAAATGAAATTACATTACCAAACGGATTTCTATTCCAAACCTGTTCCAGGGCTATTTTTGGAACAGATACAGAGAAACAAAATGATTATCGTGCGCGTCCTAAATATTATGAGTTTAATACGAGTCTTTCGTGAGTCCCACTATATTAGAAGATACAAATTTATTTTAATATATATTCTTTATGAGCACATCTGTTGCATACTTTTTGAAAACGACAAATGCATAAAAAGAAAAACTAAAAAAAAAATAAAATTGGACGCAAAAGATAATCCTCAGGGGTGGCACATTGATGGGCGCAATTGATTGGGGGTGCAAAAGTGCTCCGGATCAGAGTTCTCTACATAGGTCGAAGACCCGAACTTAATCGGTTTATATGGCTTGCAGGATGTTTCATGGCGACGCCTATGTCCATGGCTTATAAAAACAAAAAGAAAACAAAAGTAACTAAGAAACAAAACCTGATAATTTGAAAGGTAATAATAAGGAAGAGAAAAAGAAAGGAGAGATGCATGTGGAGAGTCGTGGCATAGAACCATGTGGTGGGTAGAGCAGTGAGTAGTGGTAGGAAAGGGAATTCATTGTCTCCTTGGATAGAATAGATCTTATGAATGTATGTGATCACATCCACGTTCGATGTGGAAAAAAGAATATCGTATAAAGTTAGCTTGATCCATTAAATTTAGTCTATTTGATCATGGATTGGTTTGACTGATCCTTTGACTTAGTGCGCAATCAGGAGTCAATGAGCTGGCTATGGCCATAGATCGGAGGAACACATGGTTACCAAGATTGCTTTCAGAAACCTATGTTGTCTCCCGAAGTAACATGCTTTTTATTCATCGGACATTGTGTGGAAGTAGTGGAAGGTCACTCTAAGGTTGTAGCATGTTTGATTATTCAAATTGGAGCGACAATTACTATGATGGTTCGAATATGCTAAACAAAGCTACTTAGTTCCAGGGGTTTATTTCAGAAAAGAAAAAGAGTAGTCTTCCTAATTATGCGAAGAATTTGGTTGATGAGTGCCTTAGAGATGCTGATTAAATGACCGATTAAAGGAAATTTACGGTTTCTAATGCACGGTTCATCATATCTGACCTCGTGTTTTGCATAATCAAATTTTCAAGCATTGAGTTAGTTCAAATTAAGTATGTTTAGTAAGTGCTCCGAAGTACTTTTTTAATGGGACTTCGGAGAGAAATAGAATTGTGATATGTGAGAGATACCATCTTAGGATCCGAGATGGTATATCCAGGCATAGATGCAAAAGGACACAAGAAGTGACAAAACTTGTGTACGGTGCTCAATTTAGTTTCAAAACTTTTTTCAGATCATTT
>BCNH02000009.1:10310344-10328743 GCA_001662345.2 Metrosideros polymorpha var. glaberrima
TACACAGCCTTCATTGCTACTTCAACCACATGTACGCTTTTTTTTTTATAGCTTATTTTAAAATTAAATTAAAATTTTTAGCTTATTAATAAATTTAAAAAATCCACGTGGAGGGCTTGGCCGGAATTTCTTCGATTTAGCACTTAAGTGATCGTTTTTCTCCGATTTTGGCACTTAAATGAGCTGGCGAAAAGTTTTGGCCCTAAAGTGATCTCCGTACATAAGATTGGACACTTTTGATGTCCTTTTGCCAATCTTTCTACGCATAGAACTTTAAGCATAGATCTTTTGCTAGGCATAATCGCATCACGAGTTTGACTTAATTACGAGGTTAGGAGTCTTGCAATATGGTCATTCGATGTAGCGTGTGATGAGAGGGCTGTTTACCACCGGTTTCTAATTTTGTTCTTCCTCTTGCTCTTGATAATAACAAAGGGCTTCTTGGACGAATGTCTGATTGATTGGCTTACACATATAAACGCCATACACGGAAAACCCTAGATCAAAAGACTAATTGAAAGAAATTTTCTCCAATTAAAGATCGAGAAAAGTATGACCATAATCCGATTCGACTTTACAATAGCAAGGGAAATTTACCTTCTTAAATAGTTTCACAATCAGTAACATATTGTTGTTTTTTCTCAGAAGTTGTTAGGAATAATGATCATTGGATATGGCATCATATCAAAGCTTAGTCAAAAGTAATAACATGGCTAGAATATCATAACAAATACATCCAACACCACATCCTGTAGTTAATTAGATATAAATAGGCATACCCGCTTCATTGCCACTTTGAAACTCTGTCCACTGTTCCTAGACAAAGAAATAATCCCATCCTCTAGTGCAATTCTCTCCATTTCTCTCACACATCCTTCCTCCTATCCAACCTCATTACCCATCCGAGACCATCTTGAAAAAGAAAATCACAATCCAATGGCATGCATAGACACGTACAACTCCGACCAGCCACAGTACAAGGGCGTGCCGATGAGCCCGAGGATCTCCTTCTCCAACGACTTCGTCGACCTGAACTACTCAGCGAAGCAAGACGCAACGAGGAGTCCCAGATCAGAAGCAGCAGCAGCCGCTTCCGCGGACTTTGAGTTCTTCTCACCATCGTCGTCATCGTCAGTCTCAGGCTTCTCCATGATGAGCGCCGATGAGCTCTTCTTCAAGGGAAGGCTGTTGCCTCTCAAGGACACGATATTCCCAAAGACGGCAACGACTCTGAGAGATGAGCTTCTGATGGATGAGGATGAAGATGATGATACTGTGTTTGTGAAACCACCAAAGGGTTCAAGCACAAGGTGGAAGGGGATTCTGGGTCTGAAGAAGACGAGCCACACTGCGCTCAAGAGATCGGTTGAGAAAATCAGTGAAGAGAAATTTGTTGAGTTTGAATTCAACAGTGATGGGGGAGATCTGGCCTCAGATGATCATAAGACTATCACTCCTGGCAAGGCATCACCGGTGAGTATAATTTTCTGTGTAAAATGATGAAAAATATTATTAGAAGTTTTTTTACATGTGAAATATATGTTGGTGCATTTTGCAACATCTAACACTTCGAAGATGGAGGAAACATATGGAATTTGTGACATGAGAAATGAAACCTCATTGAATGCATGAAGAGGAAAGAAGCTTTGTGGCATCAGGGTTTTGTTAACGAGTGTGTCGATGACTCTTGTCGAGCCCCGCCTGAAATCAGGCTTATTACTGATCGAGAGTCATGTCTAATAATTCGTTTTCCGAACTCGATGCAGGAAGTGATGAATCATGGAGGATCGGACCGTAGAGACGCTGAGATGGTATTGTAGGAGATTCAACCAGTGTGGTTGGGTTGCCTTGTGTTTTAGTGGTGTGATTCACTACTCGTTATGAAGTTGGTGTAAATCATGTGTGGACAAGATTTAAGATGTCAACGTTTTGATTATTTCGGTCGCATTAGCACTTTGAGGTGGTCTTTTTTCCTTTTTTTTTTCCTCCTTTGTTTGGGGGCCTTAGTTTTCCAATTGAGTGGAGATGTGCCAATGTAAATTATCTCTTTATTTTGTCAATGAATGTGCAAATCTTATTACTGTGAAAAGTACTAGGGGTGAGCAAAAACCGGGCGGGCCGGTCCTAGGCCTAGACCCTGAAACCGGCCCTGTTAAAACCGGTCCTCATTTTTTGGGCCCAAAACCCGACTCTGTTTTTCTGGAACCTGTTTTGGGACCGACCTTGTTTTTTCGGTCCGGGAACAGGGTAAATAGGATCAACCCTGTTTCACTTTCTTTTTTTCAACTTTCGCAACTTGTAAATAAAATTTAAGCAAAAATCATCACTTCGTTCTACAGAAGCTAGCAAAAATCATCACTTTTTTTTTCAATTTTTTTTTCAACTTTTACAACTTGTCTTTTTCATTAGCACTGGAGCTTTTGTTGAAGGCTAAGTCAATCATAGTGATGTGGTTGAAACAACGAACATGGATGACAAACAAAAGGAGAAAAAAGTTTTAGTTTACAGAATCTTATCCAGTTATTCAGAATTTGTAGCTCCAATCAACGTACTCAATGGAACATTGTTTCTAGAGTCTTTTGGCTAATGTCGCTAAAAATAATCAATTTGCAATTGTAAAGTTGCTTTTGTTGCATCCTGTGCTTAGCAAAAAAAAAATATATAGAGAAGAAATTTTAGAATTTTTTCTTTAAATTCCTAAAACCGGTTCTATAAACCGGTCCGGGCGGGCCTCCACCTAGAATCGGAACCCGGACCGGTTCAAACCGGTCCCCGAAATCTGGGCCCTGTTCCCGGACCGGTTAGTTCAAGAACCGATTCCCGGCCCGGTTTTCCGGGTGGCCGGTCCGGGTTCCGGGCCAACCCGGTCCGGTTGCACACCCCTAAAAAGTACAAGCTGTTTAAAATAGAAGGACTATGTTTGCCTCCGTTTCTGATCAGAGAGATTTTTAGATTACAAAAATCAACATCTTACATTGTAGGGAATGTACATTTCTATAGACCCACCAACTAGAAACTTGCCAAGGATGCAGGAAAATATGACACGGAAAGATAAATATGTAAAGAAAATAGCGAAAAACCCATAAAGGAGTAAAAATAAAAATAAAAAGAAAAATGAAAAATGAGAGAGACAGATAAATATGCACCATTGATTACTCTTGGAATTAAGATATCGGACATGGGATTAAGCGCAATGAATAGACTCTATTTCCTATGTCCCACTAAACGTAAATAATTTCCATTTTCGACAACTCATCTAAATTTCGACTCACGTCTTATCTTTTCATTTGATATTTCAAGTTTCTGAAATTCACTTATCATCATAAAAAGAAAGAAAAAAATCACAAAAAAACTCCAAAATATGTCTACTATGACACATCTATTTTGAATTTTTTTGGTGACGTTAAAAATCTCAAACTATGCACATTGTGACATATTTAGCCTAATCTTTTTCTTGAGACATAAAAAATCCTAAACTATGCTCTTCGTCAAGATTCCGTTATATGATTTTTTAGCCAAAACAACGTTGTTATTATTTCACTTAAGCCGTCAAAATGACATAATAAGTGCAAAAACTTATGTACGGAGATCACTTTAATGCCAAAACTTTTCACTGACTCACTTAAGTACCAAAATTGAATAAAAATGATCACTTAAGTGCTAACTCCGATGAATTTGATCGGAATTCCTACGTGGCATTTTTAATTATTTTTTAAAAATTTAATCAAGGTGGACTTTTGGACTTAAAAATAAGGTAAAAAATTTTTAAATTTTTTTTTTAAAAAAGATGAATGAAATGTTGAATCGGTGGCCAGGGTTGCATAGCCCTCGTCGCCACCACCCTACCCCTCTGCCCCATTGCCTCACAGAGCCTTCGCTGGGCGAGGGTGAGGCTGACCTTGTCATTGCTGGGCGAGGTCGGCTTTGCCATGGCTGGGCGAGGTTGAGCTTGCACAACGACGGCGAGGGCTCACCTCACCAGGCCGAAGGCGACGCGAGCCCTCGTCTAGTGACAGCCAAGGTCGGCCCGCCTAGCCATGGCGAGGCCGACCTCCCCCATGGCCGTTGGCCCTTCCTCTGGCCACCGATGGCCAAAGGAAGGAGAAAAACAAAAACAAAAAAGGGAAAAACAAAAAAAAATTAAGAAAATTAAAATATTATTTGAAAAATATTAAATATTATTATAAAATTGTCACGTTAGCGTCGGCAAGCCACGTCAGCTCAAAATATTAATAAAAAAATGCCATGTGGGATTTCCAACCAAGTTCGTGGAGTTGGCACTTAAGTGATTCGAAAAAAAAAATTTGTACTAAAATGAGTTATGTACACAAGTTCTGGCACTTCTTATGTCCTTTTGTCCACTTAAGCCACATGGGCGCCATATATAAACACTATTTGCTTTCTAGAATCTATGTATACAGATTTATAACGGTTCTCATTGATAAAATTTTGACGGAGGGTAAATATGTCACATAGGTACACATTTGAGATCGATGCCAAAAAAAAATTCCTTGTGTTGCGGGTCAAGAAGATCAATTTCAAATCCAGTTTCTGATTCAATGAAGATATTGAAACTTGATATGACAGCTGAGCCACGAGCTTGCTTCGTCTAGAAACCAAAGGAGTAGCACATGCTCTCTCAAATAAAAGAATCACCGCTTAATCCTCCCCAATTCCTGCCGTTTATTCCGTATATACTTGTCATCAAGCAATCATACAAGCCGGGTAATCACGCAGATTGCAATTTTGGACTCATCCAGGAAATTATATTGCGATTATCGCCAAAAGAAGAACATACGCAGGTTGTCTTGCTATTTAACAATAGTACATTTATCAGTGGAAGGAAAGCAATGGCTAATCTCTCTTATATTTGACTTTCTTGTCCCGTTCGTGGGGCTCATCTTTCCACCCTATTTATGTAAGGTTAGTACTACAAAAAATCTCAAACTAGTACATTTGTGATAAATTTACTCCAAACTAATTTTTGAGTCACAAAAAATCCCAAACCAGTACATTTGTGACATATTTACCCTTCGTTAATTTCCGTTAACCTTTTACAATAAATTGCTGAGCTAAATGACATATGACAATAATTCAATTCACATGGCAAGTTCACGTGAAAATTCATAAAATTGGGATAAATTTATCATATGTATACTAATTTGAGATTTCTCGTGATATTAATCTGTTTATGTGTGAAATTAAAGTCTGGTATTACAGGGGTTGTGATATGACGTCCTTATAATTTTCCTAGCTATTCAATATCGTCCTCGAATATTTTTTATTTGTCAAAATTTGGTCCCCCTTTTTTTTCGGGAATCGGCTAGATCGGGCCCTTTTCTTGGAAAAAAACTAGTGGTGTTTGCTGACGTGGAGGTTAACACCGTTGAGTTGCCATTGAAGGTCCAAGTCGGCTTCCACATTTTCCTCCAATTTAGGTTGGATGAATTTACTCCTTCCAGCCCCTCAATAAAAAACTGATCGGTTGGGCTCTCTCCTTAGAATGAGCTTAGTGAACTTGCTTAACTTGCTTTTTCCTGGCAAGTCCATCATCTCGAAAACTTTTGAGAATGTTTTGGAGATTTAATTTCATGCAGTAATTTTCGTGCCACGTAGGATGGCCAACGTCCACGTAAATGATTTTAGACCAAAATTAGCTGAATGGACTTAATTGGCAAAACGTGAAAATGTTTATGACTCAATTGATACAATTGAAAAGGAATAAGTACAGCAGAAGCGCCAAAAGTTGTGTACAAAACTCACTTAAGTGCAAAAAATTTTCGTCGGCTCACTTAAGTGTCCAAATCGGAAAAAAAATAATGATCACTTAAGTACCAACGGTGAGAAATTCCTGCCACAAAATTATATCAAATTTTTAATTAAAAAAATTCAACATTATTTTTTATCTTTTTTTCCAATTTTTTTTAATTTCTTATTCTTTAAAAATAAGCTAAAAAAAAAGAGGGGGGACTTCGTAGGTGGCAAGGGTTGCCCTCGGCGCCACCGCCCCACCATCGATGGCAATGGCCGTGCGAGGGTGGGGGATGGGTGGCTAGGGTTGTAGAGCCCTAGCTAGTGGTCGGTGACCCTGTTGTTGCAAGCGAGGGCCTTCGCAGTAGTGACGAGGGCAGCCCTCGCTGCTATTCACCACTTGCGAAGCCTACCCCTTTTTTATTTTTTATTCAGCTTATTTTTAAAGAAGAAATTAGAAAAAGTGAAAAATTAATGTGGAACTTTTCGGCGAGTCACATCAGCTTCGATATTAATATAAAAAAATGGCCACGTAGGATTTCTGGCTGCCACATCAGCTTCTCGCCAGAGTTGACACTTAAATGATCGTTTTAAAAAAAAAATAGCACTTAAGTAATCCGAAAAAAAAAACTTTTGGCGCTTAAGTGAGCACTGTACACAACTTTTGGCACTTCTACTGTACTTAACTCATTAAAAGATTTATGACTAAATTGACAAAAGTGCAACAGGTTCATGACTTTTTGGACAATTTTCCCTCTCTTTGATTATTGAGTCAATTTAACACTCAACTTTCACCTTGCATCAGGTTACATCCATGACTATTGAGGACCTTTTCAGGTTATCTTCATCCTCATTATCAGTAGTATCAACCTCGCCGGTGTGTGTTTCCGTTTAGTTGCAGGACCGTGTCATTTGATAGGTGGGAGACGAGCTCATCTCCAGCTCGGTTGTTTCCATCTTCTTCGAGAACCATGGCTGGCCCCCAAAGCCAAGTCGGTGAGCATGTCGTGGATCTCTCGGACTTCGTAGGTCACGCTCTCTCCTCTTGTTTCTGCACCTGCATCCTGCATTCATCGTAGTTAGGATGGTTTCCATCGCAGTCGTTAGGATGGCCGCCACCAGTACGGCCGCCATTGTTGCTTGCCATCATCAAACCGCTAGCAAGGATCTGATGTCACACTGGGCGAAGGCGAGACGAGCGGTAATTGATCTAGCAAAGTAATCTTATATCTTCAAGTAACAGAAAATCTGGCTTGCCACAGAAATATGAATAAACTGAAACTTGATCGGTTTCCAAGATGTCACTTTAGGCCACTGTCGAAGATCAGCAAATCAGGTTGCGGACTGGATTGCAAAAGCGCACCACACCAACAATATCTCAGCCTCTTGGCTTTTGAATATTCCCGGTCCCCTCTGGGATCTTATTTGTGTTGACGCCCCTTGTTTGGGCTTAGTTTGTATGAACCTTTAAGTATTTATATATGCAATTATCTTTCGACCAAAAAAAAGAAGTTATTTATAATCGAAGAAAAGACACCAATAGGCCTAAATTTCAATGACCAAGTAAAAGTTCAGAAAGGAAACTAGATTATGTCCTTGTCCTATTCAATAATATAGATAACAAATCCTAAAATAAAGGTAGCAATACTACTCATATAAAACAAAAACATAATAACAGCCAAATTAACTACATTGTCTTTGATTGGGAAAGATCAATCTGCTTCGATTGAACTTTTGTTGCTTTTTCTACGTCAAAATCAGTCTAGTTGCATGCTTGTGTACATCAACTGCTTAGTCCAGCTTTTCATAAATGGATTAACCATTGTGGACATTTAAGTTTCTCTCATGTCTTGACCCAAAAAAAGAACATTAAAGTTTGCTCTTGAATTATTTTTTATGGAAAAAACTGAAGTTTTTAAACTCCTCAAGAAAAAGAAAAGGAAAAGCAGCTCTTCGTGGCCTGAAAATCCGATGAGCAACCTCATACTATTTCCAAGGAATTGACTTGTGGTCAGGATAATCCTTCACTCATGCCTTATCAAGTTCTCCGGTGAACTTCTCCATAATAACACCACGCAAAATTGCACACTGACCAAGAAAATGCCTAAACTAGAGTGTGCCTCTCTGTATCTGGAGCGAATTGTCAATAGATGAGACAGAGAAAGTGACCCAGAAAACTTGTTACCGTCATACCATTTTGTACTATTTTTCAAGTTCTTGATGATGATGAGTCTGATTCTCTCTCCTTTGTGGTGCTTTCAAGATCCCGGTGACTGATTTCGGTATTGCAGTTTGTCCTCCATCGTCAAGAGCATGAACATGTCACCTTCTCTTAAATGCTGGCTGAAGATTCTCTACGTTGTGTTTGCCTTCTTCTCAGCTGTTTTTCTGGGTGCTGCTCTCCAAGGTCCTCCATTTACCTATTGTCAGAATTTGAATTTCTGTCTATTTCCCTGTCTCACGCATAGATTTAGCATTTCTCCTTATTAAATCTCTTCACCTGATTTTTTTTTTTTTCCATTTTTGCAGGTGTTGTGGTTGGTCCTTTTGCTTGTTTGATTGTGATATTGGGGAATGCTGGGGTGATTCTGGTGTTGTTCCCTGCACATGTAGCCTGGACAGTCCACACCATCATAAAGTAATAATGTCCACAAATTGCCTACAATCACTTATATTAATGCTCACTTATCCTATTCCATCATGTTCTATGATATGTTATTTCTCTGTCCTTAATGATTCTGTTGCAAGATCAATGCACTTGATGGCCCTCTTAAAGTAGCCATCCTTCTGAGTCTGCCTGCTTTGTTTGGAATATGGTTGGTTTTGAGCTTAGTCGGGACCGTTCTTGTTGGTGTTGGCTATGGTTTTTTTGCGCCCTGGGTCTTGTCTTTCGAGGCCTTCAGACACGAGGATGAATCGAAGAAATTTCTCCACTGCCTTAAAGTGAAACTTTTACTCGGAGCTTACTCTTGTCTGGAATTAGGAAGTTAATGCCAACTCTGATAACACACTTTTGGTTCTTTCCTTTACTTTCATCTCTTTTGATCTCCTAGGATGGGACATTGGATACGATAAAAGGAAGTCAACTATGGTTCAAGATTTCATGGACATTTGCTGTCACTCGTAACCGACTTATTTGAAGGAGCTACACGAATCCGCAGCTACACATGAGGTGCAGACTTTTACGTAGATTTACAGTGAATATTCAGTTTGCGCTTTTTGTTGCTTTGTTTCTGAAAGATGGTCGATTCCATGTTCATTGCTCATAGTAATTTGCAGACCGAACATTAAAATAAACTTCTTGTGCCTATAGTTCAATTTAATGATTTAAGTTGATGAGATATGGAGGTGATGTTCCAGGCAGCTCACACCGTAATGACATGTTTAGTTATTGGTTATGGTAATAACCGAAGTCGGCAAAGTTGTAGGTTCACCGAGTTCCACATAGTGTGAAAGCAGTCATTTATGAAGGAACTATAATTTCCAACTGTTTTCTCTTTTCTGGTTTTGTAGGTTAGTTCATGTTGCTGGATGTATCCGGTTGGTCTGATGGGGCTAATCGTGGATGTCCCACTTTACACCACTATTATGGTCATCAAGAGTCCGTACATGCTATTCAAGGGCTGGTTTTGCCTGATACATGATCGTATCAATCGAAAGGGTCCATTTCTCGAAATGGCCTGCATTCCAATTGCCAGTTTGACGATACTCATGTGGCCCATTGCCATCGCTTTGTGCATTTTAGCAGCTGCATTTTCGAGCTGCTTTATAGGACTATATGGATCAGTCATCGTGTATCAGGTTTGCCCCCTACTTCACAGTTCATTTTTCTTTTCCATCAGTACCATTTTTGAGAAAAAACTAGACTCCAACCCTGTGGAATTTCATGGAGGCAGGAAAGATCTTTTCGGAGAGGCGTAGTTTATGTCATTGCGATGGTTGCTGAATTGGATGAGTACACAAACGACTGTCTGTATCTTCAAGAGGGAACTATGCTTCCAAAGTAAACAAGTCGTACCCTTCAATCCTAATGTCACTATAACTAGCACAAATGCAACGCTGCAGCATTTTTCTTGTCGAAAATTTAATTTCGGAGGTTTTGACAAAATATAAACATTCCCACAGCCAGGCCTTCATACAGAAAGCAAAAGGCTTCTCGATCATCGGAGCTGTCGGTTGGAGGAAATCATGTAGAGAGAAGCAAAACCGCCTCTGCATCTGAAGAAGCACCAGCGATGCTTGTGCCTAGCTTAGCTCAGTCAAAATCAGTGAGGGAGACAATGCAAGAAATCCAGATGCTGCAGGTATATTTGGTTCTTTGGGGTCCAATGTAATGGTGACCAGTTAGATGAATTTGACATCATTATGAACTTGCTGAAAATTACTAGTCTGCACAACTTTCCCACTTTTTGACAGCGTTGGGGGAAAATGATCAAGTCCTACGAAACGACAGGCAAAGAACATTTGGATGCTAACGGAATAACACCTGGTGATCTGTACGAATGGCTGAAAGCAAAGAGCAACAGTGAAGCGACTCTTATAGGCATTGGCCTGCCATGTTTTTCCACTCTTGCAGACCGTCCTCCGCTCTATCAAAGCCGGTTCTGATGGTTTCTTGATGCTCGATGGCTTTGAGCTGAACCAACTGAACAGACCGAAGGACAAAGTGCTAGACTTGTTCTTTGGTCCTCTTCTGGTTCTGAAAGAACAGATCAAGGTCATAAGATTGGAAGAGAGCGAGGCAAGATTCTTAGAGAAAGTAGTTCTTTTTGGGAGCAACAAAGCGCGTATGGATAGGTGGAAGAATGGCGGAGTCGAGCCTCGGGATACTCTCAGAGCTGCTTAGATCCGGGGTAATAGCAGAAGGTATGTCTTTAATAAACCAGTAAATTTCCTGCTAAAAGTTTGAAGAACAATCGAATGACATTGAAGTACATGCTTGGAGAACCAGAATTTCTCTGGGTGTCTTTTTATATTCTCTGAAGATTATTCATGTTGGTTGTAATAGCAGATTATAGTTTTGTTTTGTCTTCAGATAAATTACAGGGTCTTGACTGTCTGAAACACATGAAGACACTGTCATTCCAAATCCAATGACATTGAAGTTCATGCTTGGAGATTTAGGGGACTGATCAATCTTTTTCGTGTAATTCTTTGCCTAAATGACTAGAGTGAAAGTGCTACAATATTCACTTTGCGCTAAAAAATTGTCGCATTTACAGTTAACCATGGACTGACTTACCATACCGATGCTTGCGTTTACACAGACTTTTGGCAGGGTGATAGGAATCGTAAGAAGTAAATCGAAGTTACCGACCTACAGAAGGAAATACCGTCAGGTGGTCGAGGCTTTAGTCACATATTCTGCAGAGAAGGAAGGTTCCAGTAGCGATATTTCAGTCGGATCGGGTGTCCACCTTGACGACGCCTTAGTGTAAATTAAGGAGTGCCATTGTGATTTTTATTGAGGTTAGCAAATGAACAAATTATGCAGATGTTAATATAAGTTTTGCAGAAGATTGGTCTTCTCACGAAAATGTTGGTCATGTTCATCTAGGGATGGCACGATAGTTCAGATACTGTTTGAGTTAAAATTTGCTTTTCTTGACACATCTGGTGCTCTGCTTCTGTTTCATTCGAGTCTTTTACAGCACAATTTCATTGTTACCCACGGTGGACCGAGTGATCTAAATTGTCGGATTTGCGGGCCTATCGAACGGCTCATAACACTTCATCCACATAATGGATCGAGTCTAGACAAGAATTTCGCTCCTTTTAGGTTTTATCGACCGCTGTGTCGCAAATCTGATGATTTAGGAGGAGATTGTTGGCAAGCTCCCTTCATATATCGTCTCATAAGCCTCACATTAACTAGGATTCACATGGCATGTACTAGAGTCTCGAAACATGTCTTAGGTACTTCATGATTGGATTAAGTTCACATGTGTGGAGATTAGTTTTGAAATGCCTCAACTCATGAGGTCTTACTCAAGAACCCACGGCCTTGGCACACACGAGTGTCCTACATTGACTACGCTATCAAGTTTCTATAGGAGGATACTTGCATCTCCAAATAGTTGAAGGAAAAAGAGACGACTCTCTCACTTATTTGTACCTATGTTTGCCAATATGTTAAACTGTTAGTGATCCTCAATTTGAAGAGAAAATTATCAAAAAAAACCATAAATCTATTAAACAGATGCATGCCAATGCAATCTCAAACTTTTCAATTTGGCTAATTTAGTCTTCAACATTTAGACGATTTGTCAATACAGTCTTTTCAGCTAATTTTGGCCGAAAATCACTAAAGTGGACGCCGGTCGTTCTACGTAGCGCGGTCAATGCAGACGTAGACAATTTTTGCAATTTTTAAAAAGTATTTTTGAATATCTTTTTTTCTTTTCTTTCTTTTTTCATTGCAGCCGGCGAGGGTTTTGTTTTTCATTCAGACTAGTGAGGGTTGAAAAAAAGAAGAAAAGAAAGTAAGAAAAATAAAATACAAAATAAAATAAAAATTTATATTAAAAATTTATAAACAATTATAAAAAAAAATTACAAAAATGTTCACGTTAGCACTGGTCGTGTCACATAGGATGGTCAGCATCCACATAAGCGATTTCCGGTCAAAATTGGCTAAAATGACTACATTAATAAATTGTCAAAATGTTTAGCACTAAATTCGCTAAATTGATAGGTCTAAGATTGAATTAGCATCAGTACAGTAGATTTAAGACTTTTTTGGTTCTCAACGATAGCCTATCTCTTTCCTTGGACGGCCAACGCTTACTATCTAATGACCATAAGTCTACAACTTTTCGTATCATTTGATGGATTGGAAGACAAAAGCTACGATGTAATCAAGTATTAATTATTAAAACAAGTACTTTTTGTGATGTTGTTATGGCGATCCTTTTAAACATCTCCCTATGTATATTTAACATAAGGGCTAACGTGAGCAGGCGAATCCATACTTCGTGGATCCGATAGGACAGGAAAACAAAAGTTGGAGACCATGTTAAACAAATTGAAAAAGATATCGCGATTAGTGGTGCGTTTATTTCGCAAAATATAATGATTTAAAATATATTTTCTTAAAAACGATTACTTGTATCGGTTATGAAATTTATGCAAAATATCTTCATCGTCCATTAAAATGTCTAGAAATAAATTGTTGTCAATAATGAAAATATTTTTCATTAACTAATTATTTCAAACAAGCGATCATTTTTTTTAAAAATGTTTTCCAAATCATTCATTTTTCACAAAACAAACAAAGCCTCAAGCTATTATCCTCCGGTTTTTAATCATGAACATTAGCTAAGGTTAATGGAGATTAGCATGCAGAACAGGTGCTCTGACAGTCAACGTAATCAAGGGAAGGGGCGGGAGATAAAGGAAGCATGGACACTCATCAAGCAACTTCTACAAGGTAAAGAGTAAGAATGGCTTGCAATGGTAGTTCCCGTGTCGAGCTCTATGTTAATAACTTTTGAGCTTCTTGTATCTCGGCGGAGCCGGGGTAGTTGTGCTCGTCTGCCTCGAAATAGTGAATTGCGAGTGATGTCGAGCGAGACAACCTATTAGAATTCTCAAATTGATATACTCTGTAACGAGCATGAAACTCATAAACTTATATTACGCCAAGATAGAATTGCCCCTCCAGTTGCTCGCCCTTTTGATTAGGGGAAGAAGAAATTTCGACTTGTGGTAAACTGTGGTCATTACCTTATGAGAAGTAATGGGTTACCAATTGAATTGATTAAACCAATCAGACATCAACAAAAGGACGATCCCCAAGTGAGGCTCCAAGAAACTCTAATTATATTTCTGTTATTTCCCCTTCACGTCCCTTTCGTTAGCGACAAAAGTAAAAATTTTACTTGTGTTAAATCTTAATTAGTACAATATTAGACAATACAGGTGCAGAGAGCTTAGCTTAAATTTCCATTTGATCAATTTTAATCGATCACCCATCAACAATACAACGAGCCCCAAGCTAAACTCCGAAAGACTCTCAAGCTCATACATTTTCTTTGGGTAAAGTACCAAGAAAGTATTAAACATATTGCATTGGTATCAATTCAGTTCTAAATTTTTCAATTGGACCAATTTAGTCCTAAACCTTTTACATTGGTACCAATTCAGTCCAACCGGCCAATTTTGGCCAGAAATCGCTAACATGGACACCAGCCGGCACTGACGTGAACATTTTTTAATATTATTTTAATAATTTTTTATTTTTTATTCCTTTCCCCCTCCCTCTTTTTTTTTTTTCTTTCTTCTTCTTTGGCCTTGGCCGGTCACCATGGTCGGCGATCGGCCACAAGCGCCAATGAGAGTCACCCTCGCCGACTCTGGCGAGGGCTAGATCCTCGCGGCCTAGGCGAGGGCCACCCTCACCGGATCTGGCAAGGGCACAACCCTTGCGACCCTCACCCAAGCCACGAGGGTCCAGCCCTCGCCAGAGCCGGCGAGAGCGACCCTCGTCCAGGTCGCGAAGGTCCAGCCCTCGCCGACACCTGTGGCCGGTTGCTGGCCATGGTGACTGGCCAAGGCCAAAGAAGAAGAAAAAAAATGGAGGGAAGGAAAAAAAAAAACTTTTTTTAAAAATTAATAAAAATTTCGAGAATTATTAAAATAATATAAAAAAATTTCCACATCATCGATTTTCAGTTAAAATTGGCTGAATGGACTAAATTAGTACCAATGCAATAAGGTTTAGGACTAAATTGATCCCATTAAAAGGTTTATGACTGAATCGGTACAAATGCAATATGTTTAGGACTTTTTTAGTACTTTTCCTCATTTTCTTTATTGTGATCAAGTTTATATATATCAAATAATCCACTTATTACGTTGATAAAGCCGTTGTGCGCTTCCTCCTTGAACCGAAATTACGTCTTAGCAACGAGGATGACGAGAACTAATTATGCTATCCTTTATGTTCCCTTTGCAATCTTGCACAAAAATAGCACAATAGAAAAAAAAACATAAGAACAATTCTACTGTTTCATGTTTATCCTAAACACATGAAGACTGTACATGAACAAAGGGAAACATCAGAGAAAGTCCTAGCCAATGATGAGAGAGATAATTCCCAAAATGACCAGTCAAATTATTACCAAATTAGCCAAAAATAAACTAAATTAGAACATCAGCTATCCCTTGCTTGCTTATTTCTCTTTTCTCTCATCACTCTGTCTTCAAGGCTTCAATCTGATCCACTCGTACCGTCCCCCCATTGGCTCGTCCTTGACAAAATCATAGTTATACCTAATACCCACAAAAAATAAATAAATCCCAACTAATTTTAATTTGAGCATTTTCATACCCAAAATAATAATAATAATAATGGGAGTTGTTTCTCAGTGGGACTTACTTGTCCTTGTAATATTGCAGGAGCTTGCCCTCCATGGCCACGAAGAGCTCTTCGATCTCCGACATGGCCAGCACCGGCACAACCGCAGCCCTTGGCTTGTCGCATGCCGCCTCCTCCGTTTTGCTCCGGTGAATGTCCATATCTTCCGCCAGCACCAGCAGCTCTCAAAGAGTGGAGTCAATAGAACTCAAAAACGCTGTTGATACATTAGTATATATAGTTTCACCAGCACGCAACACAATCAGATTTCAAAACGGGCAGAAAGAATATTTGAATGAAGAGGCCTTCGTTTTTTTTTTCTATTTTTTCAACCTTTTGAAATTCTCGACCAAAAAAAAAAAATTTTGAAATTCGAATTTAAAAAACCGTAGCAGGCGTTAAATACAGAGAGAGGCTCATCAAATGCTTCACGCACAAGAAGCTGGAGTGATTCGTCTTCCCTCGGTCTAAGCTGATGTTTCAGCTTCATCATGTCGCATGTACACTAGTTAATTAATGCTGTTCTAGAGCAGAAAAATTCAAAAAAAAGTCAGAATAAATCAATAGCTGGCCACTCCCCAGTGCCGAAGATCATCTGCTGCCGCGGCCGAGGAGGGGGGAAGCTCTCGGGCGGCCACGCAATGACCGCCGTGAAGCAAAGGGACTAAATTTGAGCACTCCAAACGCACGAGGACCACAAGCATAATCTGCTTTTGAGGCTCGTATACGTAGGTCTCACATGTTGATAGCCGATGTAGACTCAGCAATTTTTGCGAAGGCGGTAGGATTTAAATTATCGATGGAGAATAGTTTAAGGACTAGATTTCTGATCAAACGAAGGATATGGACCTAAAGTCTCCAAACTGTAGGATTGGAATGTAATTTCCCCCCATAAAGCTGGAAATAAGGATTTTAAAGAATATATTTGTACACCAATGAGGATTTAAAGACATCTTTCACCAGTACACATCTAAATTGAATTGCCTGGATACCGGCAAATAATATGTGATAACTATGTGTACATAAACTGCTTATTAAGCATACAAAATTTACATTTATGGTCCTCGAAACTTTTGAGCAATTTGAAATTTTGGTCCCAATATAGTTTTCATGACTACTTCGGTCTATGTACTATATTCCAATAACGATTTAAGGGCATCTTTCGCATTTATGTCAAATGTCCATGTAATTTGCCGACGCTAATCTCGCGATCCTATTTCAAAATTTGATCTTGAAGCCTACGAACTTCCAAAGGCTTTATCCTACCATTACTAAGGAAGATCAAACCTATGAAAGTCAAAAAAGTATTTTATGTGATGGATATATCATGTGACAATAATGATTTTGTGTAACCGATTAATCATCATTGTTTGGATGCTATGAATTTCATCTTATTCCATTTGTATATTCATCTCACTTTCGATTTGTCGATTATATCACTGTGGTGCCGTGTGATGTACCCATTAAATAAAATTCGTTTTCCTGGGATTCGGTTTAGGAAGACTTGGCAAAGGGAGAAAAGTTTATTTTGTTGCTCATAACGTCAAGGTTGGTTGCCATTGTTGCTATCCTATATTGTTTTATTTGTAATGTTACTAAAATTTCTCCGTTGGACTTGGCACTGATTTAGATTTGAAATGTATGATATTCTTTAGAGAGGGAACAAGTACCAAAAAAGTCATAAATCTATTGTATAAATGTCAATATAATTTTAAATTTTTCGATTTGATTAATTTAGTTGAAACTTTTTAACAATTTGCTAATATAGTCTTTTGGGTTGAAAGAGTAAGAAGATCATGTTAAATATGAAGGATTTTGTAATGACATGTGTGGTTATTGAGGGAAAAGATTTGGTTATAGATATAGTCCCATTTATTTGAAAGTTACCGCGTAATTAACTTTAACCATTGGGGGTTACTTTAGTGGCCACCCTTCCCATTTGGAGAAAGGGAGGTGGGGAGTTCGAATCCCCACCTTCTCAGAGAGTTTGGGGTGGAAATACATAAGTGAGAGAGTAGGGTTTTGCAATCTGCACATAGCACACACAATGATTTGTAAAATAGAAACATGATATGATAGAATCAAATCGCATAATTAACTTTCATATGTGATGATGACATTGAAATTTACTTTAGCTCGCTAGTTCGTTTGACAACTCGTTATCTTTTGTAATCTGATGGGAACGAAAGCCATGAGAGATGTTCTTAAATCATCGATGAAATTAATGAATGCACCAATTTATCATAAAATAGTATATGAATTTAATATAACTAGGGCAGCAATTTTCTTGATTTAGTACACTCTGGCTCCGCATGTTATTTTCCAGCATGAATTGACAAAATTCCATTAAGATTTAGGCTTCATTTGTTTCGCGAAAAAAATTTTGTCGAAAAAAATTTTCCTCATTTTTTTGGCATTTAGATTGCTTAGGAAAAAGAGTTAACGAAATTTTTTTTTATAGTCAACGGAAAACTTATATTTAAATTCTTCCGAATGGCTATGTTAGAGAAACCCCAGCTCTTGCGACTGTGACCCCATGACTGGATATCCCTTATATCACACGAGCAATGCATGTCTCTTTTAAAATAATAAAATGAAGTTATCTTTTCTAAACAATTGAAAACAATTACTAATTCATTTTTAGATTTCAGCCAAATACAGAAAAATATTGTCATTTTTCGTATTTTGAAAAATATTTTCTGAAAATGTCAAATTCTCCTGGAAATTTAGAATTGGGAATCATTACTTGAAGATTGTACAAGGTTCAAACTGTACACAAAAATTGATAGAGGGACCAAAATTAAAAACGTGCAAAAGTAAGGGAACATAAGTGTAATTTTCCCCCTAGTGCGGGTGTTTTGATCGAAGGTAGACAAGAAGACCATAGCCATTAGCCACACCGAAAGAAGGGGAGGAGACGAAAATCCTCTGCGTCCCACTCTCCGGCTCCAGGCCTCCACGATACACCGAGTAGCTCGACTCGAGCAGCGACAATGGTGGTCCCATCTTCTCTGCAACCCAGAATACTCTCCTCTTTCGTCGGGGGCCGCTTCGTTCGATCCACTCAGCCTGTGCAACACCTCTTTCGCTTCAACCCAGGTCCAAAATCTACGCCTTTGCTTCTAGATTTCGTCGTTGTATCGCGAAACAGTGCGTGTGTTCCTTGGAAGAGTCAAGTGTTTCCAAATATTTTCCGTTACTTTCGTGCAAGAATCACTCAGGTGCCGTTTGTACGAGTTTCGGAAACTCCGGGGGGGGGGGGGTTTAGCTATTATGACACGTTACATGTA
>BCNH02000009.1:10328795-10359410 GCA_001662345.2 Metrosideros polymorpha var. glaberrima
GGGGGGGGGGGGGTGTTTAGCTATTATGACACGTTACATGTATAGAACTGGTTGTTGTATGTGTTTGTTTGTTTATTTGTGCTTATGGCTTTTCTTGCTCTAGGCTATGATTGATTCATTACCTTTAGCAGCATGTCTCACTAGCAGTTGTAGAGCGATGCTTGTGGTGAAAAAGGTGTTGCGCGCTGGAACAGAGTCTTAGAAATGATGGGTCGTTTTGTGAGAAAGATATACCTCTAAATTTTCAGATAAGAAATTTGATTCTCTGGGTTGCAATCATTTTACCCTGCATTTTTGGGTTTCTTGAGGAGCTGCAAGTGGGCCCGACTGCATAATGAAATTGTCTGTTACGAAGTCAGGAAAAGTGAAGGTTAAAAAATATGTTTTGAGTACTCTAGATTCTAGTTTTGGTGATTTGTGCGTATGATCCCTGGGTGGAATGGCATTTTGATCTTTGAGTTCGCTGTTCAACATATCGGAACATATTGTGGTGGAATTTGAGTCCATTAGTTGGACAGGGGAAGAAAAATTCTTGGTTAAGCAACTGCGAATTGAATGCTAGCTTGAGCAGCGTTTAATATCAGTTTGAGTTCTCTATTCAACATATCAGAATTTAAAGTGATGGAAATTGAGGTTATTAATAGGATGGTGGAAGGAAAATTCTCTGGTATGAAACTTCGGTTTGGATGCTATCATCACCTGGGCAGTTAATTTTCTTACTAGCTCATGTGCCTGTTGTTGTTCTTAGTACAAAAGCTTAAGTATTGCCAAACAAACTCTTCAGTTTTACTTGTCTTCCCTTTGAAAAGTGTATCTTGTGATCATGTTTGCAACATTGGCACTATTATTTGTTGGGGTGGAGTCGAGTTGCGTGGCCAGCTAATTGTCATTGTAGTCCATTAACGTAAAACTTTTGCTTAAATTCTGCTTTTTATGGATAGAATAGTTGTCGATGAATATTTGCTAAACATCAAACATCCATCTTCATTGTTAATGTAAATTGCAATTGCAGGAAGCAAGCATGTGTCAATGCAGTTATCAAGATCTCTCTCTGGCTTAACCGATCTGTTATTTAATAGGCGGTATGTTGTGCAAGAGTCCACTGTGTGCAGAATCTAGCATGTTCATGAATTACTTTTGATTTTATGAGGGGTACCTTGTTCAAGGATCACGTTCTTTGGCCATCCTTTAACTGTTTAAAACTTTTAAGTAGACTTCATTTTCAGGAACGGTAAAATGTATGAGCATATCTCTACTTTCGTCTTGTCTGTGAAGTTCTCTCATGTACTTTCTTCTTGTAAGATAATCTCTTTTGTATGCTTGTTGTCACAATAACATCCTTGGATAGGTTTTCAAAATTATCTTCTTCAGAAGAACCTGTGTAGCTAGCATCAGCACTTCTTTGCCGGAAATCCATATTGTGCCCTCTTTCAAATTTTGGCCGGAAATCCACTGGGTAGGTTGGAGGGGAGTGAAGATAAAACCCACCTTGTAATTATTTTGTTTACATCAAAAGGGCGTAAGATGATATTCTAGCCAAAATTCAATAATGTTTCATGCCACAGCCACTCATGGTTATCTGACATATAACATTGGAAATATCTTCAAGGGAGTTACTATGGTTTATTTCACAAAAGTGAAAGTATGTGGAGCAGTTCAAAATGAGTTGAAGTATAGGAGTGTGGACACAATTTAGTCCTTCATGCATTTGAAGTTACAATATCCTATTGTATGTCTCCTGTGGTGCATCTCATTGACTTTTGTTGTACTTTTTGATCCTGTTATGATCTTATTCTGTCTAATTGTCTGTACCAGTAGCTGCAAGATACAGGTGTAGTTAAATTCTAGGCTTGCCTTCTTACCATGTAGTGATCATTTAAATTACTATCTTCTTGATGCAATGTCAAATAATATTTTTCACCATCAATACTTCAGTATTTTGATGCTAAAGTTTTTTAATTTGAGTAAACTCTGTTATCAGCTATGTGTTGTCTGGCAATGAATTGTTTCAAAGTGTCAGACTTTTGCTTGTGAGAGACTGGTGGTTGGTCATATGTACTGGCACACCGATGAAATGCAGTTCTATTAAGCCGTTTTTATGAATCTACCAGATGCTGTTTCTTAAATAGGTGATTGTTATAATGTAATTTGGGTCAAGATATATGCCTTCCTCAAGTTCTCTGGTGAACATATGTACTTGAAAAATAATGCTTCATTGATATTCCCTTTCCAGTTGACTACATGGCTAGTTGAGTTCAAGATGGGAATTTCTTTAGATATTCTCATGTGTGCTGGCGGGTTGAATAGGCATGCATAGACAGCAGAAAATGCTCTTGGAGGCTTGCTTTTTTGACAGTGGTTGTGTTGAAATTTGCAGAAATGAAGATGTACCAGATGGCAAACGTAAACGTCTAAGGCCTGGAAAAATATCTCCACATAGACCTGTTCCTGATCACATTCTAAGGCCTCCATATGTCGGTTCTCAGCAACCACCTGGGATAGCTAGTGGAGCTGAAGTTCATGATGAGAGAGGAATAGAACGCATGAGAGCTTCAGGAAAGCTTGCTGCTCAGGTTCTTGAATTTGCTGGAACTCTTGTTAAGGTACACTATCTTTATTGTTATATCTTTCAGTTGCTAGAGTCTGAGATAACATGGCTCCGGATAAGAAGGGATAATAGGAAATGATTGTATCTGACAAAAAGTTGGTGTGCGACCAAGTGAGGATAAGCATAACAAGAGTTCAATACTTTGGGTGGTTGTGACATGTGAAACAAAGGTTTCTAGATGCTTCCTTTGAAAGATAGGCTCTGTGGTAGAGGCGTAGGTAAAAAAGGATTAGGAAGGTTTAAGGAGACACAAAGCAGAAGGAAACGTTGAAAAGTGCTATGGAATATTTGGATCTAACGGAGAATATGGAATGGGGTATAACTATGTATGATCATCCATGTAATGAACGTCAGTTTGTGGGAAAAAAGCTTTCTTCTTCTTCTTCTTGGGTTGCAAGCTTGCTTCTCTCTTCCTTGATTTTCTTTTATTTTATTTTTAATATGCTTCATACCATGTCTATTCTTTGTTTATTTTACCATATTTTCTCACTGTAAAACTACTTTGGAGTTTCTATTATATATATGTGTATATTTCGAAATTTACTGCACACAAATGTTTTAGAAAGATCTATTTCTTCTTATGAAGGTTCTCTTTTGGTTCAGTTCTGGAAAATTAAGAAATCAAGCCTCTGATCCTTTATTTGCTTCTGTGATCTTTTGAATTTGTAGACGTTTTTGATAGAATGGATCTTGATTTGGAAATTTAATGGATGCCTCTTTGCAGCCAGGCATTAGGACAGATGAAATTGATCAAGCAGTTCACCAAATGATTATTGACAATGGAGCATATCCCTCCCCTCTTGGCTATGGTGGATTTCCAAAGAGTGTTTGCACATCAGTAAACGAGTGCATTTGCCATGGAATACCTGATTCACGTGAACTTGAGGTCCTCATTTTGATTGCAATGGTGACTTCATATCTACCAGGATTTGTTATGGAGGTGCTAACATGTCTTCAATTGCAGGATGGGGATATAATCAACATTGATGTAACAGTCTATCTCAATGTAAGAAGAAGTGCTTTAGTTTTGTTGTTGCATTCTTGGAATGTGAGGAAAATATCATTATATGTTTGATTATGATGCTGCGCATTGCTTGATCTCTCCTATGCTTCGTGTCCTCAATTATTTATTTTTGTCTTGTTTTGCAAATAGCTTGTGGCATATTTGGCTTCTTTTTTGCGAACTAAATATTCTAGCGGAAATAAAGTATAAAACTAGGCCAAAGTGGTAAGAAAGCTTACTAATGCACACACCTGCACACATGCATGCGGGATGCATGTGTCTTCTTAGGTGACTACTGACAAGCGACTTATGGCCTGGACATGTATTTTTAAGTGTGAATATAACAACTTGTGTGTGTTATGATAATGGTTTCTTTAACTTGTTGCTTACTGTGTATCACTGCTCTTCTCTTTCATAAGTTAAACATCAAAGAAGGGTGGTGCTGCCTCCAGATAACAGCATGATAGGGAATGCTCATTTGTGCATTTAGCTTTGATTGTCTCATGCTTTACAGATTTTTTCTGTGTTGTTTTTGCCCCACTTCCATGTAGCCTTTATTTTTGTGATTCAGTGCTTGATCTTTTCAAAATGTTTTTAGTTTCAACTGGGATGATTCCGGATCTTTCTCCATTGAAGATCCTATTTTCAGGAGGGCATCAGATGGTGGGAATAGAATTGCTCTTGTCAGATGGGGTTGGATCTTAGGCTTTTGAAAGCTCATATTTCATCTGAAGGGTTTGTGTTTAATTTGGGGAAATGACGAATGAGCTAGATGATGATGCTTAAATAATAAGCACTTTAGTAACAAGAATAGAATAAGTCCTTATATAGGTCTTATGCAATGCAATGGCCATAGTGCAGGGGATCTCTCCCATTGCATGTGCAATCAATTGCAATTTCTTTCTAAAGAATATTTTGAGGGCCATTTTCAGACTAAATGTGCTTTTTTTTTCTCCGTGAATTGATTGTCATATGAAGGGTTATCATGGTGATACTTCTGCAACCTTCTTCTGTGGAGAAGTTGATGAAGAAGCAAAAACCCTAGTTCAGGTAACTTTCAAATTTTAATTGCTATGGACTACGTGGAATCCATTTTTGGGTCAAATGTGGTTTCTTCTTCAGTCATGGAAGTTACCGCCTGTCATATCTAATCTCAACATATCTGAAGCTTTTATTGTCTCAGACAAATAAAATAGAGACAAACTATCTCTAGGACAATAGCATCCAAAACTGACTAATGGTCATGCCGCTTAGTTTTGTTTAGCTCCTGAAGTATGCTGCATGAAAATCTCTCATTGAGATATTACTTGTCAAATTACCACTAATGTTGATGAGAAGCAATTAAATTGATCTCTTCCATGTGTCGGACCTTTCCTGAAGTGTGACTGCAGATCGTACACATTCAGACAAGAAATTTTTGGTTTTCTTACTAGGCTATGAGTCCATTGAGGAATAGCTCTTTCTCTTTCTCTAGAGAGTTCACATTTTAATTTTTTTCAGCTGTATTGACATCTTGAATGGTTGCTAAGTAAACTTCAACACATGCTTTAGGTAACAAAAGAATGCTTATATAAAGCAATATCAGAGTGTGCACCAGGAGTGGAGTTCAAGAAAATTGGAAGAACAATCCAGTAAGGCGTCTGCTGTTGTTCTTTTTCATATTATAATAAACTTCTGCCGTGACATCTCACGCCTAATTAGATTGGCTGAAATTCCTGATTATGTACCTTGTTCATCTTCTTTCTGTATATTTTTATCAATAAATTTAAAAAATGCATTAATTTTGTCACTTGGTCATACCCGATGGCTAATTTCCTTTAATGGTATTGTGAATTGGTTGGAAGTTATTAACTTATTCGCTTGAAGTCCTGCATTTTTGCTGACGGTAATTTACGTCTAAGTGACCATGCAGATAAATATCGTTATGGTGTTGTCCGCCAGTTTGTTGGCCATGGGGTTGGACGTGTGTTCCATGCCGATCCTGTTATCCTACACTTCAGTAAGTTGCAGCACTAAGTTCTTTTTTTCTTACAGTTCATTTGTTTTACTTTTGTTTGGGGTCTGCACTTTATATCATTTTATTTACGTCACAATTATTTTGATTTCTTGTTACGGTTAACTTTGGTTTGTTTATTAATTTAAGAGATACTTTTACTTGAGATAATTTGATGTTACTGGAGCCCATACAAATTAGGCGTATAAATGGGCCAGCAGGCTGGGCTTTTTGTGAGAAACTAGCCCAGCCCGAACTTTTCAGGCCTGAACATCCCGGGCCCAAAATGAGCCCGAGCCCAAACAGTAAAAATAGCCCACTCTTTTATATCGGGCTAGGCCTGAAATTGATAAAAAAAAGGAAAAAAAAATCAGTCATCTAAAATATTATATAGTACATGGAAGGTGTTTGGATAAAATTACATTGGACTAAATACCACTTACAATAGGCTAATAGTAATGGCCATGAGCTGATTAAGGAGCAATTGTTGAGCTAAATGAAAAACAGTGTCAGCCCTTTAAGCCAATTCTCTGGGCAATTGGGGACTCCTTGATTGGATAAAATTATATAGTGCTTGGAGAAAACATTGAAATACACCTGCTGTTACAATTAACCATCCCCAAATTAACTTATAAAATAAACAATCCAAAACATAACAATCTCAAATCCATGACAAACCAACTTCTCAAAACATCTTAAAATTAACATTAGCACGCACCTGCTAATTAAACTAACAAACTCTCCCCAAACTCAATGTCACGTACATAAAAAGCTAACAAAAGTAAAAACAAGACACAACATAGTGATTAAAGAAGAGAAACTAATTCTACTCGTAGTTCCTCTCTTGTTTGTCTACTCGTGATACCACTAGCTGCATTGGTGGATTATCCCTCGCTGCCGTGTTCTGTCAGGATATGGATTACAGGAACAAATGTAGTTGAATGGGACAGCAGGCGGGTTACATGTTCTGCTGTGCCGAGATGTGAATTGTAGGTGGTGATGAGTATGTGCTAGCGCCCTTGACAGGCACTCTAGGACCGCCAATGCTTATGAAAACCCAGGTCGATGAACTGAGAAGAAACATAAGAGGCTAGGATTTCTTTTTCTCTCTTCTTCTCTAGCTTAGTTCTTTTTATCTTTTTAGTTTAGTTCTTCCTTTCATACTGGTTTTAACTTTTAGTATTTTTAAATTTTTTTTTAATATATGTCTAGTAATATTTTATAATTAGGTTTTAGCATATGTTTTTACGAGTCATCTTCCGTCAACATATGTTTATATTACATAAAAAGAAGAAAGATAGTAAATGAATGAAAAGATAATGTGAAATTCTTTTGGAGGGTTAATGTGTAACGGCAAACAGTTTGAAGAGTTGAACGTTGGTTTTCTTCGAGTGAGAAATTGGCGTATATGAATGCTGATATTCAACGCATAATCTTATTTCCAATTGAGATTATTCACTTTCATGATCATCTTTTTCTCCATATCTCGTAAGTTTTTTTTTTTTTTTTTTCCATCAGTTCAAATAAACATTAAGTTCATAACGATTATCTTTACCGTATATGATACGTTTTCTTATCTCATTAACTTAAGTAAACGGTAAGTTCAATGTAAGGATTCAATGTTTGCTTTATTTGAGTGAGAAATTTGTCTATTTGAGTGTTAATGTTTGATGCAATATCTGATTTCAATGAACTAATTATTTTCTTAATATATCAGTTCAATTGAAAATTTAAACTGTTAGTCATAAAATAGTCTATATGAATTCCAAAGTACAATTCAATTGTTGATATATATGTTAAAATCTTTCCATAGTATAATAAAAAAATTAGTTCATATAGAATTTCATATATTTCATCTTGAATTAACAAATATTAATGATATATTACTAGGAATATGAAAATATAAAAACTGTGGGCTGGGCCAGGCTATTTAGGGCTTCATACATTGAGGTATGGAAGCCTGGCCAGGCCCGAAATTGAAAATAGAATAAAGCCCAAAATCCTGGCCTGGGCTATCTGAGCTAAAGGATTTTGGGCAAGGCTGGGCTTTTGGGGTTTCGGATCTATATTTTTCACCCCTAATACACATTGTTTACTCTTGCATTTGGGAGATGTGATTAAGGCAGTGTTCCACTCTCAGCTGATAAAAAACCTTATCCCACATAATTACATAAAGTTTGGTTATGATATGTCTCCAGGTAGTATATTTGTGAACTGATGGCTTGGATATTCTTGTTGGGAAGGAAATTCGAGATTCATGGGCTATATCTTTATTAGACCACAAGATAGCTTCAAGTGATGGAGAAAAACTCTTTTCACAGCAGCTTTCGGCTTTCTTAAGTTGTAAAATATAATGTCCGGCGTGTGTATCAAATCAAGCATAAAGTGGTCTAGCAGCAGGATTTGAGTTCGCACTTGGAGAATCCATTTCTGTGCTCTATTTCATGGCAACAAATTTGTCTAATGAAATTGATGTTAAGCTAGTTTTGATTCGACAGTTCTTTTGAGATTCGATTTGTGATGGGAGTAGCATGGGATTCATGTTTTGTTTTTCCATCAAATGTGATCAGTTGGTATATTATCTCAAAAGAGTGTGTTCGCAAATTTCTGAATCTGTAGTGCACTGATGTGAGCGGGGTAATTCATTGGGTAAAGTTCTGTTGACTGTTGTATCGTGGAGTTAGATTGGTACTCTTTTGTCAAGTAGAGTATGCTAAGAGCTGGAAGGGCAAAAGATACGCCACGTAAGGATTAGTTTTGCGAAGTTTGTAGAGTATGGCTAGTGGAAGGATACTATACTATGAGAGAGTTCAGAAAATTGAGTTAGCCAAACGATTAAAGCTCATTTAGGATGGAAAGTTACCTAAGTAGATAGAGTGACTGTAAGAGAGTTGTTATTTCCTATTCAGAGTTGACTAATTTTGTGCCTGGTAAGGTAATTCCTTAGGAACAACAGCTTCTACTTAAAACAGAAAGAAGTATCATTGATGTACAAGCATTTATTCACAATTTGGTGATGTTATCTGTGACATGGGATATATTGGAGCCTATTCTTTTGTTGTACTTCCTTTTCATCTCATTTGTGTCTTTTTTATGAAAAAAAAATCTTCCCCATGCCCTTGCATATACAAAGTGTCTATTCCTTGTAGGTACTTAGATTCTGTTATATTTTTCAGGAAACAATGAAGGGGGATGCATGGTGTTAAACCAGACATTCACAATCGGTATGCATATTTAACCTTGAACTCAACTTTGCATCTACTTTTGCGATGACCTTATCATTTGTTGTCTCATTTTACTGGAAACATGAATGGTGTGGTTATGTGTTGGCTTGTCAACATCCAATTGATTTTGCTTTTATTTCTTGGGTTCATTGCCAGAACTCTGAGAAAATGAAAGTAAGAAAATGAGAGACAGAAACAAAGCCCGATGTTTCAGGTTAAAAAAAAAGCTTAACTGAGCCAAAACAGTTAATTATTTGTAAGTTTTAGATGCTGATTACAAAGGGATTGATTTCGGAACATATATACATCAAATGGGTCTTAAACTAAATGAGGATCATTTTAAATTGTTTTGTGGCACATTTTGTTTTGTGATGATCACCATCTCTTACATTCTCTTTTTCTGTTTCTCCTGACTGCTGATCATATTCGTTATTGGTTAAATTTGGGCAGAGCCGATGTTGACAATTGGTAGCATCAATCCTGTGATGTGGGATGATAATTGGACCGTTGTAACAGAAGATGGAAGCCTCTCAGCGCAATTCGAGCACACCATTTTGATAACCAAGGACGGAGCTGAGATCCTAACACAATGCTGAAATTGTTCCTTTCATATATCTACCAGTTTTTTTATCACCCGAAACCTGCTGTATGAGATCGACCGGATTCGTCTCTCCATGTTGAGATGATTGTGGGAGGCGCCGAGTGATCTTTCTGGCCTCAATGAGGTTTAAACAAAAAGGATTGGGAGAATCACCACCTCCCCTACAACGTTCATTCATTGTTGTGCCATCGATTCATTGATTGCCCACCTTGTATTGCTGGAGGAAAGAAATACAAGTGTACTATAGTCTTGAGATGCCGATCTTTCTCAAACTTGTGTATTTCCAAATTGAACCTTGTACCGATAAGGGAAATATAGTCATCTTCTGGTCAATCTTGTCACAAAATATTTTCCTTCTTATTTATAAACGGATTTATTTATTTATTATTTTGCTTAAATAAACTATACTCTGTCGATGGATGAAAAAATTTGATCGGAACTTTTGCAATAACGCATGTATCGAACTTTTTTTTATCTACTTTCACTGTCGTTCATGCTGATGAAATGTTTTCCAGTTCATAGCCAGCAGTAATAGAAGATTTAAGAAGGTTATGAATTTGCATTACGTTTCGAATGTAAGCTCTGGGTTGATTCGTGTTCTCTTGCTTCGACTACTCAATGGTAGTCAGGGTGAACTCCCGGTACTCCTTTCACAATGATAGAGTTGACCACTCTATCCTTATTCCATAGACTCACCCGTATTCTCCATACGATATCAAACAAACTGTTACCATGAAATGAAAAAATGTATGCATGATTATGATAAACGTATCTGCATACATTCTTCATACGGTGATTGGCTCTGTCTACCATCCTTTCATAGATAAGATCTACACGATATTCTCTCGCGTTGTTCAACATCAACATCCTAAGACCTGTCTCTCACACAATTTTTCTAGCTCTTACTTCCTCTGAAGACATGACCTCATACCTAAAGGTGGCTTGGCAGATGTAATCTTTCTCCAATCTGGGTCAGACCAGGTGTTGAGCGCACGTCAAAGTTTTTTGCAGTTTGAAATTTTACGTACTTCCATCTCCTATTTCCAGAAATTGAGGAAATGATTGAAGCTCGTTTTCTGAAAGAGATAGTAAATACAAGATTCTTTTTCTTTGTTTTCACACAGTAATGGTAGATTCGTTAAGTTACCGTATAAATGGTATTGCAGTTGCTAAAGCTATAGTTACCGCAAGTAAAGACGAAAAAGAGAAAAACCATTTCTTTGGTGAGAGAGTGGAAGTAGGCTTGATCTAAGCGATCAACCCGTCAATACTCTATTTCATGAAATTTGTCAATAAGAATATCTTTTCTAGAAATACCACCATTTGTGTTTTGTTTATACATGAGATATACTAGCTATTAAAAATTCCAAATCTACGATTTGTGGATCTGATGGAAGTGCAACGTACTCTGTGTTTCGTCGTTTATTTATCAATGCTTTCAATAATAGGTTTTATCTCTTTTGATAAAAAGATCGCATCTGTGATCGGAAAGAAATACATTTTCTACGTGAAAATTAATTTTCAGACTGTCCATGATATACCCAAGCGAAATGTTGATTATGGGTCGAAATTAATCCCCATTGATTGAAATAAGACCCATGGTTGAATTGCATGGAAACATAAATCAAATTAGGAAAGTCCAAATTGGACTTTTGCAAATAGGATCATGAGTGATGCAAAAAGGGTTATAATTTACCACGAGACTTCCTTTTCTTATTGAAGACGAAATCTATGTTGATGTTGGAGAATGGTTCATAAATTTTCACATCAAATTATCCTGTTGTTTGGTCTTGTGTGCATAGTGAGTGTGCTTAAAATGCATGAAAACTTACTATAAATATAGAGAACATTAAGAGCCACAATCCAAGAGAGTTGAGCGTGCGAGAAAACTCCTTAGGATAGGTTCTTGTTGATTCGGATTTAATCTAGGATTGAGAAACATTCACGAGTGAGTGTAATTGAACGATTGTAATCTCATCTTTGTCGATTATAGTGAAACCACCTTGTCTATCTCCCCCTGTGGAGTAGGTACACTGTTGAACCATGAAAATCCACTATGATAAGGTTTTATTTCTGTAATTTATTTCTTACTTAAAACGCTTCGTTTGTTCATGATTCTGCATTAGTTGTCACAAACAGGAATCAGAGTCTAGGGTTATTGTTGATTGATTGTTCATGGATTTTATTTGTCTACAATTATCGCTATGGTTTCTTCAAAATCGAGTTGGAGAAATTCATTGGTAGAAGTAATTTCAATCAGTGGTGCACTAAGATGTGCGTAGTGTTGAAGTTTAGTGTTTGAGGAAGATGATAAATTTCTCCAAATTATGAAAGCGGTGTTCGGAAAATCTCTTGTGATGTTTTGAAGATGACAAAATAATGAAAGGTTACTAATGTGTGTTGGAGAAACATCCCCAAAGTAATTTTGATAATTCCCAAACTATTCTTAGTTTATTACCTAATATTTTGGATGCAGATGTTTGAGATGATCTTTGAGAAACAGACGATATCCATGGTGTGATCCATCGGATGAAGAATTGCGAAGTGTCCCTAAGCAGTAAATAGAAATAGCACCAACAAATGTAAAGATCAGTTGAAACCGATGTTTGCATCAGAGCTAAAGCAGGATGAGGTTGGTGATGTTCTCTAAACATCATGTGAAGATGTTCGTAAATTATAGCCATTGTAGACTGGATCTTCATAACGGAAGATTAGGAAGAATATAGAAAAATGGATAGCACGTAACTAGCAGCAGTGTTAGAACAATCATTGTAGAAACAATAGCTGCAATACCTATTTTTTGAAACCTGCAAATGCTCTAGAAAAGAAGTTGTATGGGCAACTTTCTCCTAGGACAGTAAGACCAATGGACCGCCAACGGCTAGAAGATCCTCTAAAACATCTCCAACGGCTAGAATGAAGATGTTTATAAAAGAGAAGGTCTTCCACGAAGCTAAAGTTAGAGTTGCATACACCAAACTAAAATATTTGCTTAAGCTGCTCTCATTGTTGATAGTGTTCTCTGTTTTTCACAAAAGATTTTCTCTATGTTAATGTTTTGTGTAGAGAGAGTTTGTGAGAGAACAAGTACTTGTGAGAGTGTAGTGGTTGAATCTTGATAATGAGATATATCAAGTGTAAATGATCAGCATTTGCTGTTTGTAACTTGTTAAGCAAATCTCTAATGCAATCCAGCTTGTCTTGTGGCTGTTAGTCGCAACAGTTAAAGTAGGCTTGGTTATAAGCCGGACCACTATAAATTTCTGTGTAGTCTTGTTTTACTTACTTTTCACCATTGCTAGTGTTATTTGCTTATACATCATTTGAAAGATCTGTTTAACTTGATCTTTAGTTGTTTCATCATTTTACAAAGAGAAAAATTGAAACATTTTCAAAACAACATATTCACCTCCCCTCTATGTTACATTGTTAGTCCAAAAATGTGTTTATTGGTTTAGTAAAACCAGATGAAAGATGCATAAGCCGTTATGCAGATGGAACCTAATAGGATGTGAAAAGGTTATGAGTTCTCCCTCAATGGTGAACAATGCATTGGCGCATAAAGTTGTCTACAAGCTAGAGGTATCTGAGTAGTGAACAAGCTTAGAAAGGGAAGTTTGGTAAAGCTTGGAGAGACCTTGGATAGGTGAACATCAAAGTAGAGTCGTGATCGCCAGTACGCTTGGAGGGACCAGAAAATGGAAGCTCAAGTGAAGTTCATATTGTTGTGGATGTCACTAGAGTTTATTCATGGATATCATCATATTATTGTATGGATATCATCCGAGTAACAATGTGGATATCATCAAATATTAAATGAGGATATCATCAAGACAGCTGATATCTTCAGACTCTATGCTAAAGCTGAATATCATAAGATTCATAAATTTGCTTTTGACCATATGTTCAGACACAAACTCCATTACTAACGGCTAGTAATCCGGCTCGGATTTCCTTTATAGAAAGTATTGAATGATCTTCGATCTTAAAGAGTGTTTTGCAACGATCTTATTCAAAGCAAGACATCTTTGATTGATTGACAATCATCCAAAGGCAAGCTACCTTCCTTAAACAAAGAACTTATGAAAACCAAGATTTGATTGTATGGGCTACCAAATCAACAAAAAAATCAGATTTTACCTCTCTCAATGGCTACCCAATCTTATTGATACAATCTCATTGAACGGGTTGATCGGAAAGTGATCTTCTGAAGACTGTCTAACGGGAAAATTGGCAATAGAGGAGTATAAAAGGAGACTAAGTGTCACGCCCCTGCCCTCGAGCGTGCGACCATCCTTATCACTTTTTCTTTGGGTCATTAAAAATGCGACGTCCCAAGATGCATCGTCGACTCATTCATTTATCTTTCAATTAACGCATACGGAAAAGAATAACAAACACCCGACAACACACAATAGTAGGGATAGCAGGAAAAATAGCAAAACAAACTTCATTAGCAAAACTTACATTTTATTTATATCCACGTTAACCCTAGGAAGTTTATATTTACAAGCCCTCACTTTCGGGCTACTTCCTAAAAAGACCACCAAAAGGTACCGGGGGTCGGGTTAACTTAAACGTCTCTACGCGAGGGCATCTTGAACCACACTTGTAGACCTTCCAATCTATGGTCCTGAAAAGCTGTTAACAACAACAAGTGAGATAAAATCTCAATAAGTTAACAACCTAAGCCTTGTGTAGGGTGCTGATTCACCTAGAGCATGTCTTAAACATGCAACTCAACGTCGTTGGCAGATCAATAGCGAGCGACTCTCGCTCTACACAACCTATAACAGATTTGATTAACTCAACTGAATCAATAGACAAATCACAGGCATTCTTACCTCGCCTTGGTACATGCACACGCCCTGCATGTTATCAATTATAACATTATATATGTAACACCATTTTTCACACGCAATGCATCCAAGTGTGGTCCAATTTTATGCCTAGTGATCATGCCTGCTCTCGGGCATCACGACCCCAAAAAGGGTGGCGACCTCGACCTCTCTGGGCCACTACGCCTCTCACAGGGTAGCAGTCATCGAGCATGACCGAGCATCGTCACGCCCCATCAGGCATGGCAACATCTCCTCCCAGAAGACCGAGGTGCGGCCACACCTTGACCTTCCCTAGAGGTAGACGGCATTCCATAAGGAGAATCGGTTCGGCCTCATAGGGCACCGCGATCCGTCATCTGAACCCCCACCGGACGTCCGATATTATCATTGATAAAATCGGGCATCGTCCCTAATCACCATTGAGGGTCCGTACACTTTTGTGATCACACGAGTACCTCAATCATGCATGCCATTTTAGTTCTTCTTATTTTTCTAGCCAATGCCATCATGATTCATGTTCATGCCATGATTATGCTCATACGTTAAACATATTGCCATTTTCACACGTAAAATGCAATAAAATATTCACACGTGATCACACGAATAGACTTTTCATGCCAGACTTCGCATGTCTCATTTTCCAGGCCTACTAGATTATTCTAATGCATAAAATTTAGCATTAAAGCACGGCACCAAACCAATCATCAATTGCAAGCAAAAAATGCATTATTTTCCACTATAAAGTCATCAATCATGAAACCAATACCTTTCTTGGGCAATCTTCACCTCAAAACATAGTAATAGCATATATAAAATAATTAACACAACCATGGTTAATTAACTCAACCACAGTTAATTAACTTAACCATGGTTAATTAACCCAACCATGGTTAACTAACCTAGCTAGAGTTAACTAATCTAACCATAGTCATCTAAACCAAACCTAGTTAACTAATCTAACCATAGTCAACTAAACTAACCCTAAGTGCAATTAACAACCTAATCAAGGATTAGGGAGTTAACTCACCGTTTAATGGTGGCGGTGACCACGGCAACGACGGCGGTGATGACGTGAAGGTGGTGGCGGTGGTGGCTCGGCGATGGTGTGACGGTGGCTTGGATGGCGGAGCTTGGCGCGGCGGTGGCTTGCTCGGCTTGGATGGTGGCAACGGCGGACGGCAAGGCGTGGCTCAAGCTTGGTGCGGCGACGAACGGCGGCAACGATGATCCTCACAGTGGCAAAAGTGCGGCAAGGGTATGGTATGGCTTGGATGGCACGGCGGCTAGGTGAACGGTATGAAACAAGAAGGAAAAATGGTGAAAATGGAGGAGAATGGGGGGGGGGGAACTACGAATTTTGAGAGAGAGGGAAAGCAAGAGAGAGTGAGTGAGTGAGTGAAAGAGAGAGAGAGAGAGAGAGTGAAAGAGAGAGAGAGAGAGAGAGAGAGAATGTGTTGTCTTGCTATACTTATTAAGATTGCATTATTGCTTCTCAATAATGCAACTTTCCAAAAATATTTTACTTTGTCTTCTTGAATTCAAGACAACTTTAGCAATAAATTGAGATAAAGAAAGAAAGGGACAAAGAGAGGGCAAGGGGTGGTGGATTTGGCCAAGGGGGAAGAAAGAGAGAAAGCCACTTGCAAGCCATAAATAATCTTGTCTTGCATCCATTAATGAAATCTTCAAAATATCAAACTTTCTAGAAGGGGCAAAATGGTCTTTTTCACCCTCGATACTATTCATACGGGCTTGCACTATTCACGTGGGCTTGGTACTATTCATGTGAGTTGGACTTGCATTTTTGTGGGCCTAATGGGCTTGATATCCAATGGGTTCTTCATTTGGGCCTAAAATGTGCCTTTGGGGGCAAAACGGTCATTTCCTATTATCGGGTCTCTTGGTGGCCGAATTTAATAGAAAATAGGTTCGTCGGTTCGTGCCAAGTCCATAACGTCTCTTCGATTCTCAATTTTCGGCTTACTGTCATTTATCTGAAAATTTAGGGTTTACCGATAAATTTTGAATTATTGGTAACGAAACGTCCAGTACTCTTTATTGAACTAGAATTCGTGGTTACAACGCATCGAATTCAATTTTAGTACATTGGTCGAAATTCGGGATGTCAGAACTCTTCCCTCCTTACAGAAATTTCGTCCTCAAAATTTAAACCATTACATGACATCCTAAAAAAGATAGGGATATTGCCGCCTCATTATTTCTTCGCTTTCCCACATTGCTCCCTCTGTTTCGTGATGTTGCCAAATCACTTTGACTAAGGGAATCGTCTTGTTCTGTAGCACTTGCTCTTTTCTATCCTCTATCCTCACTAGTCGTCCACTTCTATTTCCTCAAAGTTAAGCATGTGAGCCAGATTGGGCTCGTACTTCCTCAACATAGATACGTGGAAGACATCATGTACTTGAGCAAGTCTCGGTGGCAACGCGAGACGATAGGCCAAAATCCCAATCTACTCCAAAATTTCAAAATGTCCAACGTTGTCACGCCCCCGGCCCTCGGGCACGCGAACATCCTTATCACTTATCCTTTGGGTCAGTAAAATGCGACGTCCCAGGACGCGTCGACGACCCATTCATTTTATCTTTTAATTAACACATGCGGAAACGAATAACAAACACCCGACATCAGGGATAGCAGGAAAAAAGCAAAACAAATGTCAATATCAAAACTCACATTTTATTTATATACTCGTTAACCCTAGGAAGTTATAATTACAAGATCTCACTTTCGGGCTACTTCCTAACCAGACCAACAAAAAGATACCGGGGGTCGGGTTAACTTAAACTTCTCTACGCAAGAACACCTCGAACTGCACCTGTCAATCTTCCGATCTAAGGTCCTGAAAAGCGGTTAACAACAACGAGTGAGATAAAATCTCAGTAAGGTAACAACCTAAGCTTCGCGCAGGGTGCTGATTCACCCAGAGCTTGCCCTAAACATGCAACTCAACGTCGATGGAAGATCAATGGCGAGCGACTCTCGCTCTACACAACCTATATCAGGTTCGATTGACTCAACTCAATCAATAGTCAAATCACATGCATTCTTACCTTGTCTCGGCACATGCACACGCCCTGCATGTTTACAGTTATAGCATTCTATAAACAATGCATCAAACTAGGCACAACATCAGAACATGTAACACCATTTCTCACATGCAATGCAATCAAGCATAGTTCAATTTTATGCCTAGTGATTACGCCCGCTCTCGGGCACGGCACAACCCGAAGGTTGGCGGTTCTCGACCTCTTCGGGCCACGGCACAACCTAAAGGTTGGCGGTCTTCCAGCATAATCGGGTATCGCCCCAAAACCATCAGGCGCGGCAACGTCTCCTCTTGATTGATCGAGGTGCGGCCCCACCTCGACCTCCTCCGCAAGCAGACGGCATTCCACAAAGGAGAATCGGTCTAGCCTCCACCGCAATCTGTCATCCAACCCCGCCGGGCATTCGATAAATCATCATCATCCTGACCCGATCCGAGACTACGATAAATCAAGCATCATCCCTAATCACTATTGGGGGTCCGTACCCTTTTGTGATCACACGAGCACCTCAATCATGTATGCCAATATAGTTCTTATTTTTCTAGCCAATGCCACATGATTTGTGCTCATGCCATGATCGTCCTCATACAGCAAACACATTGCCATTTTCTCACATAATAATGCAATGAATAAATCATACGTGATCAAATCAACGTGTTTTTCATGCCAAACTTCTCGTGCTTCACTTTTCCAGCACACTAGATTATTTGAATGCATGAAACTTAGTATATAAGCACGACACCACATTGATCACCATTTTCATGCCAAAAGTACGTTCTTTTCCACTATAAAATCATCAAACATGAAACCATTACCTTTCCTAGGCAATTCTCATCTTAAAATCATATATAAGATAATTAACTCAACTGTGGTTAATTAACCCAACCATGGTTAATTAACCTAACCATAGTTAACTAACCCAACCATGGTTAATTAACCCAACCATGGTTAACTAACCTAACTAGGGTTAACTAACCCAACTATGGTTATCTAAACCAACCCTAGTTAGCTAATCTAACCATAGCCAACTAAATTAACTCTAAGTGCAATTAACAACCTATTCAAGGATTAGGGAGTTAACTCACCGTTTAACGGCGGCGACGACGCGAAGACGATGGTGGTGGTGGCTCGGCGACGGCATGTAGACGGAAAATGGGTATTAATGGCGGCTCGACTCAGCGCGGCGTGGTGTGCGGACGACTGTTCAGTACGAGCTTGGCGCGGCGGCACGGCTTGGCGACGGCGGCCTAAACGTTGGCGGCAAGGGCACGGCTTCAAGGCACGTCTTGGGTAGTGCGGTGGCAAGGTGAGGGGGTGAAACAAGAAGGAAAAAGGGTGAAAATGGAGGAGAGAGGGGGGGAGCTACGAATTTTGAGAGGAAAGAGAGAGTGCAAGAGAGAAAGTGGAAATGAGAAGAGAGAAAGAGAGAGAGAGAGAGTTGTCTTGCTAATAAACTTTCTCTCCAAGTTTGCATCTCATCATTGCAACTTTCCAAAATATCCAATCTTTGCTCTTGAAATTTCAAGACAACCTCAAGCCAATTAATGAGACAAAGAAAGAAATGGACAATGAGAGGGCAAGGGGTGGTGGATTTGGCCAAAGGGGAAGAAAGAGAGAAAGCCACTTGCAAACCATAAATAATCTTGTCTTGCATCCATTAATGAAATCTTCAAAATATCCAACTTTCTAGAAGGGGCAAAATGGTCTTTTCTACCCTCGGCACTATTCATACGGGCTTGCACTATTCACGTGGCTTGGGCTTGAATTTTTGTGGGCCTAATGAGCTTGATATCCAATGGATTCTTTATTTGGGCCTAAAATGGGCTTTTGGGGGCAAAACAGTCATTTCCTATTATCAGGCCTCTTGGTGGCCGAATTTAATAGAAAATAGGTCCGTCAGTTCGTGCCAAGTCCATAACATCTATTTGGTATTCAATTTTCGGCTTACTATCATTTATCCAAAAATTTAGGGTTTACCGATAAACTTTGAAATATCGGTAACGAAACATCCAATACCCTTCGTCGGATTAGAATTCATGATTAAAATCCATCGAATTCGATCTTGGTACATTGGTCGAAAATTGAGGATGTCACAAACGTACCTCGGACTTAGCTTTCTTTTCTTGCCGAATCGCGAAGTTCCTCGCAATGGTGACACCTTGAGGAATACATGGTCACCTACTTGAAATTCCAATGGTCTACGCCGCTTATCTGCATAACTTTTCTGGTGGCTTTAGGCTGTCTTAAGTTTTTCTCTGATAACCTTGACAACATCCAACGATTGTTACACCAACTCAGGACCCATGATTTTTCGTTCACCAACTTCGTCCCAACAAACTGGAGTCCTACAGGCCCTTCCATACAATGCTTCAAATGGTGCCATTTTAATGTTCTGTTGATAGCTGTTGTTGTAGGCAAATTCCACAAGATGAAGTTGTTCTTCTCAACTTCCCTTAAAATCCAAAACACATGCCTGCAACATATCCTCGAGCGTTTGAATTGTTCTTTCTGATTGGCCATCCATCTGCGGATGATAGGCAGTGCTGTATCGCAGCTTCGTTCCTAAGGCAGTCTGCAAGCTTTTCCAAAACGTTGCAGCGAACTTAGGATCTTGATTTGAAGTGATCGTCACTGGCACTCCATGAAGACGAACAATTTGTCGTACGTACAAGTCAACATATCTGTCTAATGCGAAATCCATTCATACGGCGATAAAGTGTGTGGATTTCGTGAGTTTATCAACCACGACGCAAATGGAATCATTGCCTCATTGACTCCTTGGTAATCTCATCACAAAATCTATTGTGATATGTTCCCATTTCCATTCCAGGATTTTGAGAGGTTGTAGTAGTCCACCAGGCTTGCAATGCTGTGCCTTCACTTGTTGGCACGTTAAGCACTTAGCCACGTGCTTAGCGATATCAGCCTTCATGCCACTCCACCAATAATGTCACCTCAAATTCTTATACATCTTTGTGCTGCCCGGATGAATACTGTAGCTACTCCGATGGGCTTCTAACAAAATTTCTTCCTTAAGCCCTGTATCATTGGGTATGCACAATCGTCCACGGAATTTCAATATTCCATCCTCTGCTACTTGAAAATCAGCTTTTCTCTTTACTGAATCTTCCTGCATAATCTTTTAGATTGCATGGTCTGTCGATTGCAAGGCTTTAATCTTTGCCTGCACTTCTGGTTCAATCTTTAAAGTAGCCATGAGACTCGATAGATGGCTTTCCTCAAACTTAAAGTCTAAATCTCGCACTTCCTCGAGAAGAAGCCATTTTTGAACCATCATTTGCACAATCATTAACTTTCGACTAAGCGCATCAACCACCTTGTTGGCTTTTCTAGGATGCTACAGAATGTCGCAATCGTAATCCTTGAGAAGCTCCATCCAATGTCGTTGTCTCATGTTCAACTTTTTCTGCGAGAACAGGTACTTGAGACTCTGATGGTCGGTATGAACTTGGAACTTTTCTCCGCATAGATAATGTCTCCAAATCTTGAGGGCAAAGACGATTGCAGCTAATTCTAAGTCATGCGTCAGGTAGTTCAACTCGTGAGGTCTTAACTATCAGGATGCGTATGCAACCACTCTTCCATGTTGCATGAAAACGTAACCCAATCCTTTAAATGACGCATCGTTGTAGATTTCATATTCTCCTGGATCAGATGGTATTGTTAAGACTGGAGCCGTAGTTAGCTTGTGCTTAAGCTCTTGAAAACTATGCTCGCATTTATCTGTCCATTCAAACTTCTCATCCTTCTTCAGCAATCGTTGTTGCGACCTAAATTTCGCCGAAACCTAGACTAAATGATTACTAAGTTAATTAACCAAAATTAACTAACCTAGCTCGGACTCTCCCAAGTCCTAACTAATCGCAACTTAGGTTCATTTAATTTTCAATCAAAAGATGTTCAATTTGGAGTCATCACTAATCATTTCTTGGTAGGTTGATTAGATACCTAAATAAAACATTAGGGAAATAATGCTTTATTTCTACGAACCAGAGATTTCTAAGTTCGGGGACTTGATTACGCTAGATAATTATCCAACGCCCTTTGGTACTGTTTTCATCTCATGAAAAAATGTTTGGCATGCAACTTGGATTATTTTTTAGACTAAAGTCCTAACATGTGAAAATGATCATGCGGGTACGCAAACATATAAAAATAAACACCCGATAAACCAAAACAATAAATAAATTGCAAAGAGGGAAAGATGACGTACCTGGACACTGCTGCCTAATCCCTAATGCTTATTTTCAAAGCGTAAGACTTAGACTAATGCAATTAATTTGGAGTTTTCACTTATTTAATGAAATGCAATAAATGCAACTTTATACTAAAATGCAATGCAACTATACTATATGAAAGGCATTAAATTAAATGACATGAATCTAATGACGTATGAGATAAATGTCACACGTTATGGTCCTAAACTTACCTTCACTAAATGACGGGTAAAATGTATGCAACTATACTAAATGGCATGTATTTAATTTAAGTTATCAAATTAAATTAATGAACCTAGACATGATACTACATGAATGTACCTAGTCATGAAACTAAAATGATTCTAGACATGGTACTAAGATGAACCTAGACTAAATGACGTACCAAATACGTGACACGCACATGAATGTTTATTTTTGATATTTTATGATTTTCGGAATAAAAAATGCATGAAATTCAAACTTTCCTAAATGAAGATTATCTTTAATATTTAGGAATTAATTGAAATTAAATCCCAACAATATTTTAGAAAATCTTATCCTAGTTCTAGAAGATTTTAAGATGAATTGTTACTTAAATGATGCAATGCTAATCTATATGCAAGATTATTTAAATGAAACTAAATCCTATGAGATATCGTTTTTAGGAAACGTTATCTTTTTAAAATGGAATGCAACCTATGAGATACGATTTCTAAAAAATCATATATTTCTAAAGATGATTTTAAAGATGGAATCTCTAGTAAATTCCACCTTCCTACTTATTTTGATTTAAAAAAAGAATTTCAAAATTTTCAATTTAAGAAAGATATCCGAATGATTTTAACAAAAATAATTCAAACGACTAATAAATTTGGCGAATCAAATCTACATGGCTATAGATTGGACGGTCCAAATTTGCATGCGAGGGGGCGCGATCTTGTGGTTAAGATCAGTTCACGTTCGCACGTTGTCGAATAAAAAGAAAATCCATTTATGAATTATTTTTTATTTTTAGAAAATTTCCATAATAATTAAAAATCAAGTTAAATCTGGAAATCGTCTAAAATATGCACATTCAAATCATATAATTCGAAATTAGGTCATATTATCAGTAAGAAATATTCGGATGAGGGAGTTACCTAATTTGGACTTGCAGAAATTGACTTTCTTTTTTTGGAAATCACGAATCGGGGGCTAGGGCCAGCTAACGAGGACTTCTCCGACCACCCCTGAACCTCTGGAGGACAGCCGGAACACCAAGGGTCGCCGAATGTTGACTGGACAACAGTAACAGTTTGGATTCCTTCATTGGGATTTTGTCAAACACGTGGTGTGCGGCTTGGATTGGGGCTGTTTTGGCTCCAATCTCGACCTGAATTGTTGCGGCTTCGATCGAGGGGCTCTTTGGGACTTCAAGGAAGGGATTTCGACCACCAGAGATGGGCGGAACAACGTTAGAGAGCGGCGATCAATGGTGACCAGAATCGGCCCCTGTTTTTGTGCAAAAACAGGGGCTGTGACAGGCCCTGTTCGTGGGCTTGGCTCGTCTCGGTCGTGGCTCTTCTTGGCAATTGAATTAGATGGATGCAAAGAGCTTTGTACAAGATTCGTTTTGACTGCTCGTGGGTCTCGGGGGATGATCGGAATTGATCGAAAATCGCGTCGGAAGTTGGCCTAGCAAACTGGAATTTCTGGGTTTCTGGGCGTGCGAACCAGCGACTGGGGGTTTTCTCGAGCTCAGTTCTCCGCAACCGGTGATCTTCTGGATGTGCTACTTAGATAGATGCGAAATACTCCACACAAGCTTCGTATTGGTAGGTGGCTCGCGGCTGGAGGAGGAGCGACAAGGGCGGGGCGGTGGCGACAAAGTGGCCCCCCTGATTGGAATGGAACCCAACCTCTCTCTCTCTTCCTCTCTCACTCGAATTTTTTGCCTCTTTTCTGAGAATAATGGCACCTCCCATTTCTTCAGAGCTTATAACGGGGTATTTATAAAGGTTTCGAGGGTTTTCACAATTTTTTGATATTTACACTTTGCCCCCCGAACTTTTCACTATTTACAAATTGACCCTAAATCTCATTTTTTCTCTCAATTAAACCCTTGGATAGTTCAGTCAGCCCATTGGATGGGCTGGGTCGAGCTTGGCTCCCTCATGGGCTTGCTTGTCTCTTTCGGGCTTAATTTTGGCTTTTTATTAATTAATTACGAACTTTTTAGCTTAAGAGGCTTAATTAAATTAAAGGGGCTGGATTAAACATTAAATTAGCCCCAAAATTTTGTAAAACTCAGCAGCCCATCCCATGTGCTCTAACCGAATTTTTAAATGATTTTTTTTTTGCCCGGTCCGCAAGTCCTTTTTCGATTCAATTTTTAATAGGAAAATGCATGATTTAATTATGTTGAAAATTAAAGGAAAATGCTCCTAAGTCTAAATGTGATCAAATTAAATATTTTTGGTAGGGGCCGAGGTCGGTCCCTATTTTTTGTGTGTAATTTAATAAATTCTACATAAAGACTAAATGATGGTCAAAATTTAGGTGTCAACAATCGTGTCAGAGGCATAGCTATCGCAGAAAACCTTTCTACGAATCGTCTATAGTAGCCTGCCAATCCCAAGAAACTCCGAATCTCCGTTACAGTCGTTGGACTTGGCCAATCCATCATTGCTTCAATCTTGGTAGGATCTACGGAAATTCCTTCACTAGAGATTACATGTCCAAGAAAAGCTACGCGAGCTAACCAAAACTCGCACTTACTAAACTTAGCATATAGTCTATGCTCTCGAAGGGTCTGCAAAATTGTCCTCAAGTGTTGTTCATATTCTTCTAGGCTTCTTGAGTACAGCAGAATGTCATCGATGAACACGATCACGAACCGATCCAAATACTTCTTGAACACACGGTTCATTAGATCCATAAAAGCTACAGGGGTATTTGTTAGACCAAACGGCATTATTGTAAACTCATAATGACCATAACGTGTAAAAAATGCCGCCTTCGGTATATCCTCCTTTTTTATCCTCAACTGGTGATAGCCCATCCTTAGATCTATCTTGGAAAATACTAAAGCTCTTTGAAGTTGGTCAAACAAATCGTCTATTCTTGGTAACAGGTACTTGTTCTTGACCGTTACTTGATTGAGTTGCCGATAATCGATGTAGAGACGCAACGATCCATCCTTCTTTCTTACGAACAGAACTGGTGCTCCCCAAGGCGATGCATTAGGACGGATAAACCCCTTATCCAACAATTCTTGCATCTGCACCTTTAATTCCTTCAGTTCCAACAGCGCCATATGGTACGGTGCTTTAGAAATCGGCTCTGTTCCAGGGGCTAACTCAATCACAAACTCTATTTCCCTTTCTAGGGGTAACCCAGGTAATTCCTTTGGAAAGACATTAGAAAAGTCCCGCACTACTGCAATGTCTTCCATACTTGGTTCCTCAACCAACGTATTGACCATGGTTGCCAAATAACCATGGCAACCCTTATCCGGCAAAGTTGTCGCCTCAAACGACGAAATCAAAGGAATCGAAGGGGATCCTCTGTTTCCAATGAATTCGAAACTAACCCGTTAGGAAGGGTTAAACTTGATTGCTTTACGATAGCAATCCATCGTAGCTCGTTGCTTGGTGAGCCAATCCATTCCGATTATGACATCAAAGTCATACATCACCAGCACAATCAAATCTATACTTTCCTCTCGACCGCCTACAATTATTTTACAACCTAAACATCCTATCGCAGACAATACTTTATCCTTTAACGGGGTAGAAATACTAAGAACTGTTTCCAACGATTTCGGACTTAACCACACCAATTTCACAAATTGCTTAGCAACAAATGAATGTGTAGCTCCCAGATCAAATAAAGCATAATCAATATGATCGTGCAAGGAGACCGTACCTGTAACAGTCGGCGAATCATTCGCCTCATGTTTGGTAACAGCATAAACTCTTCCTTGCATCGGGGGTCGATTTAGATTGTTCTGCAGGGCGTTCCTCAACAGTTGTACTCCTTGCGGCGGTGGTGCTCCAACAGGCCTAAGCGGACAGTTCCGCGCTTGGTGGCCATGCTAACCACATCTATAACAGGCTCCCGTCCTGACAGGACATGGGGTTGTTCCATGTCTTCTATTACAGAATCGGCACACACCAAATGAATCGTATGCCGACTTTCCAATGCCATTCTTTCGGTTAGGAGGGACAGAATATTTTCTTCCAGTCATCGGCTTCTTCCCAAATCAATGGTTATCCCTATTAGGTACAAACCGCGATCCAGATGCGACTGCATGTTTTTCCATGTTTCTTTCGATGAGTTGGGCCCTTTCATACAGCTCATCATAGTCCTTGAGGTTCAGAGGCACCAACTGGTCTTTAATTTCCGATCTTAGACCATCTCGAAATCTCCTCGCCTTATCCACCGGGTCCTCAATTAACCTCGGCACATACTTAGACAGCTCAGCGAACTTCGCCTCATATTGGTCTATTGACAGATGGTTCTAATGAAGTCGTTGAAATTTAGTCATCTTCTATTCTCTCACACAGTCAGAGAAATACTTCTCGTTGAAAGCTTCAACAAATATATCCTACACCGGGACCATGCCATTAGGGAAAACCCTTCCTCGAGTGGCTTCCCACCAAGAACTAGCGTTACCTTGTAGTTGGTAAATAGCTAGTGTTACTTTATCCTCCTTCGAGTATCTCAGCAATGTAAAAACCTTTTCTAACTCCTCGATCCAGAGGGTTGTAGCCTCAGGATCACCCGCTCCGGTGAACTTTGGTGGCTTAAGCTTCAGAAACTGCTTAACTACCCTATGCATTGGTTGATCACCATTCCCGTTCCCAACCAACAGGACTTCATCGGCTACAGCAGCTACAGCAGCAACAACTTATGCTTGATTCTGAGCTTGTTGCCCTATGAGATTTCTTAGGGCTTCCAAAGCTTGCAGAATCCTATCTAGTCTAGGATCCTCTTGTGCTCTTCCTCGAGTACCTACTTGGCTTTGGGCTACTTTTCTTCTAGGGGTCCTTGGGTCTGGATTGCTCATCTCTCAGGATTTTCACAAAATCCTACGTGTCCAATATTGACACAAAATTAGAACTCAAGAACAACGTTCATGAAAATCAATCAGCAATCACAAGCACATGGTGTTTTTCCTAACTAACTATCCCAAAATCTAACGCACCTTATCACTCCAGGTTATGATCAAGCTCTGATACCATTAAACGGGGATGTCACGCCCCCGCTCTCGAGCGCGCGACTATCCTTATCACTTTTCCTTTGGGTCATTAAAAATGCGACGTCCCAAGACGCGTTGTTGACCCATTCATTTTATCTTTCAATTAACGCATGTGGAAATGAATAACAAACACCCAACAACACACAACAGCAGGGATAGTAGGAAAAATAGCAAAACAAACTTCATTAACAAAACTTGCATTTTATTTATATCCGCATTAACCCTAGGAAGTTTATATTTACAAGTCCTCACTTTCGAGCTACTTCCTAAAAAGACCATCAAAAGGTACCGGGGGTCGAGTTAACTTAAACTTCTCTACGCGAGGGCACCTTGAACTGCACCTGTAGACCTTCAAATCTATGGTCCTGAAAAGCAGTTAACAACAACGAGTGAGATAAAATCTCAGTAAGTTAACAACCTAAGCCTCGTGTAGGGTGCTGATTCACCTAGAGCATGTCCTAAAGATGCAACTAAATGTCGATGGCAGATTAATAGCGAGCGACTCTCGCTCTACACAACCTATAACAGGTTCGATTGACTCAACTGAATCAATAGATAAATCACATGTATTCTTACCTCGCCTTGGTACATGCACACGCCTTGCATGTTATCAGTTATAACATCATATAAACAATATATCAGACTAGGCATAACATCATAACATGTAACACCATTTCTCACACGCAATGCATCCAAGCGTGGTCCAATTTTATGCCAAGTGATTACGCCCATTCTCGAGCATTGCACGACCCCAAAAAGGGTGGCGACCTCGACCTCTCTAGGCCACTGTGCCTCTCACAGGTTAGCAGTCATCCGGCATAACCGAGCATCGTCTCGGCCCATCGGGCACGGCAACATCTCCTCCTAGAAGACCGAGGTGCAGCCACACCTTAACCTTCTCCAGAGGTAGACGGCATTCCATAAGGAGAATCGGTCCGGCCTCATAGGGCACCGCGATCTGTCATCCGAACCCCCGTCGGGCGTCCGATAATATCATCGATAAAATCGGGCATCCTCCCCAATCACCATTGAGGGTCCGTACACTTTTGTGAACACACGAGCACTTCAATCATGCATGCCATTTTAGTTCTTCTTATTTTTCTAGCCAATGCCATCATGATTCATGCTCATGCCATGATTGTGCTCATACGTCAAATATATTGCCAATTTCACACGTAAAATGCAATAAAATATTCACACGTGATCACACAAACAGACTTTTCATGCCAGCTTTACGTGCCTCATTTTCTAGGCTTACTAGATTAATCTAATGCATAAAATTTAGCATTAAAGCACGGCACCAAATCAATCATCAATTGCAAGCCAAAAATGTATTATTTTCCACTATAAAGTCATCAATCATGAAACCAATACCTTTCTTAGGCAATCTTCACCTCAAAACATACTAATAGCATATATAAAATAATTAGCACAACCATGGTTAATTAACTCAACCACAGTTAATTAACTTAACCATGGTTAACTAACCTAACCAGAGTTAACTAATCTAACCATAGTCATCTAAACCAACCCTAGTTAACTAGTCTAACCATAGTCATCTAAACCAAACCTAGATAACTAATCTAACCAAAGTCAACTAAACTAACCCTAAGTGCAATTAACAACCTAATCAAGGATTAGGGAGTTAACTCACCGTTTAATGGTGGCGGCGACCACGAAGACGACAGCGGTGACGACGCGAAGGCGGTGGTGGTGGTGGCTCTGCGATGGCACGATGGTGGCTTGGACGGCGGAGCTTGGTGCGGCGATGGCTTGCTCGGCTTGGATGGTGGCAACAGCGGACGGCAAGGCGCAACTCAAGCTTGGTGCAGCGACGAACGGTGGCAACGACGATCCTCACAATGGCAAAAGTGCAGCAAGGGTATGGTATGGCTTGGATGGCACGGCGGCAAGGTGAACAGTGTGAAACAAGAAGGAAAAAGGGTGAAAATGGAGGAGAGGAGGGGGGGAGCTACGAATTTTGAGAGAGAGGGAAAGCGAGAGAGAGAGAGAGAGAGAGAGAGAGTGTGTGTGTGTGTGTGTGTGTGTGTTGTCTTGCTATACTTATCCAATATTGCATTATTGCTTCTCAATAATGCAACTTTCCAAAAATATCTTACTTTGTCTTCTTGAATTCAAGACAACTTTAGCAATAAATTGAGACAAAGAAAGAAAGGGACAAGGAGAGGGCAAGGGGTGGTGGATTTGGCCAAGGGGGAAGAAAGAGAGAAAGCCACTTGCAAGCCATAAATAATCTTGTCTTGCATCCATTAATGAAAATCTTCAAAATATCAAACTTTCTAAAAGGGGCAAAATGGTCTTTTCCACCCTCGGCACTATTCATACCGGCTTGCACTATTCACATGGCTTGGCACTATTCACGTGGGTTCGGCTTGAATTTTTGTGGGCCTAATGGGCTTGATATCCAATGGTTCTTCATTTGGGCCTAAAATGGGCATTTGGGGGCAAAACGGTCATTTCCTATTATCGGGTCTCTTGGTGGCCGAATTTAATAGAAAATAGGTCCATCGGTTCGTGCCAAGTCCATAACGTCTTTTCGATTCTCAATTTTTGGCTTACTGTCATTTGTCTAAAAATTTAGGGTTTACCTTTGATTTTTGAATTATCGATAACGAAACGTCCAATACTCTTTATTGAACTAGAATTCGTGATTACAACGCATCGAATTCAATTTTAGTACAATAGTCGAAATTTGGGATGTCAAACTAAGGTGCCGAAGAGAAGTAGAGAGACCAGAATAAAAAATTCCAAAGTTAAAGACAATATCGATCTTACATACTTGTCTCCTGTGTGCTACAAACTGTAATTTTTTAGAGGTGTCAAAGAGTGACTTTGAGATAGTGAAACCTATCAAAATTGAGTGTTATCACTCGTTGTAACATATGATTGATTGACTAGTGAAATTTAGCCTGCATGTTATAAGCATGGGAGAGTGCACTACAAAACCAAGAATTTAGCCACAGAAAATTAGTGATGAAAGCGAATTCGTCGCTAATTTGCGACGAAAACAGCAATGAAAATAACTTTCGTGGCACATTTGTCGCAAAATTCATTACAAAATACATAGGGCACATTTATGATGACATATTCGTCACAGAAGTCGTCACTAATATTGGCGCGACTTGGCGCCTATTTTTGTGACAACGTGTTCGTCGCTAAATTTTCGGCAAAGTGATTTCGTCGCTAAATTTCATGGTAAATCTTAGCGTGTAGTGGCGCCACAAAAATTCATCACAAATGGTCGTTGCTAACTTAGTGACAAAACACGTTAATTGAAAAATTCGTTGCTGAATTAACACTTTGTCGCTAATGTCGTCGCAAAGTGGTGAAAAACCTTATTCATCGCAAAATTAGCGACATTTCCATTGTCGTCGCTAATTAGCGACAAACTATATTCATTGCAAAATTAGTGACGACATTTGCAACATTTTTCAAGTCGATTGTCGCTTAATTTCGTCACTAATTGGCGACAAAAGTATTCGTCGCTAAAGCTTTTCCGCCGATAAGTGTCATGGCTAATTTCGTCGCTAATTGGCGATGAAGACGGTTTGTGGCAAAACTATTTGTCGCTGATTAGCGACAAAAACAATTTGTTGCAAAATTAGCGACGACAACTTTCGTCATCGCTAATTGGTGACAAAAAATGTTCGTCGCAAACTTATTCGTCACTAAACAAAAACAATTCATCGCAAAATTAGCGACGACAACTTCTGTTTGTTGCTAATTGGCGATGGAGATGGTTCATAAAGAAATGATCAAACGTATGCAAGTCTTGAGTGTTTTTACCTTTCTTC
>BCNH02000009.1:10361840-10392919 GCA_001662345.2 Metrosideros polymorpha var. glaberrima
ACATATTAGGGGACAACTTGGACACATGCAAACTGAATCTCCTTCAGTTCCATCTTCTTCAGCGCAACACTCAAATGATGAGGGAAACACAGGTGCAGAAAATAGCCGATTCATGATATGCCCATACGGAGATTCGTAAGTACTTCATTTTTTTTAAGTATATGTAATATTTAGGGTCATCCCTTCCTTTGGGTTTTAGATATGGATGTCAACTGAATTGTCCATGTTGCAAATTATCCATATGCATTTACTTATATCTCCTTTCATTTCACCGTTTCATTATCCATATCGTTCTAACCTATTTGCAGATTCACGAATGCTACATATGTTGTGAGACAACTTAATAAAATAGTCAATAACTATTGGAAGGGGCAATGGATTAGTTACAACAGCGCTCCAAAAGAAGTAAAGGATTTGTGGTGGAATGAGTTCAAGGTAAGTTTTGTCCTTCTATTTTCTCACAAACTAAGTTCGGTGTAAATAAAGTCAATTGTTTTTCTATTGATTGCAGCGGAAGTTCAGGTGGGATGAAACAGAAGATGATGAAGTTAAAAGAATTTTTAAGAAGAAAGCCGGTGATCACATACGAAATGTGATGAATAAAGCAAAGAGAAGTCAAGTAAAACCAGATTTTATTATAGGTGACAATTGGACAGAAATGAAGAGAACTTGGGAAACTGAAAAGAATAAGCAAAGGAATGAACAGGATAAGAAGAATCGAGCTTCTAGTTCTAGTGAAGGGTCTGCCACATATGCTGGGGTCTCTGTCAACATCGAGGAGCATAGAAAAAGAATGATAAATATGTTAAACATGTTGTAAGTTAATTTAATTCAATTACTCATTTATGTTTATATTTCGTAGGCAGATGAATTGGGGACAGAACTGACATATACAGCTACATTTGAATGCACATTTAAAAAAAAAAGTTAAGACATGGACTGGCGATCGAGCAAAAGCTATTAAGGTATGTAAGGTTATACTTTAGACTTTATGGAAACTAGAATGAAAACCATGAATGCTTTTAATATTTATGGTAGTTATATTTATGAAGTTATTTTATTTTCATCTATATTGTTAATGTAGGAAAAATATGATGAACTTTTAATGAGTACTGCTAGTGGTGGTGATGGTGTTGCTGTGTCTAAGCCATCAATTGACAATATGGCATTATGGGTGGAGGCATCAAGTGGGATGAAAAGAGGAAAAATATTTGGGATAGGATCCTTGTCAAGGGTATACACAACAAAGGCTGCTACAACTTCATCCTCCAATGGGACTGTTTCAAGGAGGACATGACTTGAGGAGCAAATGACCCAAGAATTGAGCCAATTGAAACATTTACTTCTAGAGAAGGACGAAGAAATAAAAGTGGTCAAACATCAATATGAATCACTCAAGTTATAGAAAGATGAAGAAATCAGACAGATCAATGAGCGATATAAATCTCTAGAGTCTTAAACGCAATTGATCTTGTGACACCTCAACCTTAATCACGATCAGGTTCCTCCTGTACCTCCCACTAATCAAATAGGTGATGGGCACAATGATGAGCGACACAATGATGATGAGATTGTTGCTGATGATCATGATTTTGTCAGTCGTTTCATTGATTGAACAGCATGCTTGAAGACATCATAGCTTCTTTTTTGGCCCATATGAGCGCACTTGTCATGCATCACATATGGAGCTTGAAAACGAGAAGGAACACAATTTGAGGATGGTTGATCTTATAGGATTCAATGTTGATCGTAAACTTCAGAGTAGAGAGATGGTAACTATACTTCAGTGCCCCTCATAGTGATTAATCTTTGGTTTGGGCTCTTCTAATATTCTTCTTGTTTTCTCAACTTTCACGGACCTCTTTTATGTTTAAACTGGCAAGATTGGAAGTATCTTTTCATATCTGTTTGTGAATAGTTTGAGTGGATATGCACTGTTGCTGTTATTTTGTGCCAAAATTCACAACTTTGCACTCGTGATAACCACAACTTTTAATCTGTATAAATCGAATTTATGCAGAAGTTCCCTTATCCCATGTTTGCATTATTCTGTCTAAATCTTGCTTTTTTGGTGCCTTTATTTTACTAAATTGCAGGTTGCGAGTGCTTAACTTTGCTACTCCTGAAGTGAAAGATCTTTATCATCTTTTGGAGCATGAGTTTTTTCCGCTGGATCTTGCAATGACGGTGCAACCCTTGCTAGTTAAAATTTCCAAACTCAGGGGTAAGCTTACTTCAGCATCTTCTATGCTAGAAGTGCAGTTGGCCCAATATGTTCGAGTGTCACCTTATCTTGAAGTTGATTGTGTTTATGGGTCTACCACCCATCCTGATATAAGAAAGTGGATCTTAAGGAACAATTTGGTTGGGAGACTCATTTTTTTTATGCGATATTAGCCAATCTCTAGACTTTTGTTGTGATTTTTATGCTTTCCTTCTTAATGTCATGGTATATAGGTGGCTGTGTGGATGGATAAATACCGTCAAGCTTCTACAAAGTTCATTTTTCCTTTACTTTTTTGAAGTAGCTTGTGCCATTGATCTTCTGATAGGGAGGTTAACAAAATTTGCATGTGCTATCTATTGTATTCTGAATCTCATGGAAGAGTGGCATAAAATATTTGTCACTAATAGTGCATGGCATGTCGACTTTTGTGAAACCCATGACATATTCGTCGCTAAAGAATTAATAAAAATTCGTCGCTAAATTCGTTCCTGAACAATGTTCGTGGCAAAATTCATTGCTAAAGACATTATCAAGTACATCGTAAAAAAAATGTCGTCGCTAATTTCATTGCTAAATTATTTAAAATTTCATCGCTACTGTCGTTGCTAATTGGCGACGATTTTTTTCATGAATAGTGTTTGTGGCAAATTAGCGATGAATTTTGTAGTAGAATTTTCGTCGCAATTTAGCAACGAAAGTTATGATTTTTCATGGCTAAATTTTGTGATGCCGAATTAGCGACAAAAATTTTTGTGGCAAATGTCGTTGCTAAACTTTGTTAAATTCGTCCCTAATTTGCAATGAAATTGGCAATGAAAAAAATTTGTTGCTAATTGGTGACGACTTTTTCCGCGATAATGTTCATCGCAAATGAGCGACGAATTTATTTTCGTCGCTAAATTTTGTGACCCAAGTTGGCAACGAAATTCTTTTCGTTGCTATTTTCGTCGCAACTTTTATGGCAAATGCCGTTGCTAAATCTTCATCGCTAAATAGCAACGAATACAGTTCGTGGCAAATTAGCGACGAATATTGCCACGAATAGAGTTTGTCATAAATTAGCGACAAATTTTGCCACGAATATAGTTCGTCGCAAAATAGCGACAAATTTTTCCACGAATAGAGTTCGTTGCAAAATAGCGACGAAAGTTGAAAGTTTTCGTCACTAAATTTTGCGACGCTGAATTGGCGACGAAATTTTTTTCATTGCAATTTTCGTTGCAACTTCATTTAGCGACGAATTTTGCCAAAGTTTTCCTGGCAAATGCCATTGCTAAAACCTTTTTTTTTTTTGTAGTGGTGGACGTAGGGTTGATGTAAGCCGAACCACTATAAATTATGTGTGCAAATTCTTCTATCACTAAACTCTTACTTACTGCTTCTGATAGTATTTTGCACATTGGTGAATATCATCATGTCACTATCATTATGCAAACTTTGACTTCACTCAATTTTGATAATATTCATCTTGACTTTTTTTATTTCCGCATTAATTTGTCAAGATTTTTTAAAATCATTTACTCACCCCCTTCTAGGTGATATTGCTAGCCACAACAAGCTAAAGAAAAATATGATATTTTGAAAAAAGCCTAGAAGTACTATTTTGCTGAATTCAGGGGACAATGTTTTGGTTGAAGTGGCAGATGAGATGAGTGCAGTTACATTTTGGGGAACCTTGAAGCATTGTATATGTTGAAATCGCTTTCGAAGAAACTTTTCCTAATTTAACGTTTCTTCACTTTCTAGATGATTGAGGGAATGCCAATCCATGATCACTTGAATAAGTTTAATAAAGTCATCTATGATCTAAAGATTGTGGATGAGAAGGTATCTTATAAATGGTAAGCTATGATGCTGCTATGTTCTTTGCCCAGGTTTTACAACCACTTTTGCGATTTTCAATCCATATCGGCGGAGGAGGTGAAGTCTGCACTGTCCTCAAAAGAATGACAGAAGAAGTTGCAGGTAACGATTAGAGAAGTGGTGCCACGGGTTTCATTGTCAGATGTAGAAACTCAGAGATGGGTTCTAGCAGCAGATGCAAGAAACGCTTAATAGCAATGGGGGCATAGAACTTGAGGGCATTATCTATGACTCGAGTGTGGTTGTAATCTTCATTGTATCGCTTGATCTATAGTGGAATTTCGTGTCGCTCTCCCCGTGGATGTAGGTTACTACGACGGAACCACATAAATTTGATGTCCGATTTATTTTTTTGTTCTATCTATTTTATTGTTTGATCGCTTGTTTTTACAATAGTTGGTAGTAGAGCTTGGTTCGACCAAGTTGAAGCAAATCGATGGTGACAGAATAAGGAAAAGTGAAAATCGATAGATTTGATGGAAATGATTTGGGTTTTTGGAAGATGTAGATTGAAGCTTATCTATGTTAGATAAAACTGCACTTATCTTTGTCTAAGGAGAAGCCAAAGATGATGAAGCAAGCTGACTGAGAATTGCTAGATAGACGAGCGTTGGGTGTTATTCGGCTGACGTTGGCTCGTAACGTTGCGTTTAACATCGTGAAATAGACGACCACTATGGGTTTGATGAAAGCCTTGTTAGATATGTATGAGAAGCCCTTTGCAATCAACAAGGTCTACTTGATGCGATGTCTATTTAATTTGAAGATGAGCAAAAGTGCGTCAATTGCTGATCATATTAATGAATTCAATGTGATTGTTAGTCAATTGAGTTCAGTTGAGATTGACTTTGAAGATGAGGTACGTGCCCTAATTGTATTATCCTCATTGCCTGATAGTTGGAATACTACTGTTATTACTGTTAGTAATTTTTTTGGATCAACTAGTTTGACATTTGATGGGATTTGAGATATGATTCTAAGTGAGGACATCCGTAGAAGAGAATCTAGTGAATCTACGTCTACTGCTTTAGTAGGTGAAAATAGATGGAGAATCGATACTCGTGTTAGCAGAAGTAGTATGAGCTTGAATAGACATAGTCAGTCTAGGACTAGTGGTGCTGTCTGTTGGAATTGTGGCAAGAGGGGACATCTTAAAAGGGATTGCTTTAAGTTGAAGAATGAGAAGATTAAGAGAATTAGAGTTGAGTCTGCAGATAATGTTGCAGTTGTAGCTGATTGTAATTAGGATAATGCTGATTATGTCTTGTCTGTCATTGATTACTCTTCATTCGATGGGTGAATTATGGATTCTAGTTGTTCGTTTCATGCTACACAAATTAGGAATTGGTTTACTATATATCAGTGCTCAGTGCACATATAGTAGTAAAGTGTAGTTGGGGAACAATGCTGAATGCGATGTTGTAGGTGTTGGTGATGTTAAAATCAGAATGCATGATGGGATTGTGAGAACGTTGACTGGAGTGAGGCATGTTCTAGAGTTGAAAAAGAACCTGATTTCCTTGAGTGCCCTTGATTTAGCTGGGTGTCGGTATTCTTCAGAATGTGTAATTTTGAAGGTTGTTTGAGGTGCCTGTGTCATAATGAAAGGAATCAAGTACAGTAACCTGTATAAGCTTCAAGGTGAGACAGTAACAAAATTCACCGCGGAGATGTTGGATGCATATGTTCGAGAGTCTGAATTGTGGCATATGCGTTTGGGGAACATTAGCTAGAGAAGCCTAAAGGTTCTAAGTGAAAGAAATTTATTATGTGGTTATATTGCTAAAACAAAATGTATGCAGGTGCTGTGAATTAGATCAACGACGAAAAGTGCAGTTCCGTACGGTTGTCAAAGAAACCACGGAGATTGCAAAATTAATTTACTTGGATGTTCGCCGGTTGTTGTGCTTTTCTTCAAGGAAGAGTGCCAAATTTATGTTAACAGTTGATGATTACTCGAGCAAGATGGAGGAGTTTGTGCTTAGGCACAAGTTTGATGCTGTTGTCAGGATTAGACAGTTGAGTGTGATGAGTGATTGTAATTTCATCTTTACCAATTGACGTGGTACCATCTCATCAATCTCTTTCTATAAAGTAAGCACAATGCTAAACTACATAAATCCACCGTGTTCAAATCTTAATTCTACAATTTATTTTTTACTCAAATTGTTTCGCTTGTTTACGTGTCAATGTTAGTCATAACACCGAGTTCAATATTGTGATTCACATGCATTTTTAGAGGAGCATTGTTAAATATTCTAAAACTAAATAACCAGGATTAATTTATAACAACCGTATGGAAAATTACCACTAGGCATTTCATTAAGTAAATAAATCCACTATCCAACAAGATTCTACCATATCAAGTAGGCCTTTTAAGAGAACTAGCAAAAAAAGTACGTATTTAAAGACGAGTTATTACCATCCACCACCCGTAAAATCCCAATCCTACACACATGGAATGCATAATAACTCTTTAAAGATACTAAATACTATTTAGTATTGAAGTCTAGAAAATTGAGGACATGGGTCGCACAAACATAGAGACAGACGATTTGGTCACATCCACATGCATAAAAAAGATTCGATGTGGCCTTCTTGGTCAACTTTGACTCACCTTGTAAATCAATTTTTTTTTTGTGCCTTTTCTTACTATGAAAGTCGCTCTCAATATATTCTCGCACATTCCATCGTGACTCACCAAACATATTCGCAAAGTCAATCTTTGAGCCGATGTATTTCCAGTCCATTCCTCGTGACATCGTGACTCACCAAACATATTCGCACTCCGCCAATCAGTGTTAATGGCTTGACCATATGTCTAAATTAGATATCTTATCGCAAGTTAGCTTTCAGGCTTCGCCAACCGACTCAAATTCAATGAAGATTAGTAATTTTAAGATTGGTTGATAAGATGATGCCACTAAATTAGTAGAAGTGTACATGGAGAAGACAAGCTCATGAATTGATGGATGCGTCGACTTTATTATTTTACCCTATGTTGATAGTTTACGGAAAGAATCGCGCCACCCCCTTTTGACTCATCTATTTTCTTATTAGTAGATGTTGATTGTGTATTAAGAACGACTTTCACTTCTAATTTCAATTTAAGTTGCGGTTACGATTAAAGTTGCTTTGTAATAGCGATTAGCACGATAATGGAATAGACCTGTATGGTGGACCTCTAGAGTTGTAGGCTGGAGGGCGTGATTATTATTATTTTTTAAGCTAACATATTTTAAAAAAATATTAGTTAATATAAAAGTATCTTTTGGAGCTGGGGGGTGAGCCGCCATTTGCGCTATTAGGACGTCCCTTATTGGTTGTAATAGCTCTTATGTTGTTTGATTTAGATAATCAGATATAGCAAAGGATAGGATAAAATATTCAAAATTCCCTCACTTATAAAAATGCTAATACTTTTAATTGATGCGACTCGTTCTACTATAGACAATATGTAAGTAATTACGTCGTTATATAGTTCATAATGTATTGCTAATATATAAACTAATGGTAGAATAATAATGTAGACAGTATCATTATTAGATGTAAATAATCAAAATTCTCTGAAACTATATGTAATATCAATATATATATTTACTTAAGGGTAATGTTAACTATTACAGCATGCACAATTTTGTACGAAATGTTGATGCTTTAATTAATATTTAGTGCTTCCAATATCTTTGAAAATATAAATGATATTTGAGTCATCGGACGACTTGTGGAACTATTCTCATCACAATTTTAAAAATTGAAATTATTTCTTCAGAAAACTCCAAAAAAATTTTGACTTTTGTTAGAAGTTGAACTAGACAATGTGTTAGGATAACCATGGTTTTTGGTATTATCTTTTAAATTTAGCATTAGCTTTTGGCTTTAATTGGCATGCCACATTCACATAAAGTATAATTATCGTGAATAAATTTCCATATTAAATACTTAGAAAATCTAGTTGCATTATTAGTCATTGGATGTTTCTGCAACTTCTAGAAGTCAGTTATTTGACTAAATGCCATATATAAGTCATGAGTTAGGATTTGCGTTAAGCAGCTTCTGACTTAAGACAAAATCATAGGAACAAAACAAGAACATGGGGATTTTTGGATTGGTAAAGAGAAGTATTACTTTCACGCAATGCCTTTTGAACTTGAGTTGGCTTGAATTTGTCTAAGTGGCGAGAGGGTTTTTGACCAATTTTCCCATGCAGCAGACTGGTGATCACTTCCTTTATAATAATCACTTTTATATATATATATATATATATAAAAGAGACCGATGATCACTCTAAGATTACAAGTGTACAATTTAAGGGGATAGAGGTTCATAACTTGCTATTTTTTCATGAGAGAGAGATGCAATCCTGTAAGGTCGTGTTTCCCTACAATCTGAAGAAAATTTCTGCGAACTTATCCTTTAAATTTGTGGGTTAATTCATCCCTGATTATTACATCATTAGGAGTTTGAACCTAGCTATCGACACACAAAAATGTCGATTGTAGCCCCTTTATTTGCAAACACATAGGGCTGTGCTCATTCCAATTTAATAACCCATGACTTATATCGTCATTTCACAAGTTAATATTGCAAGAGTAAACTATTCTCCATGCCTGTAAGTCGGACATCTTGACTCACGGAGTTTCTTCTCGTCGGAGAGTAGCTTCGCGAACCTAGAAGAATATTGGATCAACATTAATTAGCCCTTTTAATGCAAATCAAAGCAAATAAATCACCAACTACTATAACTTTCCTAAGGATGTTATTGTTTCACGCATGTGTTCAATATTTACGCGTAAATTTTTTTACCTTTTGAGGGCTTCCTCATTGGTGCCGGCATTTTCGATGGGTTCGTAGTAACCGGTCTCGATATTAACTCGCGAGACCGGCTTCTTCAGCAAGTGCTCACCAACTTTCACCAGACCTTCCAAGTTCTCCTTCGTGGATGTGTCCACCGAAGATAAAGTCCCCTTTAGAGGGTCATCCTATAGCAATTAATTCAATTCTAGTTGCATGAGTAGGTACCAAGTGCAGATCAACAGAATCCCAACAATAAGATGTCACAAAGACGGCGAAGTTAACGAAGATCTTACGTTGATGCGGAGGTAATTGTTGTCGGACTGGTAGGCCCTAAAGACCACGGAATTGTGGTAATCGACAATGTCGGCACTCCCTTGAGAGTAGACATCTATCAAAGGGCTCGAGCCGTCATCGTACAACCAGGAGAACAACCCCCACTTTGAAGCCTTCTCGGAATCGAATTTGAGCTCCGACGTGTCCGAGCCTGTCCCCAGTGAAATCACCAACAATCGAGTGTAGTCCATGGGCGGTTTGATGTCGAAGAAATCTGGGTCTTCCTTCAAGATCTGCTTGGTCACTTCGCTGATGGCGACCAATGTCTGAAAAGAGGAACATGTTTGAAAAATTCCAATAGCTTGAATAAAGTGAAGTACTAGATGTAACACTCATATCATGTGTTACCGACTGGATGTCATGAGAATTCTAGATAAAATCAACTAGATGTTTATAGTCGTGTCACGTGTCATCAACTTAAAATCAAAATCAAGTAATTTTCCAGTCAATTGAGGCTTTGTACTCTTAGCTGAATTGCAAAGGGTTGTTGCCGCGGAATACTCTATATCGCATATAATCTGTTGTCATCCGTAACAACCTCATAGGAATAGCTTATATCATATTGGGTAGCTTATATCACATCAACACCAAATTTCCAATCTATTAAGGGCTCGGATTGTTGGGAGTGCACTACAAAAGCCTGATACCTTCACTTAAAAACTTAAACCAATGAATTATAGGCCAATTAGTATATATTAATTGTTTTACACCGCACCATTTCTTCGATAACACAACTCACTCATACATGTATCCTAACTCATCTCAAGTTGAATCTCCATCGACGCCTAACTTCATTCCTATGGGCGCGCGTTACTACACAACAATATTCACCTACCTGGAAATTGCAATTGTTGAGGAGCACACAGCAAAAACCTGATACTTTTACTCAGGGAGATTGCCAAGAGGGAGCCCACATTCGAGTCTGTCAACATATCCAGTTGGACCCCACTTTCACTCAAAAACTTAAGCCATTGAGTGAGACTTTTCCTTACACTTATAAATTGACCACCATCCCCTTCCACAACCGATGTGGGATAACTCTAGCATGGATATTGTAACATGAGGTTGGTTTAATGATTGGGATTGAACTTGTTCAGATTAGGTCCATGTTAAATTCTTCATACTATCAAGTATAAATGAGTTCATGTTTGGGCCGTTCATCTCGTGCCTTGGTTCATGTTCAACAACCTAGCTCATGAGATTTATGGGTATTTCCCGAGCCAAGCTTTCCTTAGAGTGAACTTCCTTGTCGCAAAAGAAGAAGATATAGTAAAGGCACTCCGTATTAGAACTCGGTTTTCTATGTATGCAAGTTATGACCATGTGTGTTCATTAGACATACGTACCGGATTGTTGGCGATCATACCACCATCAATGAGATTAAATTCATGGACTTGTCCCTTTTCATCTTCGGTCTTGAAATAATGGGCGGGGAGATAAGTCGGAGCAGCGGATGTGCCAATGCATATGTCAGATACTTGAGCGTCCATGAATGAGCGTTTTGACACCTACACGAGATACAAATCCATTAAAGAAACCATCTCATATGATTAGTGTATATGTATATAGTTTCCATCGAATAAAACTAGAAAATTACTCATAATTGTCTTTGTCAAACTGGCATTATGATAATCCCTTTTTCAATTGGAAATCAGAAGTTGCAAGAAAAGTAAGATTCAATTACTACCTTTCACCCTCCAAGACATCTACACAAGGCTATAATAAATTGAATATATCATGACATGCGTGCACTCAAACGGGGTAGTTCCAATATTAACAGGGGATTGATATAGAAATTGGCAATTATCCAAGTAATGTGTGATTGGATCATGTCTCCCTCAATCGGATATATACACACTAATGCAAATTTGTCATCCTAACTAAATACAGAAATGATCGATGTCTATGTTTGCAACTCTCATCGGTTAGAAGCCTGGTAATCTTCTTCAACTTAGAATGGAGGAAAACATGACCCACTCTATCTAAAAAACATAAAGGAACTCACCTCATATGAAGAAAATAAAACTGGTTGAAGCTTTTTGATATCGAAAGTCGGGATAACCAAGTTGGTAAGGGTATCGTGCAATCTAGTGCTTCCAAGTAACCTCCTTATTAATTTGTGAAGATAAACTCCATCGTACTTGGGTCCCGTCAAAGATTTCAGCGTGTTCAAGACCGAACCCAGTTTCCCACTTTTTTGTATCGAAGAAGTAGCGGAGCAAGCAGAAAAGAAATGAAAAGACTCAAATTAGTTGTATCTAAATTTAATGGTGAGCCTAAAAATGATAAAAGAAGTTCGATAATTCAAATTTAGCAACATGAGAGGTATGTCAATAATCTATTACCTTCCTTGAGGGAAGATTTTAGGACAATTCTCCAAGTAAATGGGACTACGTCTTTTGCAGCGAAGAGAGGACGGTTGTGAGCATCAGGTGCACTCAACATGGCCGTGATGAGACCTCCGGTGCTTGTTCCTGCTATTACATCGAAATAATCTGCAAGCCTTGCATCTTCACCATCCAGCTCCTGCACCCAAATACTCAATAACTTCTGGATTAACATCTACTTAAGAGATGGTGTGGACACCAGCGATGCCCCGCGTTTAGAATAAAAGAAAGGCTTCTCAAAAGCTGCTTCGACTCAAACCCTAATCAGGGGGCTTTTTGTTTTCAGATCTGTTTTCTTGATCATTGCAGCACAACAGCGTAACTCTTGCCTCCACTTTGTTCGTGTGGTTTGTTCATGTTAATACCTGAAGTTGGGCTTCGAGGTAACCGAGAATGACCCCTGGAATGATTCCTCGGACTCCTCCACCATCAATGCTAAGGATTGTGATGAGTTTTCCATCCGTCGGAGGCCGAATTGTCAACGACGAACCTTTTCTCTCCATTTCTTTTTACTGTTAATGCAAGAACACAGAGAGAGAGAGAGAGAGAGAGATATCTCCACGGCTGTGAAGGTCGTAAATATATATAGAGGGAAGCAATGAATTAATTGCTAGACTAAACAAATATGTACACGGTGGTTCAATTTTGGAAAGTTGAAGATAAACATAGGCTCTATTTATTTCGTGAACAATAAATGATTTGAAAAATATTTTTCAATAAATGACTACTTGTATCACTTACAAAAATAAATAAACGAAACGTAATTTCATCGTCCACGAAAATGTTTAGACATACAATGAAAACATTTTCCATTAACTAATTATTTCAAGCGATACAAACAATCATTTGTAGGAAAATATTTTTCAAATCATTTATTTTTCGCGAAACAAATGGAGCCATAAATGCATTTGGCCTTGTGGCTTTTGTTCAGCTCTTGCTTGGTCAAGAGATTGAGACTGAATCGCTTGTTTAAACTGACAAGGTCTTGTTATAGGCATAATGGGTCTGTCCCTGAAGGCAAACTCAATTACTTGTAAACAATTTCGGAGTGGTTGTGAGGCAAAGAGAGATAGGGGGAGGAGGAAGGAAGGGAGGTTGACTCTGATCATTCATAAATTAAAAAACGATGCACCTGCGTGAGTGCTTATTCAACTTTCGTATGGTGATTCTACCTTGACGACACCCGCATGACTTTTGGTTAGGGGTTTCAAAGGTTCGATTCGGTTGTTCTAAAAAACCGAATCAAACCGAACCATTATATTATGTGGCTGAACCGAACCAAATAGAGAACCGAACCGATTACTAACCGAATCAAAAATCCATTTCAGTTCAGTTCAGTTCGATGCGATTCGATTCGATTCGATTCAGTTTTTAATTTTTGGTTTCACCACCATTATTGTTCAACATTGCGAAACAACATTATAAGAAGGAAGAAGGAGGAAGACCCAAAAGATTTTCAAAGATTGTTCGCACATTAGCTCCTCAGGCCACGGGTTCGCATTCTCGCCAGAAATCAAAACCACCCCCTCTCACAAATTGTCCCCCTCTCCTCACCAAGAATCCCCCCATTAAAACCCTGCGATTTATGTGATCTCTCGTTCGATCTCAGTCACCGGGTCGCTCGACGCCCGGCCGAACCTGGCCCAGGTAAGCACCTTCGGCCGGTCCGCCCTCGACAAATCGACGGCTTCTTCTTCATCTTGTTCGTCTTCTTCTTCGAGGTTCACTTTCAGGTACCCTCTGAAGTCCCTGTGATTTGGAGGTGGAAGTGGAGACAAGAAGAGTACAATGGGATCTGGGTCGATTCCAGGGGCAAAGTGGGAACTGTGTCTTGAAGATATTGCATGCTAGGTCTCTATGGAAGGAGGAGGAGGAGGAGGAAGCGCAGGGGAAGGTGATTAAGGACAAGGGAATGGTGAATAATGGTGATGGAAGATTAGGGTTTTTGTGTTCTTAGCGTCGTCAGAGACTATACATTCGAAAGGGCAAGAGCAAAACTGAGACGTGGGAGAAGAGAGAGAACTGATGGTTTATATTTTCCGTTCAATTCGAACCGAAAACCAAACCGGAAGAAACCGAACCAAAAAAGTATAATGGTTCTTTTTTAGAAACCGAACCAAAAATCGAACTGAGCCAAAATGCACGAATTTTTCGATTCGATTCGGTTTGGTTCATAGTTTAGTTCGGTTTCTGACACCCATACTTTTGGTTGATTGATAGAAGGTTAGTCGGATGCATAGTTACATTTAGATATCCAATACAGCCTAGCGCTTTATTTAGTAAACAGAGTAGTGGAACAGGGATATAATGATTTCCTCCCCGATTGAAATTGAGCTAAGATGGAGTAATTCAAGCAGAAATCTTATGTCGAGAAAACTTCCCAATATGTTTTGAAAATTGACAAAACCTTCCATAATATTTATTGAATCTGATGAAAGTATTTTCAGGTGATACCTCTGAGGAAACCATGTTCAGACTCTAATTATTGCTTTCTGGCTATTGTGTTACTTGGGTTTCTAATCGACCTATCAAAAATATATTAGTAGCGACTTCAAAATGAAATTGAGAACTGAAACCTAAGTTGCGAATTGGTATGGGCTTGGGAGAGCCCGAGCTAAGTCTAGGCTTAGTAATCCATTAGCCAACCCCTAGGTAATTCACCTGAGGAAAGGTCACGACAATATCTACATGGTGCAACTAAAAGGTTTTTACGTTTCTAGCAAAGAAAACTATGTCTGTGGCTGAAAAATGCTTGTATTGTTTGAAATAGGCTCCAAGACAGTGATACAAGAAAGTTGACATCTTTATGTGTGATAATGGCTTCACTAGATGTGAAATGGATCAAAACTGTTACTTGCAGAAATTTGATGATTGTTATATTATTTTGCTATTGTATGTGGATGAAATGCTTGTTGCAAAATCTAACATGAAGGAGGTCAACAGACTAAAGTAGCAATTGTCAAAAGATTTTGAAATGAAGGACTTGGGAGTGCCAAAATAGATTATTGGTAAGAGGATCGCGCGAGATGATTGAAAGGAATTCAAAAGTATTTTCAAGAGAAATACGTTAAGAAGGTGTTGCATAGATTCAGTAATTCATAATGCAAAATCCAGAAGCACTCATTTAGGAAGTCACTTCAAGCTTTGGAAGGAGCACTCACTGAAGAAGAATATAGAAGTGGGTGTATATGGCTAAGGTGCCTTACGCGTCAGCTGTCGGTACTTTCATGTATATTATGGTGTGTGCCAGATCAGACATAGCTCATGTAGTGGGAGCTGTGAGCAGATATATAGCTAATTCAAGAATGAAGCATTGACAAGTTGTAAAGTGGCTATTAAGATATTCGAGAGGCAATTCGGGTATGACACTTGGTTTTATGGAAGACAATGTGACTATTGATGCAGATCTTGGCGATGACATGGACAATGAGAAGAGCACCTTGGTTTATGTTTTTACGTTAGGTAGCACTGCAATCGGTTGGATGTGTAGACTTCATAAGATCTTTGATGCGATAAATCTAGTAGATATGTTCACCAAGAGTGTCGCCACTGAGATACTAAGGCTATGTATTGCCTCTGTTGGCCTCCATGATCAGTGATGAGGAGGTGCCACCGCACTAGGGTAAGTCAAATTACAAAGACAAATAAAAACTATGAGAGACTATTATCATTTTGAAAATCTGCGGGATATTAATGGAGTTGTGGAATCTAATATAAGAAAGTACTGTCAAAGCTTAAAGTGGAAAGTACTGTCAAGGATATATACCTACCGTAACTTCATATGCACTATACTCTTTTTATATATTGAGGCGATATCTCTTGTAAACTGACTCTAATAAAGAAAAGATTGCTTATTGCAACACCGTGATCTCTCTTTCTGATTTAGAATTCCACATTAAAATTCCTGCGTCTTTTCTATAATTTCTTCTCTTTTGCATTTCGCTTTCCAAACACCATATATCAATTCCCAAAAATGTATTAAAGAGTTAGATCGTTGGGGGGCTAGCATCAGTAACTCATAGTTCCAGCCTGTACGAGATTTCTTTGAAAATAAAAAAATACAAAAAGAGGAAAGAAAGGGCAATAGAAGACTTCTCTTGCAAGCTTATCATGTTGGTCATGGCTTACCTTTAGCTAGCCTATTATCTCAAGATGACTTTCGATCTATCAATCTGTTGATAGCATCTTCGAGGCGTTATCCTAGGTTTCACCTTAACAAACCATCACATCGTTGGACCACAAATGGACATAGCATTGTGATGCTAGAAGAAAAACGAAAGGGTTATTGCAGTTGAATACTCTAGATCACATATATCTATTTTCATCTGTAACAACCTCATAGAAATCACTACAGCCCGCTCTTTGGAAAAAAAAATCATATTGGATAGGACAGTATACAGCTTATATCACATCGACGCCAGATTTCCAATCTATAAAGCCCTCGAATATTGTAACATGAGGTCGGTTTAATGGTTAAGGATTGGGCTTAATTGTGTAGAGTAGGCACTTTTTTTTTTTAATTCTCCATACGATCAATTATAAAAGATTCACGTTTGGGCGGTTCGCTCTTGTCTTGGTTCATGTTTCACAACCTAGCCATGATATTAACGGGTATTTCCTAGGCCAAGGTTTCCTTACTTAAAATGAACTTCCTCATCGTAAAATGAAAAAAATATTGTAAACTCATTCCGCAAGATTCCAAGTTAAAGGTAAAAAACCACCAAAAACCCCAAACTTTACCTTATGTGACACATTTACTCTAAACTTTTTTATTTGACACCAAAAATCTCAAATTTATGATTGTGTGACACATTTACCCTCAATTTTTATTTTATTTTTCACTTTTTTATTAAATAGAATATTCAAAATATTTAAAAATATTTAAAAAAATCGGGGCTTGGGCATCAGACCCTTGCCAACGCCAACTCCGTTGTCGGAGAGGGTCGGCGAGGGTTGCCAGCAACCCTCGCCCAGATCTAAGTGAGGTTCGTGCGCGACCTCCACCCAGCGCTGGGCGAGGCTCCCGGGCCCTCGCTGAAGCCTCGATAACCCCTGTCGACCCTCTTCGGCGATGGGGCCGGTGGCGGCAAGGGCCTGTCGCCCTTGCCCCCCCGATCCCCCACTTTTTTTATTTTTTAAAAATATTTTTTAATATTCTTTTTAATAAAAATGTAAAAGACGAAAAATGTCGTTGGATCAGAAAATTTTTAGGATAAATGTGTCATATGGATAAAAGTTTGGAATTTTTGGTATCACAAAAAAAAGTTTGGGATAAATGTGTCACAGAAGGCAAAATTTAGGAGTTTTTGTGGCTTTTTCCCCAAGTTAAACAAGGGACTATCTTCGATATCACATAAGCTATATTAGTTTTATAATCTTGTATGTACCTATACCTTGTTGGGAGCATGCAGCAGAAGTCCGATATTTTTACCTTGGGAGATCGCCAAAAGGGAATCCAAGTTCAAGTCCGTCAACATATCCAGTTGGACCCACATTCACCAAAAAGCTTAAGCTAATGAGTTATGGGCTAATTAGGATATATTAACTGCTCCATACCACATTAATTCTCCGATGTAGGACTCTACTCTAACATAACTCACACATGTATTCTAACAATCTCCCTCTCACGTGTAAGCTCAGTGTTAGGTCTGCTCCCCCTTAATTCAAGTATCCTTCTGCACCAATATATCTTAACTTAAATCTCCATCAATGCTCATCGGGCCTGCGTTGCTACACCACAACGCTCACCACTTGGAAACCACGTTGGCAACCAGATTCCTTTCTCGAGATATTCACCAAACACCAGAATAGATTGAGGGGCCCACCAATCAACCATTGGCTCTGATACCATTGGGATTTCTTTAACACAATTCACTCATATATGCATCCTAACAATCTCCCCCTCACATGCAAACTCAGTGTTGGGTCTGCTCCCCCTTAATCTAGGTATCATTTTGCTTTAAAATATTTTATCTTAAATCTCCATCAATGTCTAACTTCATAAACATAAAGTCTACTATTGGCCCGTATTGCTACACCACAACGTCTACCACCCAGAAATCGCATGAGTCACCAACCATCGGCTCTAATACCATATATTGAAAGCACACAACACGAGTCTAATACCTTCGCCTAGGGAGATTGTGAAAAGGGAGCCCAAGTCCGAGCTCGTCAATATATCTAGTTGGACCCATCTTCACTCAAAAGTTTAAACTAATGAGTTATGAGCCAACTAGGATATATTAACTGCTCCACACCATATTAATTCTTTGATGTGGGACTTTACTCTAACACAACTCACACGTGTATCCTAACATACCTTTCCTTGTTTCTAAGTATGTATTTATGTTAGACATACGTACCGGATTGTTGGCGACCATACTACCATCAATGAGATTAAATTCATGGGCTCGTCCATCTTCATCTTCCGTCTTGAAATAATTGGCGGGTAAGTAAGTAAGAGCAGCCGATGTGCCAATGCATATGTCTGACAGTTGAGCGTCCAAGAATGAATGTTTCTACACCTACACGAGATACAAATCCATTGAAAATCGTTAAATATGAAAAATTATCTTGGGTCGATTGGTATCTATATGGATCATAGTTTCCCTCTAATAGAACTAGATAATTAATTAGTATTGTCTTTGTCAAATTGTCATTATCAGTAATCCCTTTTTCAAATGGAAATCAGAAGGTGCAAGAAAAGTACGATTCCATCATCGACCAAAACAAAAAAGTACGATTCCATCACAACCTTTCACCCTCCAAAACTTCTACACAAGGTTATAATTAATTGAATATTTTCACGACATGCGGGCACTCACACGGGGTTGTTCCAATATGAATAGGGGATTGATATAGATCAAATTCAACAATTCGCAATGGTCCAAGTAATGTGTGATTTTGAATAATGTCTCCTTCAATGGGTCATATACACACTAATGTTATTTTGTCATTCCAATAATAAAAAATCATGAAATTGCGTAAAGGTTTTTACCGGATAAACAGGAGTTGGGCTATATATTTTCCTTTATCTCTAATTAAAAGAAGTTATCTTTGATTCGTCCATCCACATGCAAATTTAACTAAACATATACATAGCTGACGTCTATGTTTGCAACTCTCATCAGTCAAAAGATTAGTTAAAAGAAGTTTACTCCAACGTTCTCCACCTAGAGATGGACAAAAACAGTACTCATATGACTTGTACACAAAATACATGCGCCCTCTGTCCAAAAAACATACAGGAACTCACCTCATATGAAGAAAACAAAACTGGTTCAAGCTTTTTGATATCGAAGGTCGGGATAACCAAGCCGGTGAGGCTATCCGGCAACCTAGTGGTTCCAAGTAACTTCCTTATTAATTTGTGAAGATACACTCCATTGTACTTGGGTCCCGTCAGAGATCTCAGCGTGCTCGCGACCGAACCCAGACACCCACTTTTTTGTATATCGAAAGAGTAGAAGGAGCAAGCAGAAAAGAAATAAAAAGACTCAAGTCATTTGTTTTTATTTATCAGTGAGCTTAAAAATGATAGAAAGAAGTTCGATAATTTAAATTGAGCAACATGAGAGGTATGTCAATAATCGATTACCATCCTTGAGGGAAGATTTTAGGACAATTCTCTAAGTAAAATGGGACTATTTCTTTCGCAGCGAAGAGAGGGTGGTTGTGAGCATCAGGTGCAGACAACATGGCCCCGATGAGACCTCCTGTGCTATTAAATCGAAATAATCTTCAAGTCTCGCCTCTTCACCATCCAGCTCCTTCACCCAAAATACTCATTAAATTCCGGATTAGTATCTAATCAAGAGATGGTTTGGACACCGGCAATGCCCCGTGTTGTAAAAAAAGAAAATGAAATAGATGAGTCACAGGGTTGCATGACTCATCCAACACCATAATTGTGACATCATGAATTTTGGCTTACCTATTTATATGCATAGAGAATAACAGTTGAAAATGTTATTTTTGTTAGACTATCGGAAAATAGTCTCTGTACGATTAATTAATAATGCTATGTTTTAAATTATCGATTTTACGATAATCGCAATATCGAATTGTATAAGCCTAGTTTTATCTCCGGTTTTGGTGAGATGTTTTTAAAGTGGATAGAAGAAGTAATGCCTAGCGTTCTGGCTTTCGGTGAGAATTTTCGGAAACATTTTTTCTACAGGGGAATTTTCGTAATTTTTGGGTACTGTAAGGGCATTTTTGGAAAATGCATTTCTTTTTTAGGAAAAAGGAACCCTCTCTCTCTAGTCTTGACTTTTGCTTCCCCAAGTTTGTTTTATTATCCATTAATGCAACTTTGGAAATAGACCAAGTCCTTTGGTTTATATGCATTATTGTCTTCCTTTTTCCTTTGTCTTTTCTTGTCTATCTCTCTCTCTCTTTCCCTTTCTCTACCTTGACCGAACATCCCCCCTTTCCCCTCCATTATTTGGCTTCCTCATCAAGTTTTGGTTATAAGTTGGTTTGAATTAGATTTTGGGGTTGCATTTATGGTTAGACATGATGAATTGGACTTTAGTAGCTTTAATCCTTGTCTTTCCTTTTTATTTTCTTTCTCTCTCTCTCTTCCTCTCCTCCTCATTTCTGACTGAGACACCCCCCCACAGAAAGCTTCCCCAAAATTTTCTTCCCCAAGTTCATTTTCCTCGAGCTTAGCTTGCCTCGAAGTCTTCGTTGAAGCTTGGTTCATCGGCGGATCGCAAAGGCTCATGCTCGTGGCTTTGGTTATTCAATTAAGGTGGTTAAAGGCGTAGCTTGAATATGCACGTAGAGCTCGAAAATAGATAGTAGTTATAATTTGTCTGAGATTGATGATATTTGTTCAGAAATGGAGTAGTTACGATGATGAGATCGTTCGTCGGTTATATGTCGGAGGAATTGTATTGTTATATCGATGTGATATTGTGGTCGGAAACTAAACGGGGTAAAGTTCGGGTCGTATTGGCTTTGAGATGTAAAAATACTAAATTACGTTGTTCCAGCGTGATGACGATGAAGTCGAGGAATAAATTGTGGCACGCGGAAAGAAAAAGGAATAGTGCATGTGAATAGTGTACGTGAATAGTACTAGTGAATAGTGCATGTGAATTAACCGGACTGATATGATGATTGGTGGTTCGATCGTGTTTGGTCGGATTAGTGCCGTACTTTTATGACAACGTGATGGTTGATTGTGAAATTTAATATGGCATATTTCTACATTTACATTCATGTGCATTCATTGAGTGTGATAACGGTGAGGACGGTCGAACTATGGTTGTATCGATTATGCCCTGTGGGAGCCAGTGAGGCAAAACGGGATGCCTGCTGCTGTGTGGTCTGTAGATGCATGTTGCTTAGTGTTCTACAGGAGATAACCTCGTGTAGTAGGAGATGAGATGCCTGTTGCTATGTGGTCTGCAGATGCCTGTTGCTTAGTGGTCTACAGATGATCGATTCATAAAGAAATCGATAGCGATATTAATGATACTGATCGATTCTTAGAAACTGATGGTTACAATTGAGAGTGGTACACACGAGGGAATTCACTACATGCATATCGTTAGTATGGGCTGACGATAATCACCTTTATATTATAGTTGTACATATATGATATGATTATTTGAATAGAAATGTCATGGCTTGTTTGACTTGCTGAGTTTATCTCACTGTTGTTGAATTTCATGTTTTTCATACTGTTAGCTGACAGCTTGTATGCGGGCTTGGGAGACGGTATTTTGGGGTTAGCTGGCAAGTAGAGTTGATGTTATCATTACTTTTCAGTTTTCATTTCCTCTCATGTAAATGTAATGAACGCCTTAATGATATATAAATAAGAATTGCAGGTTGTGTTTTCAATGTTGTAGTTGTTTAAAATTTTTATGACCAACCGTTTGCGCTTCGTAATGAAATAAATAAATTAAACCGTTTAGTTATGTGACGTCATGGCTCGTGAAGGTATTGTCTACAATAATCAAATAATGGAAGAAAGTTCATAGCGAAAGAGGAAAAGGTTCTGGATGACTTCCTTCCTCCCACACATAAAAAAACAACGAAGAAGAAAAGAAAAAGAAAGACTTCTCAAAATCTTCTGGGACTGTAAGCCTAATCATCGTAGCACAATAATGTAACTCTTGTGTCCACAAGAATGACCCCTGGAATGATTCCTCGGGCTCCCCCGCCATCAACACTAAATATCGTGATGAGCTTTCCGTAAGCCGGAGGCTGAATTTCAACAACAAAGGTTTTCTCTTGTTGAAATCTAAATTTTGATCTCCATTTAGAATTAATTTTAGTGATTTATTGCATAAAAAAATTGGGGACCTACTTCAGTCCCTAACCAAAAATATTTAAATCATTTTCATATAATTTTCATATAGCTTAGATTATAATTTTTTGCATTTACATAAGTATGTATTTGCATTTAAATCGGGCCAATGGTGGAATTGGACCTGAAATAGACAAGCGTACCTAGCCAAAACCATATGGAAAATTCAACCCACTAGGGGGTAATGAGTCGAAATTTAGAGAGCCTTAGGGCCCAATTGCAATTTAATTCAGCCCATTTGAAAGTATAATTTGGAAAAATACTTTTTTAACAGAAAAATGCCTAATTTAAGCCCACAAGTGTAAACAACCCAACGAATAGGATTGAAATTCGGCTTAGCCCATCTAATGGGCTGGCCGAATCCTTAGGGGGCAAATTGAAAGGATTTTAGTCCCTCAGGGCCAATTTATATATATTCAAGAGTTTGGGGACTAAACCATAAATACCCAAAAATCATGAAAATCATGGGTTTGTCTATTTAAACACACTTATGCCTCACAATTTAGCATTTAGCAATCTCAATTTAAAGGCAATTATATTCAGAAAATCGTGAGAGAGAGAGAAAGGGGAAAAGCTCTTGGCTGAACAACCTTCAGCCAAGCACTCTTCCTCGTGGCCGCGCCACCTGCCAGCGTAGCTGTTTTCCTCTGGCGACCCACTAGAGCAAACTAGGTGTGACCTAATTGCTGGAGATCACAAGCCCTCATCCGAAGCTCCCTCTATTGCGACGATCCAAACTCTTGAAGAAGTCCTGGCGACTAGCCTGCTTCCCCCAACGCACCCAGAACAAGGTAGGAGGCCCTATTTTTGGGACCTGCTGCAGCCATGCTAATCCTAACCCTAGGCGACCCTCAAAGGTGATGAAACGAAGCCCTAAAGTGCCACCTTCACCCTTGTCCTAATGCCATGATCATAGCCGACTTCCAGCCACGAGTCGAACCCCCATCCGACGACGCTTGCCGCCTGTTCGACCAAATTCCGGAGAAGGAGCCCAAGCAGCCCAGTAGCTAGTCCGATGAAAACAATCCACTGGTGAGTCTGTGAGTAGTCTAGGAGGGAGCCTAGACCAGCCTCCATTGATCCAAGTCGCCGGAAACTTCCTCCCGAGCTGATTAACCACTGCCGAGGTTCCTCTACCGCGGTGCCTATCACTAGCTTGACGGAAGTTCAAGTAGAGTTCAGGCTGAACTAGGGAAACCCAACCGCGGAACCAATTGCATTGTCATCGTCCTTGAGCCACGTGCCTCATCCACCGAGTCCTAAGCCGATTAGACTAGATTCCGATCCAATTTCGTGAATTCAAATTAGGAAAGTTTATCTGCAAACAAGGCAAAATTCCTATCTTTAATCGATTGGATATTTGGTTACCTATTTTGAGTGATTGCATTATCTAATATTATCTCTAAGTGATTAGGTGATCAATTAGGAAATATTTCCTAATTTGCAACCACATTGATTTTTAACTTTGTCTTTAAGCCTTTAGACGGATTATTAATTACCGCGGGTTTAAATTTGATAATTGATCTATAAGCCCTTAGATCAATGATCGAATTTAAAATAGCAAAATATTGAGTCCAATTTATCTGCTTTTTTTGAATTGATCGACTTGGTTGGATATTATCTTGATTGTTTATTTGCATGTTTTAAAACTCTAAAATATTTCATGTAGAAGGTTGCATTTATAGATAAGATTGCATCCCTAGGATAGATATTCTAGAATAATTTAGAATATTTGATTTCATAGATAATTTTAGATAATTTTTTTAGTTTGAGTTAATTCCTGGTTAGGAAATTTAAATTAGGATTAGGATAAGTGTAATTCCTAGTTTAGATTAGATAATGTCATTTTCTAGATAGTTTAATTTCATTGATTTATGATTTCGAAAATCATAAAAAAATATCATTTGCCATGTCATTCATTATTGCCATGTCATATGCATGTCATATAGTTTAGGTCTTGCCACATCATTAATGCATGTCATATAGTTAGGGTCATTTAATTAGAATTGCATGTTAGGTTAATTGCACTCCATTTCTGCCCATCATTAGAGTTAGGACATTCAATTAATATGTCATATAGTTTGCATGCCATTTAATTAGCATACCATGTAGGTACATACATAGGTTAGTTAGATTAATTAATCATGTAGCTTGCATATTAATTTAGTTATATTAATTGCATGCCATTGAGTATAGTCATGTAGTTTATTTAATTTTATGCCATGATAGTTTAGGAGTTAATTTCATGTCATTCATATGCATTATAATAGTTGCATAATTTTCAATGTTATTGCATTTAGATTAAATTCATGCATTGCATATAGGTTAGTCTTTTTCCTTTTAAAAGTGAAAACCAAAAAGAGAGAATAATTATCTTGGTACATGCTCCCTTGCAATTTATTTACACTTGATTTTGGGTGTTAATCTCATTGATTGCGCACCCGTGTAATAACCTTTCTTTAGTGCCTTAGGTTAAAATTAATTCAAACTTCTTGCAAATCTTTTTCATAAAATTAAAGATACCAAAAGGGCATTAGAGTAATATCTAGCATAATCAAGTCCGTAGACTTAGTTTATCTGGTTCGTAGAAATAAAACATTTTTCTCCCAATGTTTTATTTAGGTGTTTAATCAACCTACCAATAATTGATTAGTAGTGACTCTAATTTAAACATATTTTTTAGTAATAATTTAATGAACCTAAGTTGCGATTTGAGTAATAATTTAATAATTCAGACTCATACTCTATGTAAAGTTGATTCAAGCTCAGAGAGTATTCAGACTCAAGCAATATCCTCTAAACGTGAAGTTTATTTAGACTCAAAACACAACAAATATATAGTTCACAACGGCTAATGATCTGGCTTGAATTTCCCATTTGGAAAGTATTGATCTTCAATCTTGAAAATTGTTTTGCAATACAACTCATCGTGCAAAACATCTTGATTGATTGATGATATTTCCGAAGGCAAGATTTCTTTCCAAACGAAAAAACAAAAAACTCTACTTGTAGAAACGCAAATTTAGTTGTATGGACAACTGAATCAATGAGGATTTTAATCTTACATCTCAATAGCTATTCAATCTCCTTAAAGCATTCGTGTCCAACAGGTTGATTAGAGAATGATCCTCTAGAGACTATCTAATGACTAGAGGAGTATAAATGAGATTCTGGTGCTGAAGAGAAAAATATATCATGAATCTAAAAGTCCAAAGTCCAAGAAAACTTTTACCTTACACACTTGTCTTAGTGAGCTTCAAAGTTGTAATTCTTGAGAGGCATTGAAAAGAGTGATTGTGAGATAGTGTGATCTAGCAATCTGAGAAGCATCACTCATTGTAACCTTTTATTGATTCACTAGTGAAATCTAACCAGTAGGCTATTTGTGTGGAGAACGAACGTAGGCTTGCAATAAGCAGGATCACTATAACTTCTGTGTGCAATATTCTCTATCCCTTAACTCCTTATTATTATCATTGGTAGTATATTGTACACAAGTGAATTTGATTATAATATATCTTTAGACTCTAACTTCACGTAATATTAATCTTGATTGTTTTAATTCCGCTTTAATTTGTCAAGTTTGGTCAAAATACCTATTCACCCCCTCTAGGTGATAGTGCTAGCCACCTCAATTGTTATCAGAGCTCGATTCTCATTATTTTGAAGTGTTTTTACTTCTGAGATGACTTTATCGTGGCTAGCAATATTACCCCATGTATTGTTAAAGGATAGAGCGACATCAGACCTCCCTAGTTTAATGGGAAAGGATACCGTTGGAGCTAACAATACAACCTATATTGGGGGGTTGAATAGGTTGTGTGAGGATACTTAAAAACTTTCACGGAATATTGAACAATCAGTAGACAAGATGATATCGCAAATGGAGCAACGTGTGTGAAGTTGGTAAAGTAATCAAAGTAAAGAAGGCAGTTCACACAACAATATATAGTGGTTCGGCTTATAACCAAGCCTACATCCACTCTCAGACTAACAGCCTTAACAATGGCTAGATTCCACTAGTAATCCGCAGATCAAGTTACAATCGGCTGGTGTCTTTCCCTTATAAGATAGATCACATTATTGGGATGCACACGTTTGCACTTACACTTATATACTATAGTTACTATGAAACTAAACCAACATAGAGAGCAATATAATCAAAGATCATAGAGAACTTAAACTTATGAGAGCAATTGCAATTTTCGAGTGTCTAACTTCTCCTAGCAGCTTCACTCTTGATAAGTCTATAAAAATAGAGTTATTTCACTTATTTTAGGCAACAATTAATGTGATATTCATGAGAAAATATTTAGATTTCCATCTAATTATTCAAATTTTCCTTGTTTACGCAGCATAATGAGACATGAAGAAAATAAGGAAAAAAGGGCAAAAAGAAGGAAAGGAATGTGCCACCCAAGGAAAGGAATATGCCATCCATAAAAGTATTAGAAGATAGAGCCAAATCAGGAATTCTGGGATTTATTCCCTAATTTTAAGTTTTAGATAAGCAATTGCCTTATTTTTAAAGTCTTGAATATTATCCTATAAATAGGATAATATTGAGAGCTAGAAAGAAAGAATTTTTCAGATTGTTCTTTTATCGTTCTTAGAGTTCTTCCAATCCTTTGAAGAGAAAACAAAGTGGTGACGGAATTCTGGTTCTTTGATTGAAGATGTTGGGTTTTATTTATATTTTCGTTTCTTCTTCTATTATGTTCTAATTTTCTTTTGTTAGGGCTACGATGTAGTTTAACGATGATTGATTAATTTTCAAGACTTGTTTATGCAATTTTAGATCTCATATGTGTGAGTTATATATCATGTTTTTAATGCTTTTAAGTGCTTGATCACCACTTGAATGATTTTTGTTGCATGTTTGAGACCGAAAGGAGATTCCATGCGAGTGATTTATGATATATAGCCATGAATTTAATTTAGATAGAAATATACTAGGTTGTTTGTGTGGTTTCGATAGTAGGTAAATCGAGGGTGGTTTATTGAATCCGGGAACATTCATAGATCTTAATGCGCTTAGGTTTACTTAAATTCACATGGACCAAGTGTGAGTTGCTAAATCTAAGTAGGGTTGCTATACCGGACCAAGGATAGTGGTTTAAATCAGGAAGTTCTACCATCACACTATGATTTCAATTTGATTGCATAACGAGGATTGGTTAATTAGTCTTGATTAGTTAAGTGAAATCGGATGCTCTAACGTTTTTAACTCTTGATCAAAATCCTTTGTTCCTTACGTCTTTATATTCGAAACGTCTAGGTTTAGTTTGTGAATTTCTATTTTTGGTTTTGATTTGCTACCTAGGTTAATTTAGTTTTATTTAGAATTTCAACTGCTTTAGCAAATCTTTAATTGGTTAGATAAATTTGAGAATTGTTCACCTTTAATAAGTAATTTGATTGATTTGTCTACAATCTCTGTGAGAACGATACTTTGATTCATCACTTTATTACTTGTTCGATACGTATACTTGCGTTACTAATTTAGAGAACAACTCTCCCTATATATAGAGACTTCTTCAATATATCTATTGGTGATAATCCTCACTTCCAGAGAGTCGTTGGAAATCTTTATAGAAGGTTAAGTAGCCAATTAGAGTCTTTGGAAGCTAAAGTGCGATGCAAGAGGACTGTCGTTGCAATCGCTTCCTCTATCAATGCAGGTTTCCCAAAGTGGAGTCTGCTGCAACTGTCTCTAACAAGTAGACTGACATATGCTTTTCTGATTGCTTTCCTGATTTTTTTGCTAAGGAATCCAGAACCACAATGGCCATATTCTAATCCATTAACGGTCATATTGCGTTGTGTATTCCACAATCATCAAATTCGATATATCACTTCTTCAATCTATATGTACTATCACCAGTGGAGATTATTTCTGATTGGGTCGACCAACTTTAGTGATGATATCAACTGCTTCAACACACGATGTTGTGATCAACGATCTCTTCCATCTTCATCAGTACCAAAGATATACGAGACTACTATCTTGACTGGTCCTTCTAAGCTATCAAGAAGCTTGTTCACTTATACATCGAATTAGTATCTCATCTCTGCTGACATGTAAGATCATTGATGATGGTAATTTGTTTCACTATCTGCATCGATCATGGTAACCATTAGAACAGAGGTAGTTTGGTGATCATTAAAAGACCATAGGGATGTTTTCCAACAAATACAACATCTGGAGAAACATAATGAAAGCCTTCATCATATCCAAAGATCCTTCAGAATGGGACGTTACTCTGAGAGGAGTCAATCCCACATCAACTACTCCTGCATCTTTAGCAACAGAAAGAGATGGCAACCCCCATGTGGCTATTACACTATTCCAGATAGAATTAGCCAAAAGAGAAGTTTTAGATGCAAAAGCTATTTATTCTCTTTATAATGCTTTGTCACCTATTGAGTATAACTGCATCCTATCTTGTAAACAGCAAAAGAGTTATGGGACATACTTCATGTTACCTATGAAGGAACTGACATGGTTAAACAAGGATAAATTTTTTTTCTTGGACAAAACGAATCCTCCAAAATGAAACCAGACGAATCTGTGGCTAAAATGTTCGGTAGATTTAGTGCACGAATGACAATTTCTATTCCATAAATCAATTTCTAGAAAGAAATAGATTTTTCTATTTCTATTTTAAAAATTAATTTTTGAGCAGAGAAAAGTGTTTGATAATGACACAAAAGTTATGTTCCCGAGATAGAAATTCGTTTGATAACGGCATAAAATTTCTATTTCCTTGATAGCACTGGCGAACAGGTGACTCCGGAGGATGACGGTGGAGGACAATGGGCAACGAGCAGCAAAGGGAAAGGAGGAGGCAAGGAGCCCGAAGAGAGAGAGAGAGAGAGAGAGAGAAGTTTTTAACTTCTGATTTATGTTCCAAAAATAAAGAAGTAGAATAATTTAACTTCTGATTTTTGTTCCAAATCTATTTATGAAACAGAGATTTGTTCCAAAAATAGAAAAATGAAATTGCATTACCAAACGGATTTCTGCTCCAAACCTATTTTTTTTCTAGAAATTTTGTTATGAACAGCCTTATTGACATTGTCAATAGACTGGCATACCAAGGGAATTCAATTTCAGGACCAATGAAAGTGAAAAAAATGCTTGGAAAACTTTCAAAGGATTGGAATCATGTTAAAACATCAATCCGAGAAACTCAAAGAATTATGCCACTGACTATAGATGAATTGATGGGAACTCTTCAATCATATGAAATGAAATGACTCAATGAAGAAGGAAATTCAAAAGGTAAGAAATCAATCGCTTTAAAATCTAACATTGATTCTAAAGACGATGAAGAGGATGATGAAGATCCTACTCTCATGGTAAAGAAGTTCAAAAAAATGGCTAAGAAGGGAAAAAAATTCAAAAGGAGAAAGTCATTTAAACAAGTTGATCAAAAGAAGACCTTTAGCGACAATGAAGAAGCTAAGGACATAATATGTTTCAAATGCAAGAAAAGTGGCCACATCAAACCAAATTGTCCACTACTATAGAGGCAAGTATGAGAAGTCCAAAAAGGCTCTAAAAGCATAGACTTGGAGTGATGATGAATGCAAGGAAAGTGATGAGAAATATGCAAACATATGTATGATGGCAAACTCAAACTCAGACTCTGACTCTGAAGATGAGGTTGAGGTAAGTTAGCCTAGAATTCCTAATAAAATATCTTATTACATTGATGAATTGTGCTCAGACTACAAAGCTGCTCTTAAAAAGATCTCTAAGTTAAAGTAAGAAATTCAAGGTTAAGGCAAAAGGATCTTTCTAAAAAAGATAAAATTGAATTTTTGAAAAAGGAATTTTCACAAATCAAGGAAAGTCAAGATTTGCTTTCAAAAGAAAATAAATCTTTGAAAAATGAAATTAAGTTTGCTCTTGGTTGAAAATATTTAGCGCGCAGACTTTCCATACAAGTTCCATATTACAACAAATTTGGACTTCGATCTTCAAAAGGAAAGTGATCTTCAAAATGATTTTCCTTAAGTTAAAGAAAGGCTTCGACAAAGACCTTCAAAATTTGCTGATCGAAATCATTTTTAGAAGCAATTCATAAAACTTATTGGCCAAGACTCCTTCAAGTGCCCAAATTGTGGGGACCCAAATCAATTTAAGAATGATTGCCTAAAAGTTTGGAAACGTACTCAAAGAGGTATATTAAGAATGGCAAAGTCTTCTAACACAAAAGAACCCAAGCAAATCTGGGTTCCAAAGAAAGCTTGAATCTTCTTAATCTTTGCAGGTACCAAGAAAAAGAAAGAACAATTGGTATTTGGATAGTGACCGTTCTAGGCATATGACTAGTGATCCAAGAAAATTCGTTCAGTTTACCAAAATCAATGGTGGAAGTGTGTCATTTAGAGGAAATAACAAAGGAAAGATCATCAGCAAAGGAACTGTCAAAATTGGATATCTCACCATCAACGATGTTTTTTTAGTCAGGGGACTCAATCACAATTTGATAAGCATAGGTCAACTACATAATGTTGGCTATAAGATATGTTTTCAAGAAGACAAATGCTCTGGATCAAGTCGAGACAACAAGCAATCATTTACTGGACGAAGACATGGAAACATCTCTCTCTTTGATGTAAAGTCTAATGATATTCAGTGTCTCACCTCTATCAAAGATGAATATGATGTATGGCACATAAAGTTTTGACACATCAGCATCAATAAAATTTCAAAGCTATCCACTAAGAAGCTTGTTCGAGGGCCACCATAAATGAAATTTGAAAAGTCAGAGTTATGTTCTACTTGCACACTAGGTAAGCAAGTAGGAAGCCCTTTCAAATCAATAAATCATGTTAGCACTGGTCGTGCCCTGCAGCTTTACATGGATGTTATTTGACCTACACGAAGCCAAAGCCTTGGTGGTAAGAGATATTGTCTAATTATAGTAGATGACTACAAAAGATTTACTTGGGTATTCTTTCTTGCTCATAAAAATGATACATTCTCATGCTTTTCAAAGTTTACAAAGAAAGGTCAAAACGAAAAACACTATTTCTTACATCAAAACAAATCATGGTAGGGAGATGAATTGTCACTATGGTGTAGATTATGTTTGCTATTTCTATATGATTTTTCTTCTGCTGACAAAGGGGGGGG
>BCNH02000009.1:10392929-10436255 GCA_001662345.2 Metrosideros polymorpha var. glaberrima
GGGGGGGGGGGGGGGGCATCAACGCAAATACGGTTTATATATGTAGGGGGAGTCGCATAGAAAAGTATCAATGTGATTTTGAACATTGGACTCTACCTAGAAGATTAGTTAAATACTTCCTAATATTATTTCTTGCTAATCAGAGCATAAAATCTTTAATAACTATTTACTCTTATGCCTTTATCATTCGCACAACATTTCTCAAAGATCTTATAGATATTGTCTTGTGCTAACATTGCTCAATCAAAAGCATACATTCTGTTGAGCAAATATTCTCATAAAGTTTTCAACTCAATTACTATCTTTATCTGAATGGAAAGTTTTGTCCTCATAAAAAAAAAAAAGGAGATTATTGAGAAAATCCCTAATATGTTTTAAAGATTGACAAAACCTTCCATAGTAATCATTGAATCTTATGAAAGTAATTTCAGGAAATATTCATGAAGAAACTATGTTCAGACTCTAATTACTACCATCTGGATATTTACACCATGGATTTCCATAACTTTATGTCATGGATATCATTAGAGCAACATGAGGATATCAACAAAGCTCGCACATGAATATTGTCAAGACGTTTGACATATTCAGACTTAGACTCTATGTGATGCTGATTCAGACACAGACAATACCATCTAATCGTGAAGTTTATTCAGACTCTGAATACAACGAATAAATATAATTCGCAACGGCTAATGATCTAGCTCAGAATCGCATTTGGAAATTATTGATCTTCAATCCTAAAGATTGTTTTGCAATACAACTCATCAGGTAAAACATCTTGATTGATTGACGATATTTCCAAAGGCAAGATAATATTTTTAAATGAAGAACTCTACTTATGGAAAACTAGATTTCGTTGTATGGGTAACTGAATCAATGTGGATTCTAATATTACATATCAACGGCTACTCAATCTTGAAGCATTCGTGTCCAATGGTTAATTGGAGAATGATCCTCTAAAGACTGTCCAACGATTAAAGTGGAAGTGGAGGAGTATAAAAGGAAATTCTGGTGTTGAAGAGAATAAGAGGTCGTGAATCTGAAATATTAAAGTCCAAGAGAACTTTTACCTTACACACTTGTCTTGGTGAGCTTAAAAATTGTAATCCTTGAGAGGCATTAAAAAGAGTGGTTGTGAGATGGTGTGATCTTTCAATATGAGAAGGATCACTCATTGTAACCTCTTATTGATTCACTAGTAAAATCCATCTAGTAGGCTATCTGTGTGGAAAGTGGACGTAGGCTTGGAATAAGCCAAACCACTATAACTTCTGAGTGCAGATTTCTCTATCCCTGATCTCTTTATTATTATCTATGATAGTATATTGCACACAAGTGAATCTGATTATAGCATAATATCTCTTTAGACTCTAAGTTCATGTGATATCAATCTTGACTGCTTTAATCTCACTTTAATTTGTCAAGTTTAATCAAAATCACCTATTCACCCCCCTTTAGGTGATAGTGTTAGCCACCTCAGAGAAGAGGGTAGGTGATAAGTTCTTGTTATAGTATTGCCATTATCTTATCACATCATATGTTCGTTGAATCCTTCGGCAATCTTTTGTCAAGAGTCATATAAAGTCTACCTTATTTCTTAAAATACCGTTCATGCAAAGATAGGCAACTAATCTCAGACAATTGCTAGCTGATAGACTAATTCTATGTTTACTAAGTTTTTTGTTTATCGAACTATGTTTACTAAGTTTAAGCGCCTTCTTGTTTGTGTCAATGGCTAATTTCCCAATGTGGCAATGATGATAGATCTATTCAATTAATTTTCTCAATTGGTCCAAGACAACAATGTATAGTGGTTCGGCTTATAACAAAGCCTACATCCACTTTTAGATTAACAGCCTTAACAACGACTAGATTCGACTATTAATCAACAATGCAAGTTACAATTGGCTAGTGCGGTTCCCTTTTACTTGATGGATCACACTATTGGGATACACGATCGTTGCACCTACTCTTGTACACTTACCTATAAGTTATTACAGTGCTTAACGAGATACAGAGAAAGATCAGTGACAATTTCTAGTTCAGATGATGAGTACAGTGTATTGAGAAATCTATTATCCTACTCTTGTCTTCTAACAGCATCACCGCTCCTTATATACTCTAGTCTTCAAAGTGTCCATTGGAGCGTTTCATGGACAATCAACTAGCTGTTTGAGAGACATTGGGAGCTACTCTAACAGTATCATAATTGCTCCTACAATCGCTTCACTATCCAGAGTAGATTACCCAAAATGTACACTATTAGTAATCTTGTCTCTGAATACTGTTAGCTGCTTTTCTGCTATCTGACTCGTTTTTTCCAGCGACGGAATCCAGTGCTTCAACGACTTTATTTCCGAACCATCAATGCTCTTCTTCTAGTGTGTATTTCACTATCATCATACCTAATACATCACTATATTTATCTAATGCACACTATCACCGATGTGAATACGAAGTGACCAGGCTGACCATCTTCAGTGATGAAACCAACTAAAAGTCGCGCAATGTTGTGATCAGTGATCTTTCAATCCTCATCAATGTTAAGGACTTCCAAGCTAACTAGCTCAACTAGTCATTCCAAGCTACCATGACATATCCTCATTGGTACTTGTTCTCTTAGGCGTCACAGCTTAGTTTCTCATCTTTGCTGACATGGAAGAGCATTAGTAATTATAACATGTTTCACCATCTACACTCATCATTGTAACCTTTAGAGATAGAGATAGTTTGGTAATCATCAAAATTTTATGCGGATATTTTCCAACAATCTCTCCATTTTTTATGATGACAAAACTATCCACAGATATGAAAATAATAAACATAAGTATATGAGATATTTACATTTAAAATAAATAGGATATGCTTAATAGTAGGTTTGATCATTAAGAGCCAATTGCTGTAAGGCTATTATGGAGCGTAGAATAATGTGAACATTAGCATAGCGCATATCCATGTAAGCTTTTTAGTAAAAGATTGTAGTATCACTCATGATATCGGTCTAAACAATCAAATGTAAACATTTGAGCATATAATCAGCATTCATAATGGTCATAAAAGCGTACTCTCCACATTCATAATTGTTACATATGCGTACTCTTGCCCTTTTTGTCATGATAACAAAGATGTATGAGAAAAGAACGCATAAAGATCCATAGATAATCAAGGAAATTCATTCAAATGAAAGGATAAACATCCACTATGAAAGCATGTAACAACATAGATGAACAAGAGATTAAAGGATCTAGGAATGATGGCTTTTCTTCTTTGAGGGAGGAGTTTCAGCTAAGGGCTGTGGGGTTGGGCGGACGAGATTTTAACATTCAAGACTCAGAATAGTTTGTTCTATACGCTTGGGTACTGTCCGAGGGATTGGATTGTGCTTTGAAGTTTAGATACAGCCGGCATTGGAGATTTGGTCGAACTCTTCCAAATGTAGGCTCCCCCTATCTTGATGACCTTTTGTTTCGGACGAGGGGCTGGAGGCCTTGGTGGAATTGAAGTAGCTTCCTCTTTACCGTGCATTTCCCGTTCCACACATTCTTTCAGTCGGGCTTGTAGAACTTCCTTCACAGCTTCACAGTCACTATGTCCAATGCGGATAATTTCATTACGCTGGTTCACCCATCCATGAGGAGCTATCCTGATGGCCATCGTCTTCTTAAGGGTCTCTTTGCCAATCTCCATACTCGGTAGCTTGTCTGCCTTGAAATCATCACTGATGATGATTCCCTTTGAACGTAGGATGAGAGTGATCAGGGCTCTATAAGGTAATCTTCCAGTCTTCCGGCAAGCAACTCGAGCCATATGCAAAATGATCATATGAGCCAAAGAGAAATTCCTCCCATTGAGGGTGGCCCAAATGACGCAAGCTTCATAATGTCAGACATCATTTGTTGAGCTAGACTTGGGTCGCAGACACATGATCATGATTTTATAAATCAAGTTCATTTGAAAGGCACCATGTTCAAGGAGATTTTGTCACCACAGACAGGCTAAGTAGTTTAAAAAATAAACGTATAGGCTTCATGAGGCGAAATGGAAATTGTCTCAAAGCTTTTGATAGGATGGTGAATAAAATAAGCCAAATCACCAACATTTACAGAATAAAAGTAATTTTCAAAAGAGAAGATGAATTTGTCATGATTCGAAAAGTGGAGGTTAGAGTTGCCACGACTGATGGGTAAACCTCTTCTTGTAAGGTGCACTGAAAAGTCAGTGAAAGATCATCAAATAGCTTGGAGAGAAAAATTCCATGTCTATCTAAATATTGAAAATCAACGATGCGATTGGTAATGGGTTCTCGAGAGATTAGACTCTAAAAATGATTTTCGTGTACAATTGAAACAAAATCACAAGAGGAAAAAGAAGGATCAGGTTTAAAACCTATGAAGGGTTTGAACTGAGCGTAATCATGATTGTCATCATCATCTTTCCTCTTTTCAGCCTTCTCTATTTCTGATTCAGGTAGGGCTCCAGAGCTTGTTTCACCGGGAACAATAGTGATGTCCTTCAATGCGATTTGTATTGCAACAATCGTGGGTTGAGGAATTTGTTCCTCAGCCATGGCTTCCTCAAGCTATTTGTCTTTGTCAGTGTCTCTGGGTTTTTCTTCAGTTGGAGCAGTATTTGGAACATCTATAAGTGGTTTTGTACTAACCAGGGCCAGTGTATATGCTAAGATTGATGCCATAGTGCTACTTGCTGGGATGCGAGCTAGCTGTAGCTGTATTGTTTCTTGTAAAGCGGTTTGCAGTTGATCTAGTGGAACTTGCAGGAACAGTTGTTTGAGCGACTTTCTCTGGAACTCAGTTATTGTTAATTCAGGTTGAGGAGAAGAGGTGATGATCTCTTAAGCAGGTCGAGGTTTCGATTGAGGAGTCTGAAAAGTAGGAGTCCTTTCCACTTGAGATGTACTTATGATGCCAACAGATGGAGCGATGGATTCACCAAGACTCGTGCCGATATGTTGAGATCCTTCAGTCAGGTCAATCTCAGATGGTCATGTGGGGGCTCGTGATAGAACAATCGCCATACAAGATGATTTTCTCGTTGCCTTGTTGGCAACCTTCGAAGTCCCTTTCAGAGGCATGATTGAGAGGTGTTTAAGGAGGAAGAAGAATGGATGAAGTTTCTGAATAGTGAAACGACGAGATTAGATATAGAGAAGTTTTTGAGCGGTTGAGAAGGATAATCGTGGGTGAAAAATGGTAGAACCATGAATACGTATAAATAGGTGAGTGTGATCATGGGTGAAAAGTGAGAGAGAGAGAGAGAGAGGGTGACGGTAAAATACCAACCTCATAATTAATACTAATCAACCAAATCGGTAAAAACAAAGCAATCAAGGATTAGAAATGCAGATACCGTAAGAACGGTAATAGTTGTTTACAATGTAACGGTAACTTTTGGTATTTGAAAAGTCATGTATCTGTGGAGCATTACGTACTAGGTGAGATACTGATGCCATGCTTCTGCTTTGATAAAGTAAACATCTGCATTATCAATGCTAATACTTTACTCGACTGGATTGCAAATACCGAGTTTGTTCCTTATGAATTCAAATGCCACTTTGTCTAGAGGCTTTGTAAAGATGTCTGCTAATTGATGCTTTGAATCTACGAACTCAATACACACATCACCATTCCCATATGTTCTCAGCTAAAATGATGTCGAATCTCGATATGCTTAACCCTTAAGTGCATAATAGAGTTCTTCGTAAGATTGATTGCACTTGTATTGTCGCATTTGATTATTGTGCCTGATCAATGTTCAATATAGTCACTCAATTTTTGCTATATCCACAGAATTTGAGTATAGCAGCTACCCAGTGCTATGTTCAACTTCAATGGTTGACAATGCTACTAAGTTCTGCTTCTTTGAGAACCAAGATACGAGCATACTATTTATCATTTGACAAGTACCCGTGGTTCTCTTTCTATCTATTTTACATAATGCAAAGTCAACATCTGAATATCCAAGTATTATAAAGTCCAAATTCTTGGGATGCCATAAGCCTAACTTAGGGTAAGATGAAAAATACTTGACAATATGCTTAATGGCCTTAAGATGAGATTCTTTGGGAGACTGAAAACGTGCACAAATGCATACACTAAACAGTATGTCAAGTCTAGAAGCTATTAGATATAATAATGAGCCAATCATGCTTATGTAGAATTTCAATTCAACATACTTGGTTCATCGTTGTCCAATTTTAGTGAAGATGACATAGGAGTCTTACTAGTTCTCTTGCGTATTTTTCTTAAAATATGAATATTCCTTTCTTCAGTTATTTAATTTGTAGCCCCATGAAGAAATTCAACTCTCTCATCAAACTCATCTCAAATTCGCTCTTCATCATGTTTCTAAATTCCTTGCATATAACGCCATTAGTAGAGCCAAAAATGATATCATCAACGTAAATTTGTATCAACAGAATATCAGTACCATTCCTCTTGGTAAATAGGAAAGTATCTACATTACCTTTTTCGAAGTTGTTTTCCTCCAAAAAAGTACTTAGTCTTTCATACCAAGCTTTAGGGGCTTGCTTAAGACTGTACAAAGCTTTCTTGAGCTAGAAAATATGATCAGAATTCTTTGGATCCTCAAAGTTGTTCAACAAATACTTGTTCTTTGGTGTATCTGTTCAAAAATGCACTTTTAACATCCATTTGATATAATATGAAGTCATGATAGCAAGTATAAGAGAGTAATAAACGAATAGCTTCTAACCTTACTACCAATGCATACGTCTCATCGTAATCATTACCTTCTTCTTGAGAGCATCCCTTCGCAACAAGTTTGGCCTTGTTTCTAAAAACAATCCCCTTGTCATCCTTTTTTTTTTTTGTGAACACCCATTTGGTGCCGATGATAGGATTGTTTTGTGGTCTAGGGACTAGTTTCTAGACTTCATTGACTTTGAATTATTGGAGTTCCTCTTGCATAGCATCAATCTAATTTTGTCTTTGATGGTTTCATCAATTCCTATAGATTTGACTTGAGAGATCCAAGCAAGAGAGTTCATAACCTATCAAAATGAAGATCAGCTCCATACACCTTCTCCAGTATCACCAATGATTTATTCCTTTAGATGACAAGATTGGAATCTCCAGTCTTTAGACATATCTTTTTTGGGTTATTCTGGTAATCTTGATTGTTGATTCTAAGGAGGTTGTACAACCTGCATTGATGATGATTGGACATCTTCATTGGAACTTTTGATTCCCATTATTTTATCATCAAATTTGACATTGACTTATTCTTTTACTTCCTATGAAATTTTGTTAAAAACACGATATGCTTTGCTAGTAGTAGAATAGCCAAGAAATATACATTCATTTGACCTCTTACCAACATTGTCATTTGCTTTTTTTTTTTTCCAAAATCTAATACTTACAACCAAAAATATGAAAGTATGATAGGTTTGGTATTCTTCCTTTGAACAGCTCATAGAGTATTTTATCCAACAATGGATAAGAAGGAGTACTACTTTCAATCATCATTATTCTTGCCATGTCTTGAAGACTTCTATTCTTCCTTTCAATTGCGCCATTCTGTTGAGGCGTGTATGGAGATTAGAAGTTGCGTTCAATTCCATTCTCTTTGCATTAATCAGCAAAACTTTTGTTTTTTAATTTGCTGCCATGATCAGTCCTTATGCTTGAGATACTATAGCCTTTTTCCTTTTGGACTTTTCGTGCAATCTTCACGAAAAACTTGTATGCCTCATCTTTGTGAGCTAAAAACATTACCCATGTGAATCTAGAGTAGTCATCCATAATTACTAGGCAATATTTGCTTCCTCCAAGGCTAGTGTTTTTTGTTGGTGCGAAAATGTCCATATGGAGTAGCTACAATACTCGGTTAGTAGCAACATAGATCATAGATTTGACAAAACTTTTAACTTGCTTACCCAACGAGCATGCATTGCATATATCATTCTTTTCATACCTCATTCTTGGAAGACCTCTTACCATTTCCTTTGAAACTAGTTTGGAGATTTGCTTCAAATTGATATGCCAAGTTTTCTATGCATCATCTCTTGCTTTTCTTTCATGGAGATTAGGTAGTGAGTAGTTTTAAGATCAACATTTAGTATATATATATCTCCCTACCTTTTCCCATAGAAGGTCTATGATGGATCTTTGCCTTTACCAGTGCAGATGCCATCTTTGAAATTGATTTTATATCTTTTGTTGCAAAGTTTACTGATGCTTATCAAATTGTATTTTAGTCATTTTACCAGGGCTACATCGTTTATGATAAGTTCTTTAATTTTGATAGTACCTCTTCCAACTATTCTTCCTTTTATTTTTTCCTCCAAAGGTAATGGACCCTCCATCAACTTGAGTTAGATGTAGAAAGGTGCTAGCATCACCAGTCATATGTCGTGAGCATCTACTGTCCAAATATCATTTCTTGTTGGACTTCTTTTCCTATATCAAAGAGAGAAACTTATCTTTTCTTTAGTACCCACATAAACTTGGGTCCTTCAGGGTTAGTATATTTGAACTTTCAATTCACCCTCTTTGACTTAGCTTTCTGTGCTGAGCATTCATATTTGGAATGACCATTCGCATTGTAGCTAAGACAGTCAAAGAACTTCTTGCTAGTAAGTCTAGTAAAATGGTTTTCAAAATGGTTTTTGTAAACATGCATGGAAAATATGAGGTTTCTCTTTAATTGTTTCTTTTGCCCTTGGAAAAGAATCACTTTCTTGTTCATCTTTCTCATGTCCTAGTTTGGACTTTTTACAATAAGGAATTTGAATAGAAAGAATGTGCTCAAGTGATTTTGAACCAAGAGAGAATTTTGAGCAAATGGTAGAGATTTCTTTCTGAAGAGAGAAATTTTTGTCATAGGACTTGTTAAGCTCCTTTCTCAGTGCCATGAGTTCATCTCTTTGTTCTTCAAGAAGAACTCTTTGAGAAAGGCTTTCAATGGTGAGCTTTGAAACTTCATTTCTCATATTTGAATTCTCTTTTGATTATTTTTTGTGCTCAACAAAGGTTTCCTTAAAAAACTCTTGCAATTCCACATAAGTAATTTCAGGAGATTCTACCTCAATTTCTTTGTCAATTTCAGAATTGGAGTTGGCCATGAGACATAGGTTTTCTTGATCAGCATCTTCGTCATTGCTTTCACAGTCGGTGTCACTTTAAGCGTTAGCTTTGAGTGCATGCTTTTTCCTTTCAAACTTACTTTTCTTCTTCTTCAGTAAATGGCAATCAGGCATGATATGTCCAGGCTTTCGACATTCGTAGCACACCACATCTTTTGATTTGGATTCATGCTTGCTTTTGTAGTGCTTTTTCTCATCTAAGTACTTCACTTGCCTTTTTCCTTTTTAGTTACTTCCTTTTCTCATCATGCTTTTGAATCTTCTTGTGAAGAGAGCCATATCTTCATCATCATCTTCATCAGATGTCATATGATGACCTGTATCACTTTAGTTAGAGGTAAATATAGTGACTTTCTTAGCTTTTGGGCTTGGATTCTCATTTAGATGTTCAGCTTCCTAGGATATTAGAGTTCCGATCAGCTCATCCATCATGATAGCTTGAATCCTCATGGTTTCACAAACAGAGGCTTTCACATGGCTCTATTCCTTTGGTAATGACCTCAAGATTTTATTCACCTTTTCAGTATTAGTGTAAATCTTTCCTAGATGAGCAAGGCCATTCGTGATGGTAGTAAAGTGTTCAATTTAGTGATAGTCTCGTTAGACTTCATCTTGAACAACTCGTAGTTTTCTAAGAGAATATTCATCTTAGTTTCCTTCACACAATCAGTTCCTTCAAAGGTTACTTGGAGTCGATCACAAATTCTTTAGCTATAACACATGAAGAAATTATGTTCAACTCAGAAGGAGAGAGAGAGAGAGAGAGAGAGAGAGAGAGAGAGAGAGAGAGAGAGAGAGAGAAGTAAAGTAGATGCTTTGCTTTAGCATTGAGAGCTTATCTCCTTTGAGCTTCATCTTTAGCAAGTGCATCATATTCTCCTTGTTATGCAAGCTAAACTGGTGCTCTTACTGGATAGCAAGTTCAATCTCGATGACTTCCCACATCAGCATTTTAGTTGCTTCTACGTAAGCTTGCATGCACTGCTTCCAATATCCATAGTTCGTGCCAACGAAGTAAGGTGGCTTGTTGGAAGTATGGGAGTCAGGAGTAAGGAAGCTGCTAAGGTTAGCCATATAATGGATCTTTATGCTCAATAGTAATACACTTCAATAAACAAGTAACAAAGCTCTGATACCAATTATTGGGGATAATAACGCAACTTAGAAGGGGAGGTTGATAGGTTGAGTGTTGATGACTAAGAACTTTTGTGAAATATCAAACAATCAGCACTTAAGATGGTGATACAAATAGATCTACATGTGTGATGCTGGTAAGTAAATTAGAGTTAAGACAATAGATCACACAATGATGTATAGTGGTTGGCTTATAACAAAGCATACATAACAGCGGCTGGATTCCATAAGTAATCAACAACGTAAGTAACAATTGGCTAATGCGATTCCCTTTAACTTGATAGATCACACTATTGGTATCCGGATACACGACCATTGCACTTACTCTTGTACATTTGACTATAAGTTATTGCAGTGCTTAACTAGATATAGAGAAAGATTAGTGACAATTTCTAGTTCAGACAATGAGTACAGTGTATTGAGAAATATATTATCCAACTCTTGTCTTCTAACAGCATCACTGCTCTTTATATACTCCAGTCTTCAAAGTGTCCATTGGAGACCTTCAATGATGATCAGCTAGCCATTTGAGATGCATTGGGAGCTACTCTGACGGTATCAAGATTGCTCCTACAATCGCTTCACTATCCAGAGTAGATTACCCAAAATGTACACTGTCAACAGTCTGTTGGTTTTCTCGATATGCTCCTATAGTCGCTTCTCCGAAAACTGTCATATGGTTTTCTATTATCTGACCAGATTTTTCAGCTACAGAATCCAGTGCTTTAACGGCTCTATTTCTAAACCATAAATAGTTTTCTTCTTATGCGTATTTCACTATCATCAAACTTGATACATCAGTTTATCCATCTAATGCACACTATCACCGGTGTAAATACTAAGTGACCAGGCTAACCATCTTCAGTAATGACACCAACTAAAAGTCACGCAATGTTGTGATAAGTGATTTTTCCATCTTCATCAGTGCCAAAGACTTCCAAATTAACTAGCTCAACGAGTCCTTCCAAGCTATCATGATTTACCATCATTGGTACTTGTTCTCCAAAGCGTCATAGTCTAATTTCTCGTCTTTGTTGACATGGAAGATCATTCATAATTATAATTTGTTTCATCATTTGCACTCATCATTATAACCATTAGCGATAGAGATAGTTTTGTGATCATTAAAATCTCATAAGGATATTTTCCAACAGAATTTGTTGCTTATGACTCAAAGTTAATCTCGATTGATTTCTTGAATTGCATGAAAATTTGGGCCATATTAGGAAAGTCCACATTGGACTCTTGCCAATTGGATTGTGGGTCATGCAAAAAGGAAAATTAATTTCTCACAAGAATTCTTTTCCTTATTGAAGAGGAAGTTGACGTTAAAGAATGCCTTGCAGTTTTTCGGATATAAATATTCTGTTGTTGAGCTTTGGATTATGTGCATAGTGAGTATACTTAATATTTGGGCAAACTTGCAAGAGACATAGAGAACATTTAGAGCCATAATCTAAGAGAATTGAGAGTATGAGTAAAACTTATTTGTTATGATCGATTCTCGTAGGTTAAGGTTTAGCATAGATAAGGAAAATGCTTATGTGTGAGTGTGATGAGTGATTGTAATCTCATTTTTACCAATTATAGTGGAACCATCTTGTCAATCTCTTTCTATAAAGTAAGCACAATGCCAAACTACGTAAATCCTCCATGTTTAAATTTTAATTCTACAATTTATTTTTTTCTCAAATTGTTTCGCTTGTTTACGTGTCCACGTTAGTCATAACACCAAGTTCAATATTGTGATTCGCATCCATTTTTAGAGGAGCATCGTTAAACATTCTAAAAGTAAATGACAAGGATTAATTTATAACATTGGTATGGCAAACTACCAATAGGCATTTCAACGAGTAAATAAACCCACTATCCAACAAGATGCTAACATATCAAGTAGGCCTTTTAAGAGAACTAGCAAAAAAAGTACGCATTTAAAGACGAGTTATTACCCTTTACCACCTGAAAAATTCCAATCCCACACACATGGAATGCATAATAACTCTTTAAAGATACCAAGTCTAGGAAGTTGAGGACATGGGTCGCGCAAACATTAAGACGACTAGATTGTCCGGAAGGTAGGATAAGTATGTACAAATTACTGAGCAATTTTACGATTTGGTCGGCACATCGAAATTTGATGTGTCAACCAACATCGTGGGTAATGGGTAAATTTTCCATGTTGTAGTGATAATCCTCCTTATTTCCACGATAGTGAAATATTTGCAAATGCAAAGAAGAAAAAAGTTGTCAACTAGGAATAATGTCTTTTTCACTCTATCTTAGATGGCTTCCGTGAGGGTAAAAGGACACCTAAAGTGCCATAAGTTTTGTACGGAGATTACTTGAGTATCATAATTTTTTTTTTTGCTCACTTAAATGCTATAGCGGAGTAAAAACTATCACGCCCCGTCCCTCGAGCACGCGACAACCCTCATGTCACTTAGGTCATTTTGATGCAATGTCACAGGATACGTCGTCGACCAATTCTTTCTATCTTTTGATTAAATGCAAATGAAAGCAAATCATAACCACCCATTCAAAAATAGGGATAGTAGGAAAACATAACAACAATTATTATCAAAAGCGCTACTTTATTTATTTACTAGTCAACCCTAGGAAGTTTACATGTATATGCCATTTACGACGGGCTGCTTTCTACCAAAACCAACAAAAAGATACCGGGGTCAAGGTTGACTTGAACTTCTCTACGCGAAGGCTACACAAAAAAAGTCTGCACTCTGTGCCCTTAATAGAAGTAGTAACTAAGAGGAGTCTCAGGGTCAGTCTCACCATCTGGATCTATCTCCAGATCCTCAACAGCATCGTCAAGGGTGTTGATATCCATCAGGTCCTAAACCTCTTCACCCGGACCGCCACCAAATGGTCCATCAAAACCCTCAAGCAAACCAAAAAGGTCATATCCATGTTAGACAAACCACACCTTAAAGCAATGGGGCACCAAATACGCTAACCCCTCGTCTACCCAAACAGTAATTACGTAACACTTGAACACATGATCTGAACTAGGATTCAGGTGCGGTGTTATCTCGAGGGTCTGGTCCATTGGGACCCTAAACAGCACATGTCTACTTTCCATTTTATGGTCCTGAAAAGTGGTTAACAACAACAAGTGAAATAAATTTCAGTAAGTTAACAACCTAAGCCTCGTGTGGGATGCCGATTTGCCTCGGATGCGACCTAAACATGTAGTTTATTATCGATGGCAGATCAATAGCGAGCAAATCTTGCTTTGCTTTAACTATAACATGATCAGGCAACTTGACTCATCATCGATCAACAAACTATAGCATAAACCATATCATTACCTCGCCTTGGCACATGACCTGCATAACATCACATCAATTATCGCATGCATCAGGCATGGTAAATAATCAGAACACATAACACAATTTCTCATACGCAATGCATCCAAACGTGTTCCAATTATTATGACCGCTCTCAGCCACTTTATTACGACCACTCTTGGCCACGGCACAACCCCGAAGATTGGCGGTCTTCCAGCATGATTGGGCATTGTCCCACCCCATTGGGCACAGCAACATCTGGAACCCCCGCCCAGACGGCATTCCATAAAGAGCATCGGTCCGGCCTCTACCACGACTCAGCATCCGAACCTCCGCTGGACATCTGATAAAATCGGGTATCATCCCTAAAATCTTTAGGGGTCTGTTCCCTTTTTATGATCACATAAGCACACCAATCATGCATGCCAATTTCATTTCTCCTCATTTAGCCAATGCAGACATGATCCGTGCTCATACATCAGACTTATTACAATTTTCACACGTAATAATGCAATAAAATAATCACATGTGATCACTCGGGCATGCTTATCCTGTCAAATTTTGCGTACTCCGTTTTTTAAGCATCCTTGCTTATTTCAACATATAAAATATGGCACCCAAACACGACACCTCGTGAATTACTAATTATATGTCAATAAAGACCTTCCTTTAAAATAGAAATCAATAGTTCAAATAGAACAATCATTTTTTTTCATGGCAATACATGCTTTAAGCAACACAAACATGTATAGAATTGTCACATATCTCAAGCACAAATCACACTAAATCACAACGTCTCACCTTCCCTATGATAACTTATCACCCTACCAATAATAGCTTATCGACAATTCCTTGATAGTTTATCGCCTATTTTGCGATAACTTATCATCCATTTTTCAATAACTTATTACTCAATTACCGATAGCTTATCACCCCTTTGGCGATAACTTATCATTCTTTCCTTGATAGGTTATCACTTCCACTTATCATTTTTTTATAACTTATCACCATCACTTATCACTTCTTACGATAGCCTATCATTTATACTTCCACTTATCACAATAGCTTATCCACTAATCTACCATTAATTAGCTCTAATTATAACAAATCTTAATTTAATCTAACCCTAAATGCAATTGACAACCTAATCAAATATTAGAAAGCTAACTCATTAGCTTAAGGGCAGCAGAGAACGGCGAGGGTGGTGTGGCGCAGCGACAACGGTGGCAACAGCACGGGTATGGCTTGGCTCGGCGGCAAGGGCATGGCTTGGAGATGGCAAGCGAACAACTTGGCAAGGCGGTAAAGGAGAGGAAGAGAGGAAAAAAGAAAAGAAAAAAGAGAGAGGGGCGATGGAGGGAGGAGGAGGCCGAACTTGGGGAGAGAGAGAGAGAGAAGAAGAAGAAGAAGAAGAAGAAGAAGAAGAAAAAACTTCTTCTCCAAGTTCGTCCTCTTACTTCTTCACCAAATTTGGCTTTTTAGAATTAATGCCAACAAAAATCTTCTAATTCAATTTTGTTTTCTACTCCATAAATATCTCTCTTAGGATAGGGTTTCTAGAAGAGGTAATTTGGTAATTTCACAATTGACACTATTCATATGAGCTTGGATTTAGGCTTGATGAGCTAAGTTAAGAAAATGGGCCTATGATGACAAAATCGTAATTTCTTCCTATTGTGCCCTTATGGCCGAATTTTAAGAAAAGGAAGGCCCATTAGGCCTTGCTAAATATGTGAGCTATCTTTGGCTCTCAATTTTTGTCTTATCTTCACTTATCCGAAGATTTAGAATTTATCGATAAACTTTGAGATTCAATGAAGTAATGTCTAATGGTTGTCTCTCAATTCTTTAAAGTCCAATACTCTTAGTCGGATTAGAATTCATGGTTAAATCCATCGAATTCGATTTTAGTACATTGGTCGAAAATTAGGGATATCATAAAAACGCTCACTTAAGTGCCAATTCCGACAAATCGTCATATGTGAAATTTTTTATTTTTTTTATTATTTTTTTACCTTTTTTATTTTTTTAAAATTTCTAACCCTACGACCGCTGGCAAAAGCCCTCACCAAATCCGAGCGTGGGCACCTAACCTGTGGCCGGCGAGACAGCCATGGCCTCACCTAGGGCCTTCGCGGCCCCGTCGGCCACTAGCGAAGGCAAGCAAGGTCGCGATGACCCTCGCTAGATCTAAGCGAGGTGCCCTCACCTAGTCTGGGCAAGGCTTTCAAGTCCGGCAAGGTCGTCAGTGACCCTAGTCGACGAGGAAAAGAAAAGGAAAAAAATGAAAAGTAAAAGTAAAAGTAAAAAAATCAATAAAATTATTTAAAATAATATTTAAAAAAAGTACTTTCTAACGTCTACGTATGATTTTCCGGCGTCCATGTCGGATTTTCGACAAGACAAATTGCCGATGGCACTCAAGTGAGCATTTTTAAAAAGTTATGGTACTCAAGTAATCTCTCTATAAAATTTATAGCATTTTTAGTGTCTTTATGGCCTTTCGCGAGTTTTGCTTGTGTACATTTTTCTTTGGGTAAAAAGTAGTTGTTATGTTAGGAGTGATGGACAGGCGATTTCGTCACATCCACGTACATAAAAAAGATTTGATGTGGCCTTCTTGGTCAACTTTGACTCACCTCGTAAATCAATTTTTTTTTCTTTTTTTCTTTCCCATTTTCAATCTGTTCTCGCACATTCCCTCGGATATCGTAGCTTCCAGTGCTTCTGAAGTGATCATTATAGTCAGAAAGTCAACTTTAACTCACCTCGTGAACATCTTCGCCCTCTGCCAATCAGCGTCAATGGCTTGATGGATACGTAGACTTCACTATTAGTTAACAAATTTTTCTATTCTCTTTTTGGTAGATGTCAGTTGTTTATGAAGAACGACTTTCGCTTCTAATTGCGATTTTCGGTTGCGGTTACGATTAAAGTTGCTTAGTAATAACGATAATGGACTAGACCTGAAATTAATGGTGAACCTCTAGAGTTGTAGGCTGGACGGTGAGATTAATTTTTTTTTAAGTTAACAAAATTTTGAATATGTTTTAGTTAATATAAGAGTATCTTTTGGAGCTAGGGGGGGAGAGCCGCCATTTGGGTTTGTAGGACGTCCCTTATTGGTTGTAATAGCTCCTATGTTGTTTGATTTAGATAGTCAGATATCTAACATTTTGTTTGGCTTCGCGCTGTAATAGCAAAGGATATGATAAAATTTTCAAGATGCCCTCACTTATAAAAAAAATGCTAATACTTTTAATTGATGCTACTCGTTCTACTATGGACAATATGTAAATAATTACGTCATTATATAGTTCATAATGTATTACTAATATATAAACTAATAATAGAATAATAATGTAGACAGTATCGTTATTAGATGTAAATAATCAAAATTTTCTTAAACTATAGTAATATCAATATATATAGAGATACATATATTAGTGAAAGTTGTAAGTATTATAGATCATGTAAAGTACATCAGCTTAAGAACATTCCTTAGCGTTACCAAAATAGCTAATAATTTGAAAAAATGAAGGTGGGAAATCTTCATAAATTAGCCAATACAACATTTGTGTGGGAATGTCAGATATTTTGGTAAAGTGAAGCTCGACCTCTTACATTCTTACGCACCTTAACCAAAAGAGTATAGGAGTCAGTTGACTTATTTTGAAAACGTCGCATGTTGCGCTTTATTCAAAGACAATATATGTCACTAGGAAGGATAACCTGAGGAGTCTAGCCGCCAAGTCTTTGCCCTAATCATCCATTGGAGTTCCTCATTCCATCATTCAACATGAGATATATATATATATTTACTTAAGGGTAATGTTAACTATTCTAGCATGCACAATTTTGTACGAAATGATAATGCTTTACTTAATATTGAGTGCTTCCAATATCTTTGAAAATATATATTGATATCTGAGTCATCGGACGTCTTGTGGAACTATTTTCATCACTATTTTAAAAATTGAAATTATTTCTTCAGAAAACCCCAAAACCACTCTTTTTAACTTTTGTTAGTAGTTGAACTAGACAATGTGTTAGGATAGACATGGTTTTTGGTATTATCTTTTAAATTTAGCGTTAGCTTTTGGCTTTAATTGGCATGCGACTTTCAAATAAAGTATAATTATCGTGAAAAATTTTCCATATCGAATACTTAGCAAAAGCTTGGTTGCATTATTAGTCATTTGATATTTCTGTAACTTTTTAAAGTCAGTTATTTGACTAAAATGCCATATATAAGTCAAGAGTTAGGGTTTGCTAAACAACTTCTGACTTAAGACAAAAGAACATGAGTAGGCTTGAATTTTTCATGCAAGCGGCGAGAGGGTTTTTGACCAATGTTCCCATGCAGTGGACTGGTGATCGCTTCCTTTATAATAATCACTTATATAAAAAAATAAAAAAAATAAAAGAGACTTATGATCGCTCAGAGATTACAAGTGTGCAATTTAAGGGGATAGAGGTTCATAACTTGCTATTTTTCGTGTGAGAGAGAGAGAGAGTGAAATGCAATCCTGTAAGGGTCGTGTTTCCCTACAATCTTAGTTGAAGGAAATTTCCTCATACTTTTCCTTTTGATTGATGCTACTCGTTCTACTATGGACAATATGTAAGTAATTACGTCATTATATATAAGTCATGAGTTAGGTTTTGCGCTAAGCAACTTCTGACTTAAGACAAAAGAACATGGGGATTTTTGGATTGGTAAAGTATTACTTTCACGTAATAAACTTTTAAACTTGAGTTGGCTTGAATTTTTCATGTAAGCGATGAGAGGGTTTTTTACCAATGCTCCCATTCAGTGGACTGGTGATCACTTCCTCTTTAATTATCACTTATATATAGTATATATAAGTGACTTATGATCGCTCAAAGATTACGAGTGTACAATTTAAGGGGATAGAGGTTCATAACTTGCTATTTTTTCGTGAGAGAGTGAGAGATATGCAATCCTATAAGGGTCGTGTTTCCCTACAATCTTGGTTGAGGAAATTTCCTCGAACTTATCCTTTTGATTTGTGGGTTAATTCACCCCTGATTAGGTACATCATTAGGAGTTTATACCCTAGTTATGCACACAAAAACAATGTAGATTGTAGCCCCTTTATTTGCAAACACATAGGGCTAAGGTTATTCCAATTTAATAAAACGTAATTTATATCATCATTTTACAATTTGATATGGCAAGAGTATGATTGAGCAAACTATCCCCCATGCATGTAATGTGCACATCTCGTCTCACGGAGTTTCTTCTCGTCAGAGAGTAGCTTCGTGAACCTGGAAGAATTTAGATCAAAACTAAATAGCCCTTTCAATGCTAATCAAAGAAAATAAATCGCTAACTGCTATCACTTTCCTAAGGATGTTATTGTTCCACGCATGGGTTCAATATTTATGCGCAAAATTTTTTACCTTTTGAGGGCTTCCTCGTTGGTGCCAGCATTTTCAATGGATTCGTAGTGGCCGGTCTCGACATTAATTCTCGAGACCGGCTTCTTCAACAAGCGCTCACCAACTTTCACCAGACCTTCCAAGTTCTCCTTAGTGGATGTGTCCACCGAAGTTAAAGTCCCCTTTAGAGTGTCATCCTATAGCAATTCATTCCATTCTAGTTGCATGAGTTGGTACCAAGTGTAGATCAATAGAATCACAACTGTAAGAGTTCACAAAGACGGAGAGGTTAGCGAAGATCTTACGTTGATGCGGAGATAATTGTTGTCGGACTGGTAGGCCCTGAAGACCACGGAATTGTGGTAATCGACAATGTTGTTACTCCCTTGGGTGTAGACATGTATCAAAGGGCTCGAGCCGTCCTCATACAACCAGGAGAGCAACCCCCACTTTGAAGCCTTCTTGGCATCGAACTTGAGCTCCGACGTGTCCGAGCCTGTCCCCAGTGAAATCACCAACAATCGAGTGTAGTCCATGGGCGGTTTGATGTCGAAGAAATCTGGGTCTTCCTTCAAGATCTGCTTGGTCACTTCGCTGATGGCGACCAATGTCTGAAAAGAGGAACATCTTTGAAAAATTCCAATATCTTGAATAAAGTGAAGTACTAGATGTAACACTCATATCATGTGTCATCGGCTAGATGTCATGACAATTCTAAATAAAATCAACTAGATTTTTATAGTCGTGTCACGTGTCATAAACTTAAAATCAAAATCAAGTAATTTTCCAGTCAATAGAGGCTTTGTACTCTTAAGTTGATCCAAATTGTCGTCCTTCTGGTTTTAACTTTTCTATTGATGGTTGTTGTTCCCCAGCTAATCTCTACAGCCATTAATAACTTTTATATTGCAAAAGCGGTTCTTTGTAGGACGCTCTCGAAATACAATTCTCGAGTACCAAACCCTAAAAATACAAAAAAAGAACCTCTTTGTTGTATTAATTTGTGGTATTCGAACCTTTTGTTCAGTTAATCCCATGGAATGTACGCAAATCCCCCTTTCGACATGCATTGTGCAAGGCTCCATCCATGCAAATGGTAGCAATGACACCCTATGTTATTGTGAGAAAGAGATTACTTTATTCGAATATAAAGTCCTCTGTTCTCAAATCAAGGATGCACTTAATCACTTAACTTATGTGAGACTGATAGAATAATTAAGTATTAAACCACACATTCATCTAATAGCTTAACCTTTTAGAATAGTTGGCAGTGATCTAACAAAATCTCACATGATATTAGAGTAATAGATTATGAGTTCAAATCTTCCCAAGCCCCATTTGTCTCTCTTATCAAATATTTTCACGCTTAATACCAGGTAAAAGACTAGATTAAGTATGAGGGGGAGTGATAGAATAGTTAAGTATTAAATCACACCTTCATCTAACAGTTGAAACTTTTAAAACAATTGACAGTGGTCTCACAAAATCTCATGGAGACTTCTTTGGCAACAAAAAGAAAAAAAAAATCACACAAATAGCTTATATCATATCGGGTAGCTTAAATCACATCAACACAAAATCTCCAACTTTATAAGGGCTCGAATATTGTAACATGAGGTTGGTTTAATGTTTAAGGATTGAACTTACTTGTTTAGATTAGGTCCATGTTAAAATCTTCATACTATCAAGTATAAATGAGTTCATGCTTGGGCCGTTCATCTCGTGCCTTGGCTCATGTTCTACAACCTAGCTCATGAGATTAACGGGTATTTCCCCTCGCAAAAGAATAAGATACAGTAAAGTCACTCCGTATTAGAACTCGGTTATCTATGTAGGCAAGTTATGATCAAGCGTGTTCATTAGACATACGTACCGGATTGTTGGCGGTCATACCGCCATCGATGAGATTAAATTCATGGACTCCCCCATTTTTATCTTCCGTCTTGAAATAATGGGCGGAGAGGTACGTCGGAGCAGCGGATGTGCCAATGCATATGTCAGATACTTGAGCGTCCAAGGATGAGCGTTTTGACACCTGCACGAGATGCAAATCCATTAAAAGAAACCATCTCATATGATTAGTGTATATGAATATAGTTTCCATCGAATTAAACTAGAAAATTAGTCATAATTATCTTTGTCAAGCTGGCACTATGAAATCAGAAGTTGCAAGAAAAGTACGATTCCATCACAACCTTTCACCTCCAAGACTTCTACCCGAGGCTATAATAAATTGATCATCTCATGACATGCGTGCACTCAAACGGGGTAGTTCCAATATTAATAGGGGATTGATATAGATCGAATTCAACAATTGGCAATTATCCAAGTAATGTGTGATTGGATCATGTCTCCCTCAATCGGTTATATACAGATATGATCGATGTCTATGTTTGAAACTCTGATCGGTTAGAAGCCTGGTAATCTTCTTCAACTTAGGATGGGGGAAAACATGACCCACTGTCTAAAAAACATGAAGGAACTCACCTCATAGGAAGAAAATATGACTGGTTGAAGCTTTTTGATATCGAAAGCCGGGATAACCAAGTTGGTCAGGGTATCGTGCAATCTTGTGCTTCCAAGCAACCTCCTTATTAATTTGTGAAGATACACTCCACTGTACTTGGGTCCCGTCAGAGATCTTAGCATGTTCAAGACCGAACCCAGAGACCCCCTTTTTTTGTATCGCAAAAGTATCGGGAGCAAGCAGAAAAGAAATGAAAAGACTCGAATCAGTTGCATTTAAATTTATAAGTGAGCTTAAAAATGATACAAAGAAGCTTGCTAATTCAAATTTAGCAACATGAGAGGTATGTCAATAATCGATTACCATCCTTGAGGGAAGATTTTAGGACAATTCTCCAAGTAAAATGGGACTATATCTTTCGCAGCGAAGAGAGGACGGTTGTGAGCATCAGGTGCAGTCAACATTGCCGTAATGAGACCTCCGGTGCTTGTTCCTGCTATTACATCAAAATAATCCGCAAGCCTCGCATCTTCACCGTCCAGCTCCTGCACCCAAATACTCGACAACTTCTGGATTAACATCTACTCAAGAGCTGGTGTGGACACCAGCGATACCCCGCGTTTAGAATAAAAGAAAGGCTTCTCAAAAGCTGCTTCGATTCAAACCCAAATCAGGGGGCTTGTTGTTTTCAGTTCTGTTTTCTTGATCATTGCAGCACAACAACGTAACTCTTATGTCCACTTTGTTCGTGTGGTTTGTTCATGTTAATACCTGAAGTTGGGCTTCAAGGTAACCGAGAATGACCCCTGGAATGATTCCTCGGACTCCTCCGCCATCAATGCTAAGGATTGTGATGAGTTTTCCATACGTCGGAGGCCGAATTTTCAACGGCGAAGCTTTCCTCTCCATTTCTTTTTACCGTTAATGCAAGAACTGAGAGAGAGAGAGAGAGAGAGAGAGAGAGATCTCCATGGTTGTGAAGGTCATAAATATATATAGATGGAAGCAATGAATTACTTGCTTGACTAAACAAATGTGTACGTAGTTGTTCAATTTCGGAAAGTTTAAGATACATAGGCTCTGCTTCTTTCGAGGAAAATGAATGATTTGGAAAACATATACTCCTTGTATTGCCTACAAAAATGAATGAACAAGAAGTAATTTCATAATCCACGAAAATAGTTAAATATACATTGTTGTTAATAATGAAACTATTTTCCATTAACTAATTATTTCAAGCAATACAAACGATCATTTGTAGGAAAATATTTTCCAGATCATTCATTTTCTACAATACAAATGGAGTTAGAAATACATTTGGCCTCGTGGCTTTTGTTCAGTTCTTGTTTGGTCAAGAGATTGAGAATGAATCGCTTGTTTAGACTGACAAGGTCTTGTTATAGGCAGGCAAAACTCAATTACTTGGTAAAATATTTCGGAGTGGCTGTGAGGCGAAGAGAGATAGGGGGAGGAGGAGGGAAGGAGAGTTGATTCTGATCATTCATGAGTTGAAAAACGATGCACGTGCGAGAGAGCTTATTCAACTTTTGAGGGGTTAGTTGGATAGATGGCTACAGGGTTAGTTGGATACATAGTTACAAGGTTAGTTGGACACATAGAGTTACATTTGGACATCCAATACAACCCATCGCTTTATTTAGTAAACAGAGTAGTGAACTTGCGTATGTTAGACCACCAAAATTAAGCTAAGATGGAGTAATTAAAGCAGAAATCTTAGACCACCCAACTTGCGTAAACGTAACTCAAGCACTTGACGACCATAAAAAATTACAGTTGGTTTTCTATGTATTTGTTAAAAGGCTTAGATTCGAGCTCAAATTTGCTGCATGTGCTCGAATATAAAACACAGAGACAACTGTGGGATTGATTCTCTGAAACTGAAGTTGAACAAATGCTGTTTGACAAGTATGTCGTAACATCTAACTTACTATGTATCGTCGGAAACCCGACAGACTCTGAAGATTATCCTGAACAGAACAAAAATATTCAAAACAAAGTAACAAGAGCACGAAGGAAAGGACGGTGTCCAATGCACTCTTAGCGAGTCTAACCATAAGAAACAACCCAAAACAATGTAGACTGTGGCCATCCTGTAAATGCCTAATTAGGGGTGCATCATAAGGAGTTTCAACCCTAGCTATCCATACAAAAACAAATGTAGACTGTGGCCCCTTTATTTGCAAGCACATAGGGCTATGCTTATTCTAATTCAACAACAGATGATTTATATCATCATTTCACAAGTTAATATGGCAAGAGTACAAGTGAGCGAACTATTCCCCACGCATGTCACGTGGAGATCTCGACTCACGGAGTTTCTTCTCGTCGGAAAGTAGCTTAGCGAACCTGGAAGAGTTTAGACTAAAATTAATCAGCCTTTTTAAAGCTAATCAAAGAAAATAAATCTCAAAGTGCTACAAATTTCCAAAGAACTTTATTGTATGAGAAATATTTACGCACAAAAACTTTACCTTTTGAGGGCTTCCTCGTTGGTGCCGGCATTTGGAATGGGTTCATAGAGGCCGGTGTCAAGACTAACTCGCGAGACCGGCTTCTTCAACAAGTGCTCACCAACTTCCACCAGACCTTCCAAGTTCTCCTTCGTGGATGTGTCCACGGAAGATAAAGTCCCCTTTAGAGTGTCATCCTATAGCAATACATTCAATTCTTGTAGCATTAGTTGGTACCAATGGTAGATCAATATAATCACGACAGTAAGAATTCACAAGTTATTTGTGATAGTATGTATTTTATGCTTTCAACATATAGGAGTGAGATATATGGCCAACGAAAATTCTTTAAGCAGGGCTGCTCAAAGTTTCATGTGTCAATATTTGAGAATTAATGATACTGGCTAATTTGAATATGTTAAAGTTTCCAACATTGCTTGTTTACCGGGTTTTTATGCTATATATGTGATCTTTCCCCACCTATCAGTTTAAGTTTTAAGTTGAATTTTCTAACATAGTATCCGAGCCACGAATCGTTCCTAATTTGGCTTGCACGTGAGAGAAAGTGTTAAAATATCTTACATCACCTGTCTATATGGAAATTTATATACATGCAGTCTCCTATTCTATCTATATCCCCTTATTAATTTAAGTTTTTTAGTTGGAATTTCTAACTGGATACGCATGTCTCGTTGTTCTCTTGTTTGTTCATTCCAACATATCCTAATGCATGAGACAAGAGTTATGACATGTGTCAGTCTCCGATCGCAATACGCTTACTACGAACTAGACACTCTTCGAACTCATGTTGTTACAGATCTATACTTTCATATGTCGTCAACTATCTGATAGATTTGTTTTAATGTATCCGCTGTCATCGGCAAAATATTCCTCAAACGATGCTACGATCTTCCAAGGAGGCATCTAAGAAACATCAAGCTTCTTAATCTATCAATACAAATCTTGATGATTTCTACACATTAACCGCATTTATGTCAATCTCCTAATAGCCTGCCTATATGATGTTGACTAAACATCTTAATATATTTTGATGATTAACAAAAGCTTCCATGATTTTTATTGAACCTAATTAAAAATATTTTCAGGTGAAAATGCTCTTGAAAAATTTCATCCATCAATAGAATTTGAGTATATCATCTGAGGCTCTTTATATATCTCTTCCTTGAAGACTTTCATGGAATGAGCATTCTCTGAGTCATAGCATCAAGAGGAGATCAAATAGACGTGGTTGAGTCATATGAATATCTCAGACTCAAACACTATGCTAAGAAGATTTAATCTCAAACTTTATTCTAAGCCAAGCAATATCATCCGATGATGAAATTATCTCAGAGTTTAATCACCACAGGGATATCTACCATGAACAGCTAGTGATCTAGCTCAAACTCTACACTAAGTTAGTTTGTGATTGAAGACTATCATTCTAGATACTCTTGCAACGGCTATAATTCGTTAAGATCGGTCAAAATTCTTCACGAAGTAAGACGCACCTTCTAAATAAGGAACTCCAACTTATGGAAACTTAAATTCAGTGGTATAGGTAACTAAATCAAAGAGGGATTTTAATCTCATCTACAATAGCTCTTTAATCTCTTTTTGAGAAGTTTATATCCAACGGGAAGATTTGGAGATCATCATCTAAGGCTGTCCAATGGGTAGTTATGAGTTAAGAGGAGTATAAAAGGAGATCGAAAGACCTACGAGATAGAGAAAGAATCATCAACTCCAAAGTCTGAGAGAGCTTTTGTTTATACACTTGTTCATCTTCTGAGCTATACACTGTAATTGTTTAGAGACCTTGTGAGATTGTATCAAGTTGAAATTATCACTCATTGTACTCTTAAAGTTGATCAAGTGGAATCTAGCCAGTAGGCTGTTAGCGTGGAGAGTGGACATAGACTTGATCTAAAGCCGAATCACTATAATCATCATATGCATAATTCTCTTTACTCTTGCTTATTCTGTCTCAGATTATTGCACACGAACACTGTTTAAAGTTCAGACTTTGAGTCTTTATTCATTATTTCTATCTTGATTATTTTAATTCCGCATTTTATATCAATATTGTTTAAATACACTTATTCACCCTCTCTCTAGGTGATAGATCTAGCCGTAACACATGAAAACTATTTGCTACACCTATAGCGGGCACAAGAAAAAGACATTTCAGGAACACGTGCACGACTACGCAAAGACGGAGTAGTTAGCGAAAATCTTACGTTAATACGGAGGTAATTGTTCTCGGACCGGGAGGCCTTGAAGACCACGGAATTGAGGTAATCGACAATATCGGAACTCCCTTGAGAGTAGACGTCTATCAAAGGGCTCGTGCCGTCCTCGTACAACCAGCAGAACAACCCCCACTTTGAAGACTTCTTGGCATTGAACTTGATCTCAGACGTGTCCGAGCCTGTCCCGAGCGAAATCACCAACAATCGAGTGTAGTCGACGGGCGGTTTGATGTCGGAGAAATAGGGGTCTTCCTTCAAGATCTGCTTGGTCACTTCACTGATGGCGACCAATGTCTGGAAAAAGGAAACAATGTAGAAATATGCCAATACATTGAATAGAATAAATCATAATGTAATCAACTAGGGTTTGTAGGCTTTGTGAATCAAAATATTAATTCTCATCTTTACCGCTCAATCGTTTTATGATACAAATTGATTGATTTGATTTTCTTACTTCAGCATTGTAAACCTTGCGAGTAAGATACTTTGTCACTTGGATTGGACCGATATGACTCTTTTTATTTAAGGTATAAATTGATCTAGTTTATTCACATATAAAATCTTATTGTGAGAAAGAGGCGATTTGATTCACATATAAAATCTTCTATATTCCAATCAAGCGCACACTTGACCACTAAACCAATTCTTATAAATTCAAACAAGCATTTCCGAACATTTCTATGGACAGGTGTATAGATTCGAGGAATTTTTCAAACAATTTTGATCATGGATCACACTAATGGAGTTGTGGAGCTTGATAGAGGAAACTACTATTAAAGCTGAGAAAGGAAATTACTGTTAAGGGTATACATGTAATTTTCACACTAGAGTCTTGCTATATATTGATGTGATATCTCTCACAATTGTAACTCAATCGTTGTAGTGAAGAGATTGTCTAATGCAGTATCGTGGTTTTTCCCTTTCAGATTTAAAAGAGGTTCCACACATAAGTTCTTCTGTTTTCTTCCATGATTTCTTCTCTATTACATTTTGCATTCCTAACGATTAGTATTAGAGTCCGATTCGGCGGAATAGTAGGAGTGACGAAGATAGAAAGAAAAAAAGGTGAAGATCGATTAGTTCGATGGTATCGATTAGTTTGATGGTAAGAATTAGCTTTATGAAAGATGTAGGTTAAGGATCTACTGTATCAGAATGACCTGTATCGGGCTTTGTCGAGAGAGAAACCAAAATAGATTGGGCAAGAAGATTGAGAATTGTTAGATCAGCAAGCCCTAGTTGTGATCCATCTTACATTGGCGCTGAACATTACCTTCAACATCGCCAATAAGAAGACATCGTCGGATTTGATGAGTGTTCTATCTAACACATACGAGAAGCCCTTTACTTCAAACAAGGTATATCTGATGTGTTGTCTCTTCATCACAAGATAGACAAAGGTGCTTTTGTGACAAATCACATCAATGAATTCAATGTAATCATGACATAGCTGAGTACGATGAAGATCAAATTCAAAGATGAGGTAAAAGCTTTGATGTTGTTATCTTCTCTACCTAAAAGTTGGAGTGCAACTGTTACTACAGTGAGCAATTCATCTAGTCATGAGAAATTGAAGTTTAAGGAGATTCAAGATTTGATTCATAGTACAAATATTTGCTAAAGAGAGTCAGGTGAATCCTTGAGTGTTGCCTTAAGTACTCAAGGTGGATAGAGAAGCAATCAACGAAGTTAGAACCCAAATCATTATAGATCGAATTCCAATTAAAGAAGCAGATCGAGACTTGTGGTGAACTAATTTGTTGAAATCGCAAAACGAATTGCCATCTGAAACGAGAGAGCAAAGCCCCAAAGAAGAAAAATATTTTAGGATTGCAATCAAGAGGAGGAGAAAGATTCGAATACAACCAATGCAACCTGTTAAGAGATGTTTGTCCATGATGCCCTAATTTTGAGTGTTGACATTCAAATTGAGTCTTGAATTCTAGATTCGGGTGCATAGTTTCAATCGACTTCATGTAGAAAACTAATACACAATTTTGTTGCTGGAAAGTTAGGACAGATTTATCCTAGTGATGATTTATCCTAGGATATTACGAGGAAGGGTGATGTTCACATTAAAACTGCTAACGTGTCCTATCGAAAGTTGTATAATACCATATATGTTCCTGGTTGTTAAAGGTGCTATGGTTGTAGCAATAAGAACAAACTTGTGAACACTATACATGACTGAAAATAGCAGAAAAATAGCAGCAGTTGCTGACTTAAAAGATGATTCCAAATTTTGGCACCGCAGGCTTGGACACGTGAGAAAAAGGGGATGAATGTGTTAGCATCAAACGGAATATTTACGGATCTCGAGTCAATATATAGTGGTCTTTGTGAGGATTGCGTTCTAGGCAAGTAGAAACGCGTCAATTTTTCGAAGACCAGAAGAGAATCCCAAAAAGGAAAACTAAACTTGGTGTATACCAATATCAGGAGACCAACCATTGTGCATTCCCTTGGATGCTCACTCTACTACTTCACGTTTATTGACAACTCCACTAGGAAGGTACAGGTTAATTTTCTGAAAAATAACTCAGATGTGTTTGTTACTTTAAAAGATGAAAAGCTGAAGTAGAGAATGAAATCGATTTGAAGATTAAATGTCTATGATCTGACAACGGTAGTGAGTAGCAAGGAGTTCATGGTGGTTTTTTTTTTTTCTGTTTTTTTTACAAAGAATGGAATCAGGATGACAAGGTCAATTTCTAACAGACCATAGCAAAACGGTGTCATTGAAGGGATGCACAAAACTCTGAATGAGCATGCAAGAATATGAGGATACATGCAGGATTACCCAATATATTTTAGAAAGATGTAGTTACCTCAACAACCTGATTACGAGAGGATCTTTAGTTTCACTTGATTTCAAGCAACCAGAAGAAAAATGGACTATAAAAAAGGTGAATCTCTCGCATTTCAAAGTTTTTTGTCATGTTTCATAAGTGCATATACATTCTGAAAATAGAGTCGAGCTTGTTGCAAAGGCAAGAAAATGATTTTTCATTAACTATGATTTTGGGTATTTTTGCTATTGGTTTGGCATGAATAAAATAGGAAAATAATAAGAAAGAATGATGTTGCATTCAATAAAAACATGCTATTCATGGACAAATATGTGGTAGAATCAAGCGTGAGCAAACAAACAGAAGAAGCTAGAGCGATTGAATTGGAGAGGTTTTCTATGAATATTTTGGTAGAAATCCTAAAACTTTCACTAAAGATTCTGATCAAGAACCAAAACAAGAACCACCTACATCTCAACTCACTTTAAGAAAATCTAGCAAAACTTTTAAACTAGTAGAGACGTCTTCTCTATCATTGCATTACTTGCTTTTGAATGATGCTAACGAACCAGAAACAATTTTCAGAAGCAATGCCGTTTAAAATTTTGTTAAGTGGGAGTGGACAATGCAAGATGAGTTGGATTCACTCTTGATTATTAACTCAGTTAGCATATTGGAAAAATTAATTGCATAACAAATTGGTGTACAGAGTTAAAGAAGAATCAAATGGCTGATTGAGGGACAAGGGAAGATTCATAGTCAAAGTTTTTCTACAAAAGAAAGGTACTAACTACAAGAGCATTTCTCTCTAGTTATGAAGTTAACTACTATCAGGTTGGTGTTGAGTATTATTACTGCTGAGAATTTACGTTTAGAGTAGTTAGATATCAAGACTACATTCGTCCATTGTTATTTCGAGAAGGATATGGACATGGTAAACTAGAAGGTTTTTACGTTTTCCGGCAAAGAAAACTATGTCTGTAAATTGAAAATTGCTGGTATGGTTTGAAATAGGCTCCTAGACAATGATTCAAGAAATTTGACACATTTACATGTGACTATTATATTATTTTGCTATTATATGTGGGTGAAATGCTTGTTGCAAGATCTAACATGAAGGAGGTCAACAAACTAAAGTAGCAATTGTTAAAAGAGTTTGAAATGAAGGACTTGGGAGCAGCAAAACAAATTGTTGGGATGAGGATCACGCAAGATAGATCGAAAGTAATTCTAAAGTTGTTCAAGATAAATACGTTAAGAAGGTGTTGGATAGATTTGGCAATTCAAAATGGAAAATCCAGAAGCACTCCTTTAGGAAGTCACTTCAAGCTTTGGAAGGAGCAGCCGAAAATAAATGAGGAGCACAAGCACGTGGTTAAGATGCCTTATGCATTAGCTGTCGGTAGTTTCATGTATATTATGGTGTATACTGGACTAGACATAGCTCATGTAGCGGGAATTGTGAGCAGACATATATAGCTAATTCAAGAATGAAGCATTAACAAGTTGTAAAGTGGCTATTAAGATACTTGAGAGGCATTTCAGGTATGGCACTTTGTTTCATGAAAGGCAATGTGACTATACAAGGTTTTATCGATGCAAATCTTGGCATTGACATGGACAATGAGAAGAGCACCATGCTTTATAGTTTTACCTTAGGTAGCACTACAATTGGTTGGATGTCTAGATTTCATAACTGTGTCCCTGTCGACCAATATGTTGCTATATTTTAAGTTGGCAATGAGATAATTTGGTTGAAGAATTTTTTTGAAGGAAATAGGCAAGGAGCAATATAACAGTGTTCTTAGGGATAGTCAAAGTGTTATTTGTTTTGTAAAGAATGTGGTATTTTACTAAAGAACAAAGTATCATCATCATTTGGGCATTGGTAGATGATGAGATGTTGTCTTTGAAGAAGATCTTTGGTGCGAAAAATCCAGTAGATAAGTTTACCAAGAGAGTCACCGTTGAAATACTGAGGCTATGTATTGCCTCAATTGGCCTTCATGATCTGTGGCGAGGAGGTGCAGCCACACTAAGATAATATGGGATACAAAGACGAATGAAAACTACGAGAGACTATTGTCATTTTGAAGATCGGCCTCTATATGGGAGATTGATGGAGTTGTGCAATTTGGTAGAGGAAAGTACTATCAAAGCTGAGAGCGGAAAGTAATGTTAAGAATATATCTACTGTAGCTTTGCATGCCCTAAACTCGTTTTACATATTGAGGACATAACTCTTGTAAAGTGACTCCAATAGAGAAAAGATTGCTTAGTGTAACACCGTGGTTTTTCTCATTTTGATTTAGAAAGATTTCCACATAAAAATTCGTGTGTTTGTCTCTAATTTCTTCTCTTTTAGGTTTCGGTTCCAAACACCATACATCAATCCCCAAAAAAGAACTAAAGAGTTAGATCGTCGGGGGGCTAGCATCTTGAATAGTGCATCATTAACTCATATTTCCAGCTTATACGAGACTTCTTTGAAAAAAAAGTAAAAAGATGAAAGAAAAAAGGGCAATCTAAGACTTCTCTTGTAATCTTATCATGTTGGTCATTCATGGCTTGCCGTTAGCTAGCCTATCATCTCAAGATAGACTTTCGATCTACGAATTTGTTGTTGACAGCAGCTTCGAGGCGTTATCCTAGGTTTCACCTTAACAAACCATCACATCGTTGGACCCCAAATGGACATAGCATTGTGATGCTAGAAGAAAAATGTAAGGGTTATTGCAGTCGAATACTCTAGATCACATATATCTATTTTCATCTGTAACAACCTCATAGAAATCACTACAGCCCGCTCTCCGAAAAAACAAATCATACTGAATAGGACCGTATATAGCTTATATCGCATCAACGCCACATTTCCGATCTATAAAGCCCTCAAATATTGTAACATGAGGTCAGTTTAACGGTTAAGGATTGGGCTTACTTGTGTAGACCAGGCACATTCTTTTTAAATTTTCATACTAGCAAGCATAAAAGATTCACTTTTGGGCGGTTCACTCATGTCTTGGTTCATGTTTCATAACCTAGCATGACATTAACGGGTATTTCCTAGGCTAAGGTTTCCTTACTTACTATGAACTTCATCATCGTAAAGTGAAAAGGACACTGTAAAGTCACTCCGCAAGATCCAACTACTCTCACTTGAACAAGGGGCTATACTCGATATTGAATACGCGATTTTAGTTTTACAATCTTATATGTACCTATACCTTTCCTCATTTCTATGGGGAAAATTACCAAAAAAGTTATAAACATATTGCAATTGTGCAGATTCAATCGTATACCTTTTTTTTCCAATTTAGTCTTAAACATTTTGTATTTGTGCCAATTCAGTCCATTTGGCTAGTCAGCACTGATGTAGCGTCACCGATGCTGACGTGGATAATTTTATTAATATTTTATTTTATTTTTAAATTTTTTTCCTTTTTTTCTTTCTTATTCTTTTTTTTTTATCTTCCTACTCCTATGTGGCCGATGACGATCGCTAAAGCTCGCTAGCCATTGGGCAAGGGTTGCCAAGCCCTAGCTGGCCCCCAGCGAGGGATTCACAGCCCTCACTCTACTTCGCCCAAGCTGGGGGAGGCTATGGCGACCGTGAGCGAGGCCGCCTCGCCCAAATTTGGACGAGGGCAACCTCGCCGACCGCGAGCAAAGGCGGCCGTGGGTGAGGCCGCCTTCAACACGGTTTGCAAGGCCCTAGCTAGGCTAGCCTTACCCATGGCCACGCCTCACAAACCCAAGGCGCAACTACAAAAGAGGTCGCCTTCGCATGCGGCCGACAAGGCTGCCCTCGCCAAGATCTAGCCACTTAAAAAATTGTCCACACTAGTGTTGATCAATCAAATGGACTGAATTGACACAAATGCAAAATTGTCAAAAAGTCCTAAACCTATTACACTTTTGCCGATTTAGTCCTAAACCTTTCAATTTTGCCGATTCAGTTATAAACCTTTTTTTTATTTGCCGATTCGGTCCTAAACATTTTTATGGTTTGCTGAATCAGTCCTAGGATCGGGTTTAGGACTGAATCAGTAAAATTGAAAGGTTTAAGACTGAATTGGCAAAAATGCAATAAATTTAAGACTTTTTTGACAATTTTTCCATTCAAAATGTTTAGGAATGAATTGGCAAAAAAAAAATTTAAGAATAAATTGACACAATTGCAATAGGTTTAAAACTTTTTTGGTAGTTTTTTTCCATTTCTATGTATGTATTTACGATAGACATACGTACCGGATTGTTGGCGGCCATACCACCATCAATGAGATTAAAGTCATGGGCTCGTCCATCTTCACCTTCCGTCTTGAAATAATGGGCGGGGAAGTAAGTCGGAGCAGCCGATGTGCCAATGCATATGTCCGATAGTTGAGCGTCCAAGAATGAATGTTTTGGCACCTGTACGAGATACAAATCCATTGGAAAAACGTCAAATATGATAATTAATTAGAATTGTCTTTGTCAAACTGGCATTATCACTAGTCCCTTTTTCAATTGGAAATCAGAAGGTGCAAGAAAAGTACGATTCCATCACAACCTTTCACCCTCCAAAACTTCTACCCAAGGCTATAGTTAATTGAATATTTTCACGACATGCGTGCACTCACACGGGGTAGTTTTTAATATGAATATGGGATTGATATAGATCAAATTCAACAATTCGCAATGGTCCAAGTAATGTGGGATTGGATCATGTCTCCCTCAATCGGTCATATACCCACTATTGCTCATGTGTCACTCCAATAAAAAAAAAAATCATGAAATTACGTAAAGATTTGGATCATGTATATTTTTCTCCCCCCCTAATTAAAAAAAGTTATCTCCGATTCGTCCATCCACGTGCAAATTTAACTAAACAATAAATATGGTTGACGTCTATTCTTGCAGCTCTCATCAGTCAAAAAATTAGTTAAATGAAGTTTCCTCCGACCTTCTTCACCTTGAGATGGAGAAAAACAGTACTCATAGGACTTATACACAAAATCCAAGCGAGCTCTGTCCAAAAAACATACAGGAACTCACCTCAAATGAAGAAAACAAAACTGGTTGAAGCTTTTTGATATCGAAGGTCGGGATAACCAGCCCGGTGAGGCAATCGTGTATCCTCGTCGTTCCAAGTAACTTCCTTATTAGTTTGTGAAGATACACTCCATTGTACTTGGGTCCTATCAGAGATCTCAGCGTGCTCACGACCGAACCCAGACACCCACTTTTTTTGTATCGAAAGAGCAGCGTGAGCAAGCAGAAAAGAAATGAAAAAACTCAAGTCAGTTGTTTTTAAATTTAGCATTGAGCTTTAAAATGATAGAAAGAGGTTCGATAATTCGAATTTAGCAACATGAGAGCTATGTCAAGAATCGATTACCATCCTTGAGGAAAGATTTTAGCACAATTCTCTAAGTAAAATGGGACTATGTCTTTCGCAGCGAAGAGAGGACGGTTGTGAGCATCAGGTGCAGACAACATGGCCGTGATGAGACCTCCGGTGCTTGTTCCTGCTATTACATCGAAATAATCTGCAAGCCTCGCGTCTTCACCATCCAGCTCCTTCACCCAAAATACTCATTAAATTCCGGATTAGTATCTAATCGAGAGATGGTTTGGACACCGGCGATGCCCCATGTTGTAAAAAAGTAAAAGGAAATAGATGAGCCAGAGAGTCGCATGAATTATAAAGAGCACAATGTTTGGCATGGCTTCCTTCCTCCCACACAGAAAAAACCGACCAACAAGAAAAGGAAAAGAAAGCCTTCTCAAAAGCTTCTAGGACTGTAACCCTAATCACTGTAGCACAATAATGAAACTCTTGCGTCCACTCTGTTTGTGTGGTTTGTTCATGTTATTACCTGAAGTTGGGCTTCGAGGTAACCGAGAATGACCCCTGGGATGATTCCTCGGACTCCTCCGCCATCAATACTAAGGATCGTGATGAGCTTTCCATAAGCCGGAGGCTGAATTTTCAACGACAAAGGTTTTCTCTCCATTTCCTTTTGCTCGTTAATGCAAGAATTTTGTGTGAGTGTGTGTGTGTGTGTGTGTGAGAGAGAGAGAGAGAGAGAGAGATGAATGAACGTGTGGTATCTCTATGGTTGTGAAGCTCATAAGCATATATAGAGGGATGCAACTACTTGCTTGCTAGACTAAACACATGTGTACGTAGTGGTTCAATCTGGGCAATCATCAAAATAAAAAATGCTGAGTATAAACATAAATACATCTGGCCGTGTGACTTTTATTCAGCTCTTGCTTAGTCAATTTGGGCGTCCTCTTTAGTTAGCATGAAACAGGGATTAAGACTGAATCGCTTGTTTAAACTGACGAGGTCTTCTCATAGGCAATCCACGAAGGCAAAGTTCATCACTTGCTACACATTTTGGAGTGTTCGTGAGGCAAAGAGATAGGGGGAGGTGAAAGGAATTTCGTTCATTCACGAGAGGAAAAATGATGCACGTGCGAGAGGTGGTTCAACGTTTGACTGGTTATTCAACGTTTGGTTGATTGAGGGTTTAAGATGGGGTAATTCCAGAAGAAATCTAACCCCATTTCGAAATTACATATAATTGACTCAAGCAATTAACTTGGCAAGATATTTAGAGGTGTGCAAATGAACCGGGAACCGCTCGAGACCAACCGGACCGCTCAAGAACCGGTGGTTTCTAAGGGTACCGGTCCGGTTCCCAGTACCAAGTATGGAACCGCCCACTCAGACTAAACCGATAATATATATAAGTGGGTTTAAACAAATTATATGTACATACAGTTGTTCATCTTGAAAATTAGTCAATATATCGACACCGATGATTGTATCGTCACTCTCCTGTCCAAATTATTACAGTAGATTGCAATGCCAAGAACTTCAATGGCCACAATGCTACAGACAGGACATTTCTCAACCTCTTTTGTTGTTGAATTAAATACATAACATGCTCCAACCCCACTAATTACACGAATTTTTTATTTTTTTATTTTGTGAAAGTTATAAGTATAGATCAAATGAAGTACAACAGCTTAGGGGCATTCTCCAGCATTATAAATAGAGTTAATAATTCGAAAAAATGGAGGTAGAAAGTCTCCATGTATAGCGTGTTTGGTAACGTTTCTGTTCTCAGAAATAATTTCTATTCGGAAATAGTTTTTTTTATTTCTATTTCCCTAAATGAGTTTCTAAGCATAGGAACGCGTTTGATAACTGCACAAAATTTCTATGCTCGAAATAGAACAAGAATAAAATGTGTTTGGTACGACTCTAAAAATTTATATTTCTAATTTTCTAATTTATTGATTTTGATCGGCGATGGTAACCGACAACCAGAGGCGGCAGGAGATGGCCAATAACCGGCGACAAGTGGCTACGACGACCAGCCACTAGAGGCGACAGTGGTGGCCAGCGGCTACGATGACAGCGATGGTGGCCGACAATTGGCCATCGGAGGCAGCAGTAGTGGGTGGTGGCCGGCAATTGGTGACCAGCGGTGGGTGGTGGCTGGCAACCGGCAGATTTGGGCGATGGTGATTAACGATTGGAGGAGGCAACAGCAACAGTGGCTGACGGGGGCGACAATGGCCAATGATCGGTGACAGTGGCCGGTGGCGAGTGGATTCGTGAGTTTAAAACTAAATATTAGGTTACACTAAGCTTATTTCTCTAAAATTGTTAGGAATCGTGCTCCGATTTCAGAAAAATAATTCAAACAAACAATTCATGCTTGTGGAATATAATAATAAAATAACATAATAAGATAAACACACCAGAGAATTTGTTATCAAAATTCACCCAAACTTGGGCTACGTCTCCATGTAGAACCATTTTGTGAATCCACTAGATTACGAAGATAGTAAGAATACAATCACGATCTTCTCTCAAGATCATAACAAAAGAGATTGAGAACACTCGTCAAACCGTCATAGCCTCTCTTTTTCTTTTTCTCTCTATTTTCTCTCTCTGCATTAACATCTGCATTAACCTAAATAACTTATATATAAGAAGCAACTTTTCTTTCTATGCTAACATATGCAGATTCTTTCTGTACTAATATCTGCAAATTCTTTTCTACGCTTCTAAGTATCTTATATAAAATGAGCAACCTTTAACCTAAAAGCTAAGAAAAGAGAAAATGACAAAAAAAAGCCTTTAATATTAATTTTGGCTTAACATGCCAACAATCTTTCACTTGAAGACAAATATATCCAATGCACCAAGCAACTTTGCATCTATCTTCTTCAAAAAACTAGTAACTAGAACTTGTGTCTCTACGTTACTCTTCATCAATTAACACGAAGTAATACCAACGGTGGCAGTACATAAAGTATGCTTCTTTCTATCTACTACTTTAGTAAACATGTCAGCAGGATTTTTCAAGTCATCATTCTTCTGTAACTTTAACTCATTATCTTTCAATACCGACCTGCTAAAATGATAACTCTTTTTGATATGTCTAATCCTGGAGTGATAAGCTGCATTCTTTGCTAAGTGTATTGCACTTTGACCATCACTCCACAATATACTCACTGGTTGTTTGCAGCTGATACTACCATTTGCTTTATTTTTTTATCATGTACACCCACTTGCTTAACAAAGCCTTCTTACTAGTGGGCAACTTGATCAACTCCTAAGTTTTATTTTGAGATAACGAGTCCATCTCATTTTTTATGGCACGCTCCCATTGCATGTGAGATGTGTCTTTCTCTTCCTCATCATAAGTCTCCGGCTCTCCTGAATCTATATATAAGGTATGGTTCTGAACAATATTTATTGATGGATCAAAAATTACCTTTGGCTTTCTCACACATATGGTTATTAATCTGTTCCGAATCACTGCGTTCCTCTTGAACTTCTTGCTCAATAATAATAGGTTCATCTCGAACCTCCCCTTCAGATGCACTCTGATTTGCTAAAATTTTCTTCATAGGTGTAGAGTCCAGCTTAACATATTCTGGTTCCATTGCATTCTAATGCTCTGTCTGACGATTTTTGTACATCTTTTCTTCATAGAATATTACATTATAACTGCGAATGACTTTGTTATTCTCATAATCCCAAAGCCTATATCCATACTCATCGCCACCATATCCAATAAAGATGCACTTTTGGGACTTCGTATCAAGTTTTTTCCTATCTTTTTTATCAATTAAAACATATGCAATACAACCAAAAACTTTTAGATATGAATAATTGATCTTTTTACCTAACCACTCCTCTCGCAATATTCATCCATCCAGCACACTAAATGGAATCCTGTTAATCTGATAAACAACTGCATTAACAGTAGCAGCCCATAAATATAGCGGAAGACCTGCATGTAACCTCATGCATCTTGCACGTTTCAAAATGGTCTTGTTCATTCTCTCAGCTACACCATTCTCTTGAAGAGTTCTAGGAACAGTCTTCAACCCGTGTATGCCTTCTCAGCTCAAGTATTCAGCAAATTCATTACTCGTGTATTCACCACCATTATCAGACTTTAAAGCTTTAATCTGATAACTTGTCTTTTTTTCTATCATGGTCTTCCCTATTTTGAACACCCCGAATAGTTCTGATTTTTCTCTAAGAATATAGACCCAAGTCTTTCTTATCGCATCATCAATGAAAGTGACAAAATATCTATTACCACCATAATAGAGTTCTTGAGCTGGTTCGCACACATCAGTATGAACCAACTCTAACTTTTGGCTTTTATTCCGTCGCCCATTCAATTGAAAACTAATAGCTTTTTGTTTTTCATAAATGCAACTCTCACAGAATTCTAACTCAACTTTTTGCAAATCTGAAAGTAATTTTCTTAAGTGTAATTGCTTTACACCATTTTTACCAAGATGTCCCAAACAATAATGCCAAAGAGTAAACAAATTAGCTGTAGCCACTGTAGTTGCAACCATATTACTAATATTGTCTCCCTGGAGAAGGTAAAGTGTACTAGTACGTTTTCCCTTTGCTAATACTCTTACCCTTGATGTTATCTTCCACTCTTCGTATCCAAAGGTTATTACAAAACCTTTTTGGTCAAGTTTACTAGTTAATATTAGATTTTTCTTCAATTCTGGGATATGCATAGTTTCATGCAAAACTAAAAATCCTCCACTTGAGATGTTCAATATCACAGTTCCTTTTTCAACAATCGGACACATATGACCGTTTTTCACAACCATTTGCTCAAAATCTCTACTAGCATAATCAACAAATACGTCTCTTTGCGAAGTGCAATGAAAAAGAAGCACCAGAGTCAACAAACCACTTGTCTATCATCAAGTCAAACCCTGCAGTCAAGCACAAGTTTTCTGGCAAAGGTTCATCGCTAACCACATTAGCTCCTTGATTCTCATCCCGCTATTTCTTTTTATAAGCTTCATACTGAAACCTCTGATGTTCGGTCTGGTGACAAAATCAACACTCATCTTTTGCAATCTCTCTCTTCCCCTTGATTGTGACCTGCCACGCTTGCTAAATTTTTCTCTTCTTTTACTTCTCCCACGGTTTTCCACTGCTAATGCTGTTGAAGACAAAGATGCCGAAAAATTATCTCTACCTGAGACTTGCTTTCGCATCCCTTCATCCATGATGATGCTCACAGCATCATTCAAAGTCAAATCATCCTTCATGGTGCTTAAAATTTCCTGCACCGCGATATAGTAGTTTTCGAGAAGAGAACATAAAAATAATAAAGCTTGTAGCTTCATATCCAGATTTATGTCTGCGAATTCCAATTGACCTGTGACCTGCATAAAGCTATTAATATGCTTTGCCACAGAATCTCTATCAAATAACTTTATATTAACTAGTTTCTTCAATAAAAATATTTGATTTGATATGAAAGGCTTCTCATATATATTCATCAGAATATCCATGATTTCTTTTGCAGTCTTTTCTTTCGCAATGTGGTATTCTATTTTTTTCGTCAGCCCTAGACAAATTGCACCTAATGCCTTTCGATCAAGAATTTTCCATTCTGATTCTACTGTCAGATCCACTTCCGCAATTTTGAGTTTACACCATCCGAAATCCTGCCCATCGAACTTATCAATTCTAATTTTATCTTCTGCCATACCGTTTGCTTTCAATCAAACGTCACTGAAAAACCCTCGATGTGCTTTAGCCAACCTAGGCTCTGATACCAGTTGTTAGAAATTGTGCCCCGATTTTAGAAAAATAATTCAAGCAAACAATTCATGCTTGCGGAATATAATAATAAAATAACATAATTAGATGAACACATTAGAGAATTTGTTATCGAAGTTCACCCAAACTTGGGTTACGTCTCCGCGTAGAGACACTCTACGAATCCACTAGATTTTGAAGAAAGTAAGAATACAATCACGATCTTCTCTCAAGATCAAGGTAAAAGAGATTGAAAACACTCACCAAGCCGTCATAATCTCTCTTTTTCTTTTTCTCTCTATTTTCTCTCTCTGTGTTAACATCTGCGTTAACCTAAATAGCTTATATATAAGAGGTTGTTTTTCTTTCTGCACTAACATATGCAAATTCTTTTCTACGCTAATATTGCAAACTCTTTTATGCACTAATATCTGCAGACTCTTTTCTGCGCTTCTAAATATCTTACATAAAAGGGGCAGATTTTAACCTAAAAGCTAAAAGAAGAGAAAATGACAAAAAAAAAAGCCATTAATATTAATTTTGGCTTTACACACCAACAAAAATGACATTATTTCTCATTTTGTTCTCGAAAACAAAAAAGTAATTTTTTTTTTACTTCTTAATTCTGTTCTAAATCTATTCACGAGAACATTTTTTGTTTTAAGGAATATAAACTATAAGTGACGTTACCAAATAGGTTTTTGTTCTTTTTCTGTTCTAGAAAATAAAAGAACAAAAAAAATAAAATAAAGGAACAAAAGTGTTACCAAACAAAACTATAGTAGCCAACACAGCATTTGTCTGGGAAGGTATGACACATGAATTATGTATATGATTGATAACATATGATACAATCCAAGAGGGGAAACATCTGGGGTGATGATCATTATATATATATATGAAAAATTCTAAATTCCTAATTTGAAACCCATTCATTTTGTCTCAAACTCTCACTCTCTCACTTTCATCTTGGTCTCTACTCTCTTGTCTAATACTCTTAGTGTCTCACTCTCACATCGATCTCTCTATCTCCATCTCCATCTCTTGACTCACAGTCTCGACTCTCAACTTCCATCGACTCACGACCACACCTTTTGGCCGTTCATTGCCTCTCTTTCTCGCTCTCAATTACCTTCATTTGCTTGGTGGGATCGGTTCCATGGACCCACTGAGGAACCGAACTGGACAAACGATTCGATTCCCGGATGGATCCATGAAACCAATAGGCGATTCTCGGTTCCAATTTTTCAGAACCGGTCATTAGTGGATGGTTCCCGATTCTAAGGTGCGAACTGTCCACCCGGACCATGCTCAACCCTAATTATACTTATTAGCACGAATATAGATAATAATTTAACAAAGAGAAAACTATGCGATTGACTCTCTAAATCTCAAAGTGTACAAAAGTTGTTTGACATATATTTCATAACATATAGTGTATTATGAATCGTGAAAAATATTTTTAAAATAATCATAAATAGGACAAAAATATTCACAAAAGTAACAAGAGAAATAAGAAATGAGCGTATATTGTTAAATTATGTTTCGAATTTGAGTCATTGACTGAACTTGACTCGGTTGGATAAATATTCAAGTTTTAACGGCACAAAGAAGAAGTAGAAGTTCTTAGCCACTAAAAGACAAAAGAGAAGGGGAACACTTAGGCTGCGCATGACAACACTTCTGTTTCACAATTTTTGTTTCATAAATCATTCTGAAACAGAAATCAGAAGTTAAAATTTTCAACTTCTTGATTTCTGAAACAGAAATCAGAAATTTTCTCTCTCCTCTCTCTCTCTTTATAATTTGCTCTCCTCTCTCTCTTGACTCCCCGTCGTTACCGCTCGCCGCTCGCTCCCTCGCCGTCGGCCATCCGCCGCCCGCCCACCAACCGTTGTCACCCGTCGCCGCCCTCACCACCCACCATCGCCTGCCCGCTGTCTCTTATCTCTCTTTTCACAACTCACTCTCTCGACTCCTCGCCATCCACCACTCGCGCCGCCATCCACCACTCGTGCCGCCCACTGCCGCCCGCCTGCCATCGGTCACCGCCGACAGTCGATCGTCACCGACTGCTGCCCACCGGTGGCCATCGACCACCAGCCACCACCGATCGCCCCCATCGTCGATTGCCTCCATCGCCCGCCGGTCGCCTCCGCCACCTTTCGCCGCCACCTCCCACTGATCGTCGCCATTGCCTGTCGATCGCCCCTACTGCCTTCCACCGCCGATTGCCACCACCTCCCACCGATTGCCGCCATTGCCCGCCGATCGTCGCCATCACCACCGATCGCCGCCACTGCCCGCCGATCGCCGCTGCCACCACCCTCAGATCGCCGCCGCCGCTCGCCAGTCTTCACCAACCACCACCGATCGCCCCGAGCGCCACCAATCGACAGGCGATGCTACTGGCCAGTCGCCACCGCCGCTCGCCAGTCTTCGCCAACCGCCACCGATCAGCCCCACCACCACCGGTCACCCTCACCATCTTCCGTCGCCAATCGCCGCCGTTCATCGACGTTCGATACCGTCAAGGAAATAGAAATTTTATGTTGTTATCAAATAAATTTCTATTTCAAAAATAGAAATTTTGTGTTGTTATCAAACGCTTTTCTTTACTCAGAAATTGATTTCTGAAATAGAAATAGAAAAATCAATTTCTTTCTAGAAATTGACTTCTGGAACAGAAATTTTGTCATGCACGCCCTTATTGTATAATAACTTTTGTTTTAATTATGGGGGCAAAAAGGTCTTAAGAAAGAAACAAAAGGCTAGGCTTTTGTTTATTTATTCCTAGGGCGCGCATGACAACCATTCTGTTTTAGAAATCAATTTCTGGACAGAAATGGAAAACTCTATTTCTGTTCCAAAAATAGAGAAGTAGAAAATTTTTACTTCTGATTTCTTGTCCATTTCTACTTCTAGAAAAGAAATTTGTTCCAAAAATAGAAAAATGAAATTGCCTTATCAAACGGATTTCTGTTCCAAACCTATTTCTAGAACAGAAATTCTGTTCCAGAATGGTTATCATGCGCGCCCCTAGTCTACAGGAGTTAAAAAAGTAGGAGAAGTGGTTAGTTTCTCTCTAAACTCTTGACATGACCGCACAGTGAAGGCTTGAGTGGCTTTCTTGAGAGTTGTAGCCTATGTTGCATCGACACGGACACGCGACACGATACGACATAATACGCCGACACGTCATTTCTAAAATTAAGAATTCCGACACACGTTAGGATACGTTATATATTAAATATATATTTTAATATATACT
>BCNH02000009.1:10450004-10470476 GCA_001662345.2 Metrosideros polymorpha var. glaberrima
CGGGGTAACGTGACAAGTGAAGCAAAACCTCCTTTTCTTATAGAATATAAAGTGGGCTTCACTTAGTTGGTGCGACTATCTACTGAATACGTACTCTTCACCAACGAATTGAGGTCAAGAACATATCGTTTCACCACATCAACAGTGTAACGCATTTTCCTCGCAACCGAGTCCATGCGATCTTGAATGGTCAATTCCTTTGTCTAGTGGTACAAGCAAAAGAACTCGATCCATCTCGCAACCAATTCAAACGTAGCTTGATCTTATCATTTATGACCAAACATTAGGGTATCAACGACAAGTGGACAACCGTTGGTCATCGAATGACAACTGGCTACACCTTAGATCGCTCGCTTTCGTGTGCAAGACTTCATCGATGAAGGAATTTTGGGTACACTTCAGCTTTAATAAGTTCCCACTACAGAAACTTCGACTTCAATCTTATTCTACACTTATTACAGTTTTAATAAGACAATTGTCTCCCTAGAGAAACAATGTCTTGGCCAATTGTGTTAGGACAGCCTTTATGGGTGCGCATGGCAACCATTCTGTTCTAGAAATTAACTTTTTGTAAAAAGTCGATTTTTCTACTTCTGCTCCATAAGTAGAAATTCTGGAGCAGAAATGTATTTGGCAACTAGCAGAAAATTTCTACTTCTGAAAAAGAAATGCATTTGTGCACGTTAATTCTATTTTCTAAACGGTGATGGCCAACAGTGGCCGGTGACGGTGACGGTGGCCGGCGGCGGTGGCTGGCGAAGGTGGCCGACGGTGGTGGCCAGTGACGGTGGTGGTGGCTGGCAGCGAGCGAAGGTGGCCAGCAGTGATGGGCGACGACGGGCGGCCAAAGGCGGTGGTCAACGACGGGCAATGGAGGTCGGCAACGGGCAGTGACCGTCGGCGATGGGCGGTGGTGGCCGACAGTGGTGGCCAACGGCAAGTGAAGGTGGCCAGTAGTGATGGGCAACGACGGGTGGCCGGCAACGAGCAGTGGAGGCCGACAACGGGCAATGAAGGTTGGCGATGGGCGATGGTAGCCGACGATGGTGGCCGGTGACGGTGACGGTGACGGTGACGATGACGATGACGGTGGTGGTGGCCGGCAGTAGGCGAAGGTGGCTAGCGACGATGGGCAGCGACAGATGTAGTGGCTGGTGGTGGTGGCCGAAGGAGGTGGCTGGCAGATGTGGCCGACGGTGGTCGGCGATAGTGGCAATGGCCGACGATGGGCAACGATGGCCGACTGTGGTGGCTAGTGACGGTGGCAGTGGCCAGCGGTGGGAGGAGGTGGCTAGCAGTGATGGGCGATGGCGGAAGTGGTGGCCGGCGGTGGTGGCTGAAGGAGGTGGTCGGTGGATATGGCTAACGGTGGTGGCTGGCGGTGATTGATGACAATGGCCGATGATGATCGATAGTGGTGGCCGATGGCCAGCGGCGGGCAAAGGTGGCCAACAGCGATGGGCGGCAACGAATGTGGTGGCCGAAGGAGGTGGCCGGTGGATGTGGCCGACGGTGATAGTCGGTGACGAGCAATGCTTTTTTACCTCTTTTTTGGTGATAGAGATAGAGTCGGAGAAGTAAAAAAATTTTACTTCTCATTTTAACCCAAAAATCAATTTTGGAGTAGAAATTTGTACTTCTTTTGCCAAATGCATTTCTGGTTCAGAAGTAGAAAAATGCTTCAAAAGTAGAATTTTTTACTTTTTTTACCAAACGCATTTCTGCTTAAAAAATGCTTATAGAGCATAAATGAAATTTCTGGCAAGTTACCATGCGCCCTTATGTCTCCTCCTTTTAACTTCATGAAGGTTTCTGGTGTGTTTGATAACAATCCAGAATTTCTAATTCTGCTCTACAAGTAATTCTAGAGCAAAAATGTATTTAGTAAAAAATTACTTTTTGAGCAATTTTTTACTTTTGAAAGAGAATTGTGTTTGGTAAAAGAAGTGATTCTCTATGGCCAAAGATGATTCTCTAGAAGTGATTATTTCCTATTTTCACTTCTTTCATTTCTTCACTTCTCATTTTTCTTCTCTTTTCCTTTTCATGCTCATCGGCCGCCGCCAGTCACAGCCGCACCTCTACCGCCGTCGTTGCAAGCCACCACCATTTACTAATTTGATAAAAACAAAAATGGAATGAGAGCGTGTTTGGTAACACTCCAAAACTTTATTTCTCATTCTCTTCCAGAATCACTTCTGGCCAGAAGTTGAATTCCGGAAGAGAATGAAAAACAGATGCGCCCATGTCACCATTTTGTTGCAGAGAAATCAACTTAATTTTATGTCTCAACATGGATCGAATGGTTGCTTATCATAAATGTGCACGAAACCCCCGTAACATATGATGTTAGAACTTCAAGCTCTTGCCACGACTTCTGGAAGAATAACATCATCGTTCCCCACATAAGGGTGACATACTATCCATTTGTTTGTGTGCATGAATCACATTTCTCTGTATTCTAGTCTATGATTCGGGGCTCTCTGGTTAGGTTTTCATATCTTTGGTCTCTCTCTCTATATATATAGTACTGAAGAATTCTCTAGAAAACATTGTGAACTCATCTCAAATGCTTGACCTTGTAGATGCAAGACACATGGATGATTCATTTCATTATGACACTCATGATGTCTTCCTCAGTTACGACCATGGAACTGCTCAAGTTTGTTCAAAATTCTAAACTTATAAACTTGAAGAAGATGAATGCGCATTTGAATTCTCAAGTTTGCTTACACGTGCATGGAGCTGGAAGATTTTTGATACTTTGAAGACACATTAATCATATCATATATACATTTTTAGCTACTTCGCTTATCATGTTAGGTATAAAGTAAGAGAATGCCCCTTCGGGCACCCAACAAGCAAACGATTAAGTAGCCACTTATTCCTTTCCCGCTTCTATTATCACCCTATCTAAAGTTTCATGCTTTTTTGTTGTCTCTTTTCTGTTTGCAGACTTCGATTTTCCATTTTTTTATCCCAAAATAAATTCTAATATATATTTACCCAAAGAATGATAACTTGTATGTTTCATTTTTTTTGTTTCGAAAGAATATTGTATTTGTTACTCGAAATGATGCATGAGAAGTACATAAACTTCCATAACAAAGCATATCAAAGTAGAGCAAAGCCTAAAATACTACAAAACAAAGCCAAATCCTGAAAATAAGGAGGATAATAAAACATGAAACAAGGAGTATATACTTGTTCCATAAGAACAAATCTGTTAAGCAAAATAACCGGTGGCCAATCACTGGATCTCGTATTATTGTCAGTGATGTGCACATGCCGGAAATTCCTTCTCTAATAACTACAGCATTGTCAGTTGGCGGTGCACACTTGGGTTCGGCTTCCTCTACACCATTGTCGTACGGAGACAATCAAAACAGGTTGAACAAACATAGATCTAACATTTGGAAGAGCAAATCTTCATAGTTCAGCGAGACTCTAAAACTCATGTGATCACCATTAAAATTGGAGGCAGATGACTTGTACACGGACAAAGTATAGGGGTATCGAATTCCCGAAAATATTATTACTACCATATTTCAATCAAGAGAGGATAGCTCCTAAACTCTTAGATTATAAGTTAGACTGCGAAAAGAGAGCTCCCAAATTTATAGAAGAAAAAAAATTAAGAAATAAATAAGAACTGAAACAAAATTAACAAGAGAGAGAGAGGGGAGGGTGAGAGTAGTTCAAACCCTCCCATGGCTGGAGGTTGATGAAGATGATAGAGAGAGGAGAGATTGAGAGAATAAGACTTTACAGCTAGACCCTTCCCATGTTGATAGGCTTCCTCATTAAAGCTGATAAATTTGGTTCTAGAAAGATAATAAAAAAAAAATTGCATGAGTTAAGATGAATTTGAATATATCAACAACTCGTTAATAGCAAATTAATATCAAATCACAAAAACCTAATATTAAAAGTATAATAAAACAACTAAAAGTTAAATTTACTCCTAGCAGACTTAGGGTGTGTTTGAAATCAATTCTTGCCTAGCCTTTATTCTGGCAAGATCAATTTTTAAAGAGAATGAGAAATTATATTTACCAAACGTGCCTTTATTCTGCTTTTGTTTTTGGCAAGTTTACTAAACGGTGATCGAAGATCGGCAATCGACGGAGACCGGCGACTGGCAGCTGCCGGCGATCACTCGGCGACTCGCGATTAGCGATACAAACTCACCGACGGAGACCAGCGGTGGTCGGCGACTACCCAACGCTCGGCGACCGGCGACAGCCTACAAACGTGAGAAAGAAAGGAGAATGAAAATGAGAAGTGAAAATAGAAAAGAATTGATTTTGGCCAAAAGTGATTCTAGCCCTAGAAAATCACTTTTTTACCAAACACAATTCTCATTCAAAAGTAGAAAATTGCTCCAGAAATAATTCTTTACCAAACATATTTCTGCTCCAGAATTGCTTTTGGAGCAAAATTAAAAATTTTGGATGGTTATCAAACGCACCTATTATCAAACGAGTTCGCTTTTTATATCGTGCACGTTTTTTTTTTTTACAATCATCTTTCTGTATAAATGGACATATACATGAAATAAAACTAGAAATATAAAAATATATACATATTAAATAGACAGCGCGAGGAGAATGGTAAATTGTCCAAAACAACTGGAGCACTAATATTTGGTATCATGTTAAGATGTGAGCCATGTTTTTCTTCATTTTTTGTTGGAGCCTCTAATCATTTTTGTAATTAGTCACCAATAGGTTTTCTCTAATCATGAAAGGCGGAAAATATAATCTTTTGAGAGTTAGGAAGGACTCAAATTGTATATAACCGTATTTTCTAGAAATCTTGTTTCATTTGTGTCATAAGTTTGGGCTAATTCGCTCAATTACATGGATTTAAGCACAATTAGTGTTGTAGTTTGACCAGACCCAAAGTCAAAGATGGTTCTGAAAAGATTTGGCCTCTACCTCGACAAAGATTCTCAACCTTCTCAAGCCCAACCATCTTAAAACTTTCTTCAGAGGACTTTCCTCATCCATGGGCTGATCAAGATTGATTGTTTAATTTATGGTAATGATACTAATAGTATTCGTACGACACTCACTATGAAGTCATAATTTCTCCGGCAATCATTTGAGAATCATGACTTTTAAAAACTGACCTCTTTAGTGATATTGGTGACTTTCCTAGCCCGAAAATCTTACGTGGCAACACAGAAAAAATGGTTATCTTATATGAATTCAACGTACAAGTCATTAATTTAAGTTTTGACACTTCCTCTTATATTTATTTTGTTTGATTTTTTTTTAATCATTAGAATTTGTGTTTACTGTTCCTGGAGTACAAGATGCCGCTGTGTCGGGGTATTTGTTTCTCTATGAAAATGGATTTCTCTAAAAATAAAAAATAAAAAACTTTGCTCAAGAAGTTTTATCTCACTGAGGTCTTTCTTGGACAAGTTTTAAGATGCCGCTGTCGCCAATCCGACCGTGGCGGAATATTGCGCGGTGACAACCCCCCGAAAGGAACGCCCTCGAGTTAATAAAACACACAAAACACGTCAGCGGGAAAAAGTGGACGACCGACCCAAACGGATCACTCGGCCACTAGTCGAGTCCATCTTCCTCACTCGGTGTTCGAACTCTACACACCCGCACATGTCGCGTTTCCTCGAGTCCGTTCCCGCACCCTGCAACGCAGACCCGGATGCTCTGATGATTACCCGAAACGTCGTCCATCGAGATGAAAATTTGGAGGCTTTTAGGAGGAAACAGAACCCGCATATCATGGTGGATGGGATGAGAAATTGCTTGGACCAGGGCGTAAGACGGCTGAGATCTCGTGTGGCCCATGGACCCGCATGGAGGGAGAGCCCGGACCTCATCCTTTAGCAGAAAACTCGAGCCTTGAGCCTCTGAAATCCTTGCGTTTTCTTCGCCTCTCTTTGCCTCCCTGTATCTCTCTCTCTCTCTCTCTCTCTGTGACTCCACCCTTGGTGTCTATGCAGACTCTCTCATTCTATCCATCCACAAACGTGGCCACGCGTTCCACCTGAAGCGTTCCGACAGGAGGGGAGGCACGGACGCGCCCCGGGTTCCCTGAATTTTCCCGAACCCAATGCTCGACGGAGTCTGCGAGGAACTTGCTTTCTTCTTCTTCCTCTGCTCCCCCGTTGTCTCGGAGAGTCCTCTCCAGAAACTCTCTCCCCTCTGCCCCTTCAGGTAGTGCGTGCGTGGTCTGTGTGTGCGCTCACAGTGCGTCTGCTTGTCTGGGCTACCTTTCTTTTTCCTTCGTTTCGTGTAGCTTAGATCCAATAGAAGAAGCATATTCGATCTTATAGTTAGTTATTTACATATTGAATTCTGTGAAAGTTATATCCGACCGGGCTTAATTATTTAATTCATGCCTATAAAAAGTCTTCTTGAATAAAGGTAGGGAAAATTACTTAGAAAGTCCAAAATCTATTACACTTATGCCAGTTCAGTCCTAAACTTTTTTATTTAACCAATTTAGTTAAGAACTTTTTGACAATTTGCCAATATAGTACATCCGGTCAATTTTGATTGGAAATTGATGACCTGGGCGTCAGCTATTCTACTGGAAAATTTTTGAATTTTTTTTAAAATTTTATCTTTTTTTCTTCTCTTTCTTTTCATTTCTTATTATTATTGTGAAGGGCCGGGATGGGGGCTGCCAGCTACCAACCGAGGCACAATGACCCTCGCCAGCCACTAGATGAGAGCTCACGGCCCTCACTTAGATCTGGGCAAGGGGCCCGACCCTCACCAGCCACTAGGCGAGGAAACTCACAGCCCTTGCCAAGCGGTTGCCAAGCCTTAGCCAGTGGCCAGTGGCCCCCCACCAGTCCTTAACAATAAAAAAGAAAGGAAAAAAAAAGAAAAGAAGTATAATAAAGTATAAAAAAAATCACGTCAGCATTAACCGTCCCATATAGGATAACTCGCGTTCAGGAAAATTGCCAAAAAAGTCATAAATTTATTGCAATTGTGTCAATTTAATCTTAATTTTTTTTTTTGTTGAACCTTTTTAGTCTATCTAGCCAATTTTGGCCCGCTGGCGCTTGCCATCAAGTGACATAATATTTTTTTAATTTTATTTTTCCCTTCTCTTTCTTTTCATCTTCTTCTTTGCCGTCCCTGCTCAGAGAACATCTCCCTTGTTCTTTGTTTCTGCTTAACTCTGCTAAACACTTCACCAATGGAAGCCCTCGCTCGCGCCGGTCAATCTATGCAAATTCCAGTCCCCGACCTAAAATCAAGACAAAGACCAGACCTAGCGAAGAGTCTCCTCGGAGGTGAAGTGGGAGAGACGCTCGACAAAGAGAGTGCAATAAGGGTCACCCACGACTTTGGGATCGCCAAAACGGGTCATTTGGGAATTAGGAAACGCATATCAAACGAGTTAGGAACCAGAAGCTGACAAAGGAACGAGGAGAGCTCGAAGGTTTTTGGGGATCGATTTACAAAGGCCGGCCAACGAACAGAGGTGGGCTCGATAGGCAGCGTTGTCATGGGGGAGGACGTCGGTGCCGTTGATGCTACCCGCTTAGATCGGTTTGTCATGGGTAGGTTTTTTGGGGATCGATTTGAGATGTTCTCTAAGCTAGGACGCCAAAGAAGAAGATGAACAGGAAGAGAAGGAAAAAAAAAAGATTCAAAATTTCAAAATAAAATTAAAAAAATTAAAAAATTTTAAAATATTATGTCGTCAGATGGCATCCACGTCAGCACCGACCGACTAAAATTGGCCGGATAGACTCGGTTGGCACAATTGCAAAAGGTTTAGAACTGAATCGACAAAAAAAGGTTTAGCACTGAATTGACACAATTAGAATATATTTATGACTTTTTTAGTAATTTTCCCCCAGCGTTCACATCATCAATTTCCGATCAAAATTGGCTAAATAGATTACGTTGGTAAATTATCAAAAAGTTTAAGATTAAATTGACTAAATTAAAATATTTGGAACTAAATAGGCACAAGTGTAATAATTTGAGGACTTTTTTTTTATATAATTTTTTAGATAGTATATGTTGGAAATTTTCTTCCTCTAGCCAACTCTATGTTATTATGCTTATTGTTCCTCTTTTTTATGGTCTATATGGTATAGTTACGAAGGCATCCTAGGTTTTAGGTGTAAGACCGGATTATGAATGGGTGAAAAATTTAAGACATGTGCTACAATATACTGATGGTCCATTTTTTGATAATTAAAGTTTTGGAGAAAAAGAAATTGCCTGACATCTCGTAGAGCCAAGTACTCGTGTCAACATGAGAGACCACACAGCAGGTTATTGGAAGTTTATGGATCTGCATGAAGTGAGTTCATCGGACTACCTTTTTAAAAAATTTGTGAGGACACTTTCAAGTTTTAGGTTCGTGATGAAGAAATATCTTAAGAGAATTAAGGCTGAGTTTGGTTCATCATTCTTAAGGAGCTTTCGATCTCTAAAATTCTTTAAAAAAATACTTTGATATTTGACAAGCAATTTTCGATCAAATTTTAGCATTAGGAATGCTGAAAGCCCAATACTAGAGGGACTAGCATTGAGCTTTTAGCATTTGCAAAGCCGAACCAAACCCACCCTAAGTCTTATCCAACAATTAACCTAAATTTTCCTTCTTCAGCATTTTGACGAGGATTTCGTGCTACAATCTGGTCTCACAATACATGGTTGAAAAGCTCTATGTGTTGAGTTTCCAATGCATCAAGTTTCATGCTATTCGGAGTCTTCTAGAGGATGTTATACTCGATTTATTAAGTGCTGCTCAGTTTATCCGAGAATGAGTCTTTTGAGTCTTTTAAGTCTTTCAATAAGTTTGTGGAATCCTATGCTTAGAATTTTGTTTCGGAAGTCATCTTGACTTAAGAGTTAATCTTCTTATTTATGTTTTGTCAAGGGATTGTTGGTCATGTAAAATGAAAGAGAAGAAATATAGGAATTTGTCTATGTTTGGAGGATTATTCCATGTTGAGCCTCTATACGTTAAAGATCGACTTTATAATCGAAAATAAAGTCACCCATCGTTCACAGAGATTAGTCTCTTTTTTTCTCTCAATAACCACTACGCTAATTTATGATTGATTTTTTTTTTTTGGGTAAATGGATAGATTTTGTGAGAAACGAGAGTCCTCAGTGAATAACATAGATAGCTACATAATGATAAATGGACATGTGCTGGCAATTGAATTAGTAGTGAAAAAGCCAAAAAAAGAAAAAGAAAAAGAGCATAAGCATTCACAATTTTGATTGTGCACCTCTTTTGTCGCCAAGGTGATTCTTGCCTTTGCGAATCAACTTGATTTTCCCTGATTCAATTTCAATCAAGATCATCATGCTTCATTCCGAAGACTATTATGACCTTGGAAGCACCGACACTCTTAGTGCGCGTCCGACACGCGGTCAACACGTGTCGGATGCATTGACCGCGTGTCGGAGTTTCGGAAACGCGAGTCAACATTAAAAAAGATGAATTCTTGGGGTAATTTGATGTAAAGCCCAGCGGATGGGCGCCAGAAGGGATAGGTTGAAGCCTCAAAATCCGAGCATGATGCGTCCGAATATGTAGCATCACTCACCCCTCCCTCCCCACTCTGAACTTTCTTGATGGATGGATGGGACTTTTGAGTCGATGTCTCAAGACCATACTAAAAAATAAAAAGAAATAGAGAGAGACACACACAAAAAGTATCACCTCTTCAATTGCTGAAAAAAAACCCGACCAAAAAAAAATTTGCTGAATTTTTTTAAAATTTTAAATTATTAATATAAAAAATAGGCCGCTCCTTTTATATTATTTGCTAAAAAATGTGCAGATTATTTTATTTTTTGGCCTATTGTAATAAAAATTTATCAAACACTTCCCCTTTTTTCAATTTTATCCCCATATTTTTAACTAATCGAAATATATCTCTGCCTTATAAAATCGTATCATTCATTGTTTGACTTATTATTAAATGTTAAATTTAATGGGGGAATGTGGATAGATTTTTTTCTTTAAGTCTTATGGATTATTGAAATGGAATGTAATTGAATTTATCAATTCAAAACGATAAAACTAATAAATGGTGGATTCCTATTTTTAGTGTAAATACATTCTACACTCTTTTTTAATTATTTATTTATTTGTGAATTTATAATCATAAAAATGATAATTTATTATGTATATATAAAAATATACATTGTGTCCCAACGTGTCGAAGTACTTTATTTTTAAAGAAATGACGTGTCGGCATGTCGTGTCGTGTGTCGATATCGATACTACTTAGATTATGACCGTGTACGTAATCTCTCTCTCTCTAAAAGTGGGCCATTCGAGTCCGTTTACAAGACCATGAAACTAAATTGTTTCGGACGACTTTCGTTGTCAATTGCGTTGTTGTGGTGCTAATTCGAGACGGTTGATTTGTTGTTGTCACTTGCACTTCCTGGCCTTTTCAACTATTTCTAATATCTTTCGACCAAAAAAAGAAAAAACATATTTCTAATATCTAGCCAACACAACGGGAGCCAAAATTGGAGGATGCTGATGCGACATTTGCAAGCATCGTTAAAAACCGGCCGGTAATATTTTCCTTTCCTCTTCGCAGCAAGTTCAACTACCAGTTTTCATGGCCCCCCAAAAGAAAAAAAGATTTCAGTTGAATCGAGAGGGGTGCAACTACAGTCTGTCGAGGAACGGTCATTCGAAGGGTTTATTACTGGGGGTCACGTAATAATATATCTTGATTGCTGAATTATTGTATGAGAATTACGATAAAATGCATGTAATTTTGACTCGATTACGATCAAAAGATCGATCCCACAATCATAGAAGCAACCATTAAAGAAAGCCATGAAAAGGAAACCATTTTACTACGCCAATCTCAAAACGGGAGATAACCCTACATGTGGATCAAACTTTTGAAATTTCCAGTGAAACTTTAAGTACATGAATCATTAGATCACGTGTGGTTCACATTAGGGTTGCTTCAATTTAATTGTCCAAATGTGTGTGGGGGATCAAGTTAGTTAGGGTTCATGCAAAGTGTTTTTAACAAAGAGAGAGTAATAAATCTTCTTCCTTCTGGGGCCCTAACAAGAGAGAGTAAGGGCCGTTTGAAATCTATTCTTGCTAGAAATTTTTATTCTGGCAAGAATTGATTCTTATCAGAATCAATTCTAGCAGATAATGAAAAATTACGTTTATCAAACGCACTCTCATTCTACTTATACTTTTGATAAGTTTATCAAACGGCGCTTGAGGATCGACGACTGGCCATGGCCGGCAACTGTCCACCACCCGCCTGCCGGCGGTGGCGAACGGCAATAGGCGGCGACGGCTGGGGACCGAGGATCGGCGATCAGTTGAGGTCAGCGACTACCCACCACCCGCCGGCCGATGGGTGCGATGGACGGCGACTCGCAGGGCGGGTAGCGGCTTATGAGTGTGAGAAGGAAAATGATAAGTGAAAATAAAAAAGAATCACTTCTAGCAAGAATTGATTCTGGCTCTAGAAAATAACTTCTTTACCAAACACAATTCTCATTCAGAAGTCAAAAACTGTTCTAGAAGTCCTTTTTTACTAAACGCATTTCTGCTCCAGAATTACTTCTGAAGCAGAATTAAAAATTCTGGCAGGTTATCAAATGCACCATAAATCTCGACACGCTAGGCAATTGATGTAGCAAAGAGATGAGCAGTTGCAACTCGCGTGTCGCGAGTAGTTGTTAATTACCTAATTAATTTTCTAACTCTCCTTCACAAAGCACGAGGTATCCAGTCGTTGAGTAAACGTCACAATGCATGAAATTATATTTTGTAATTGGAGTAAAGAAATGCATGATGAGTCCCACGATCCTTGTATCTTATAAGTAAGACCTTACATGGAAATAAATTAAACTATTTCTTAGTTAATTAATTAAAATTTTCTTATAAGTTAAGACTTCACCCTCAATCCCTGATATGAGAATCCTCCTCAAGTATTCATAAAACTCTAGTATTCATAAAACTCTTGTCAGTGGCTTGCTTGTTAAGTTTTGGTGTACAATCACAACGAAATAAAATAAAGACGAGAGAAAAAAATGGAGACACAAAGTTTTATAGTTATTAACCCTTAAACTAGGGCTACATATAGCAAATGATTCCACTGGAATTAGTAGCTCGCATCTTTATTAATTACGTTACTTAATTACAAGAGAAAAAGAGCATATATACCTATTCATGGATTAAGCCCAAACTACAAATAAAATATGAGTTTAAACTATAAAAACCCTATGACGTCAGGGGGCGTTGCCCCCTTAAGACTCCTGTGCTTTCCTTCCATGTTTTCCCTATCAATGGAAAGTATGAACCATACCCCAACATTGCCTTGTCTTCATCCAAAAAATAGTGTTAGTTGTTTTATTTTCCAAAAGTATATGAGATTTTATCTTCTTAATAACCTTATTTAGGTTGCTTCTGATATTCATATATAAAATCAGATAGGATAATACATATTCTGATTGTTGTTTAGCCGTTTAGGCGCACATTTTGAACATATAGGATAAGCCTGGATAAGTGTTGTGCAACCTCGTCTAATGACTCCTATGATGGTGTCTTGATCTTTGTCCAATCCTATCTAAGGTTTGCTACTAAAACCGGATGGAATAGTTGGGTGGTTACAAATACGAACATTATAAAATGTAAACTTAATTAAAAATAGAAATAGGTTATATTTCTTTTTGTAATTAATTTATTAAAAGTACAGTTGGAGGTTTCTTTCTTCAACCAGGATTAGAGGACGATATGACCCGTTATCTACACCCATATCTGGCATATCATATTCAGTGTTTCCATGTAAAGAATAGTATAAACAAAAAATTTGATGATTTCTTATCAATTCTATCTCATCTTATTACGTTCCATTCTATTCAATTTCAAACATTAGCAAGCACTATGGAGATAGAAACCTACGAAGGGAACCGAAAAAATTAACTACTTAAATCAAGGGCGCAAATACATAAAGTTGTATGAGATTTTAATATTTTAATATATATTTCATGAAAATTTCACCCTATCATGTAGTCAAGGGCGAGTCCTGTCAAGTGGTCATTTGATAACAAAATATAGGAAATTATTAGTCACACCTGATGTGTATATATGCTTGGTGCACACAATTTATTAAATCGTGTGGAGCTCACATGAGATCCACATGATCCAACGTATCGCGTATATTGGACCTACCATTCTGGATAAGTCTATAATGTCTGTACCTATGGATATAGGACACATCATGCATTAATGAGAAGAATCGATTTCGAGAATCAGTATGAAATTAAATATCCTTTTGTCAAGTGTGTGCTTATGTAGAGTATAATATGAATCCGTTATATAGTTGAGTTTGCTGTTTCCAAGAGAGATCCAATGCTTTTTGGGTTTTTCATAGTTTGATTGAAATGTGAAAAAATACGATCGGTATGATTGAGATATGATGAATAGCTGAAATCTAACGGATAATTGAGATTTATGGCATTTCAATCTAAGATCGAAAGCTTATATGAGCATGGTTTACTTTAGGACCAAAGAATCACCCTTTGAATATATAGAACTCTCCCGGGGAACCCAACAAAAGTCAAAGTCTTGTTGCAAAGTAAATACAGCTGTTCCGCAGCCACAACCCCAACCACAGCCCCCAACACCCGCCAAAGTTCCAGCATTTTGACATAATATATATATATATATATAATTTGACCCAAAAAAACATATTTTATATTAAGAATTTTAAATAATTCCTTTTTTACTATTTATTTTTATCCTTGAATTTTGTGAGAGACAGAGCTACAATTACGGCAGATGTGAGCGTACGGCGCCTGGACCGATCCAGTCAAAACCAAACCAAACAGCCCAACTTGTAGTTTTAACAGCTGAGTTTAAAAAGTCAAAATCATGCAATAATTTGAAAAATATCATCAATTGCTATTATGTTTTTAGCCATCATTCACCAGATAATCAAGCTTTTCCGGAACAGAACGACAACGAAAGGTGATGGAACTGATCGCTTTGGTTTCCACGAGGCACGAACGTACGTATGGAAAACGCACTGCCCGCTGGCCTGCAGCTGCTGAGTCACCCTCTCTCTCTCTCTCTCTCTCTCTCTCCGAGTCTCTTGACTCTGTCTTCTCAGAACTCGTTGTCTACGGAGAAGGAGAGGCTCAAGCCCAACTGAGAAAAGTCCGTCCTTTAACTACGGAAAATTTTCCGTCTTCGCGATACATACCCTTCTGTTTTCTCGTCTTGTATCTCAGGTTCCTAGCGATGGCGGAAGTCTTATATTTCTTAAACAAGGTGTGGTTTTTTCTCTCTCTCTCTCTGGTTCTGTTTCTTGTAAATTTTGCTTATGTATTCTCTTGTTTCCGCTTGCGCTGTCGAATGTGATTCGATTCTGTTTTTCTGGCCCAAAGGAGAGACGGGTGTTTTCTTTTTTGGCCGAAGAGAGATGGGTGTTCTTCAAAAAGTCGGTTCGTCACTGCACTTTGTGAAAAGATCGTTGCTTTTTTTTGGTGTACGAAGTGCAGAGGATCCATTGTTCCTCTATTCACGTTCTCGTGAGCAGAGGATCCATTGTTCCTCAGACATGTTTAATCTCGAACTATAGGGATGTTGTTGTGCTAATCAGTTTATTGCCCTGTTCCAATTACTGGGTAGTTCACTGATTTTGCTTCCGGGTCAGAACTTAGAACCCACCATCGATTCTCGTCCTTCGCTGCCTAATTAACTGCATTGACTTCACATGCATCGATTTCCCCTAGTTAATTCCCCTGAATAGTTTTGTGATGGTTATTGCTAACACCAGATTGTGAGGAGATTATCATGTTTCTGTTTGATGAATGATGATTTTTTCATCTGATGGCATTTACTCTTTCTTTCTTTTTTATGCTCGACAGGACACTTTGATCATTAAACCTCCGAAGAAATCGCCTCGAGTGTATAGAATGATAGTTTTGGCATTTTCAATGTTCTGTGGGGTGTACATATGCTCAATCTGTCTGAAGCAAATAAGCCGCCATGCCAAGCCAAATCTCGTAGACATCCAAATAACCAAGGAACCTTACGAGCTTCATGGCACGAAACAATCCGATAAACCTTCAATTCATTATCCAAAACCCGAAACTTTTAGCAGGTAATGATAACAAAACAAAACGAAGATTTTGTTTTTGATGGAATCATTCACTGGGTTTCACCTGATTTCGGTGTTAATTGATACCAGGGCTGAATGTGCAGATAATCCAGTGCGATATTTCGTTATCGTATCAACACAAAGATCGGGAAGTGGGTGGTTCGAGACGCTCCTGAATAGCCACCCAAACGTGAGCTCCAATGGGGAGATTTTCTTCCTCATGGATCGGAGGAAGAATGTTTCCACGATTTTACAGACTCTTGACAAAGTTTACAACTTGGATTGGTTTAGCAGCGCTTCGAAGAACGAGTGCTCTGCTGCAGTTGGCTTCAAGTGGATGCTTAATCAGGTGAATATCATAAACATCATTTGCGAATTATACAATTGGACTCAAATTTTCGATCCAAACAGATCGATGAAACTACTATAATTTGGGTTACGTGACAATGAACATAGGATGTATGAAAAAAGCAGAGATGGAATATTATGGCAATTACAAATCAGAGAGCACCCTGTAGTCCATTAGAGCATAGAACTCTATAAGGTGAATGCTTTAGCAAAGAGACAATGAATTGGTGACGAGAGTCTTTGATACATGCAATTCTGCTGAAATCTCAAGTGTGCTACTAATAGCAAATGCATGAAAGGTAATGCGCGTACCTCAAAAATTGCAGAATTTCTGGAAACCCCAGGATTTACATGCCAAAGGACTTTTTCTTCAAGAACTTCCTGGTGTAGAAGCTGTGTATCACTTGGGCCAACAAAAAAAGGATAGAATGTGCATGCATCAGATCATCATCTAGATAGATGGTTGTAGAAAGATCTCTCTCAAATCAAAATGTACGGTACTAATAAAAATTTGAGGGCATACAGATTTTGCAAATGCATTTAACCTAAGTTCATGTCATGATGGGCTTGGGCAATGTCATTTTCTTATTTCGTACATTCTTGTCATATTGTTGGTTGATAATTCATGGAAATTGTGCATTTCTTGCTTACAATTCATGCAGGGAGTGATGGATCACCATATAGAAATTGGGCAGTACTTCACCCACCGTCATGTTTCTGTAATTTTCCTCTTCCGCAGAAATCTTCTGCGCCGCATGGTTTCAGTGCTTGCAAATTCCTACGACCGCTATGCTAAATTGTTGAATGGAACCCACAAGTCCCACGTGCATTCTCCTCAAGAGGTCTCTCTCTCTCTCTCTACAGACACATTCGCCCAAAGGGCACTCAACCACATGCACATGCCCACACTAACTCATCTTAGCCCACTGATGCATTTCCTCGATACTGACTGCAGGCTGCAAAACTCTCGCTGTACAAACCTACGATCAACTCCTCATCCTTGATCAATGATTTCAAGGAGATGGAGTTGACCGTTTTCAAGGTTTTGACATACTACAATTCCACAAGGCACATGGTGCTGTACTACGAGGATCTCATGAAGAATTGGACAGTAAGGACGTTGTACCATGACATCTTGCAAGCACCCTTAATTCAAACTGATCACTTATACTGCACAGCATTTATACTGCAAATCCTGCAAATACAGCCCAAAATCTAAAACCTTTCTACTTGAAGTCTAGTTTATGACGATGAACCGAAGTGTTATAGTAATCGGTTGCGATTGCGTCTCATTTGAAAGCTACCGTTGCTATTTCACTTCTATAAAAATCAACTTATCTCCATTGTTACATTGATGTTCAATTCTCCACTCTTGTGCAGAAGCTAAATGAAGTACAAGAGTTCCTTGACCTGCCGACGAAGGATTTGACGAGCCGCCAGATCAAGATACATAGTGGGCCGTTGTCGGACCATATCAAGAACTGGAACGATGTCTTGAAGACGCTCAATGGGACTAGTTATGAGCGCTTCATCCACGCCGACTAGAACCTTGCTTCTTTGGCAACATTTTGGAAACATGTACATATCAAGTTCAAGTTAGTCATTCTTTCTTTGAGTGCAGAAAGCTAATGACGAGCGCTTCTTCGTCTGCATTCAACACATAGTTGAATCTTACAGTATGTTTTGTTCCTTTTTTAGCTCTAAAATCGTTCTTGATTATTACACACTAGGTCTGTTGCACCTGCTAAATAAGAGTAGTCTTTTCATTTTGCTATTCCCAAGACTCGATCCACGGTTCTGCACTCTCACCCCCGACACCCCAACCCAACAGGCCGATTGCTGGGCTACTTAATCAAAGAGTAATTGCTAGTTATGATTAAAGAGAAGGCTCTTTGATTGTCTTTAATAACGGGTTTAATTTCTCTTCACTTTTCTTGCCTCTATCTTTGGATGTAATTTGCGTTCAAAGTTCTGTGTTCTGTTAATAGAATAGGTCCGGTACATGCCCTTCTCATTTCTCCCTCATCATTTTCGTATGTCGTTCGCTCGACTGTATAGTTTATCACCAAGGTTTATGGAACATGGAGTTGGAGTGATACAAGTGGAAACTAAGACAGAAGATTGAGAACGTATGATAGAATTGGCAAACATACGGCGTGATTTACTTGCCTTGTTCTTTTATGATGGTGAGTTTTATGTGAACTCCACGAAATCCTGTCCATTCATGTCGTGCCTGAAGCTTTTTCTAGTTCAGCAATAAGCCTCTAGCTTGTTCAGCAGTCATCGCCGACCTAGTTGATGTCTGACATGAAAGGCGAGCTATGTTTTGCTCCCATGAGATTTTAACACTGGTTACAAATTGCCCCTTGACTTTCTAATTTTTTTCATATGCCCTCTGAAGTCTTCATATTGTTTGCGATGTCCTCCTCTAGTGTCGACTTTGGCATGTGCTTATCGCGTGACTAATTCGCTTATTTTACGAAGGGCAAATCCGTCCAACGACTATGGCCAATTACATTTTACCTAAGATATGTTGGTCTTTGATTTTCTTTAAAAAAAAAATTGGCAGCGATTCCCTTGAAGTCTTGAAATCGGTTGCAATGCTTACAAGTTACAATGCCCACAGTTTGATCGTTTCGTCAAGTGTAGCCCAAAAATCTTAAATAACTGTAGAACTTTGTTTTGATTGTATCTCCAATTTTAGCCCGAACTTTTAAAATTAGAATGTAATTAACCCAACTTCTCATGTCATTTAAAAACGACCTCTCGAAGTTTACAATATAGGACAAATTACGAAGCAAAGTAAGAAAAACATAATAAATCTTGTCATATCGACATGCTGCATCAGCATTTTTCGACTCTTTCAAATGGCAAACCAACCAAAGCGAAAGCATTAGCAATTTGCATAAACAAGTGATACTCGTATTTAGGTTTTGTATAATTTTTTTTATGGAAGCACCAAAGCATCATAACTTTCCTTTACAAGAAAAAAAGATCGCTTACTGAGTAAATATGTCCACTCACCCTAATATATACGTTATTCTTGTCATGTTAGGATTTTCCACTATATTTCTTATATTACCGAGTGTCTTGTCCCATTATTTAAGGTACCTATCTTAGCCTACCTCCGAATTTCTTCACCAAACCTTCATTTAGATACATTAACTGCATAAAGATTTCATTAACTAGCGTCCCGGGCAGTTCTTAAGTAGCAAATTAAGAAAAATTTAAAATCATCAATGCGATGACTGTTCTCAAGTTATATCTATATGCAAGTGATATTTTGACAATCATCCAAAGTAAATATGTTGCCCTTAAAACATTCATTAACAGGGATGGATTTAGCCTTTAAATCTTGAGGGACCCAAAAGTGATTTATCAATTCTAAGTATGTTGAAGCTTAAATGCATCAAGATACATACTGTAATATCCGAAAACGAGAGAGAGAGAGAGAGAGAGAGAGAGAGAGAGAGAGAGAGAGAGAGAGAGAGTCCAAACACATGGCTGAATGGCTTGGATTTTGTAATGGGCCAATTTAGGGAAATGGTTTGGACCTATCTGCACGGGCTTTCTTTAAATCCCTCCATGCTCTCTAATCATTCACAGGACTCATTATCTAAATTCATGCATTATCTATGTATTTAAGCCGAAACACCGTTGCGTCTCACTATTTATTCTTTCCAAAACTAAGAAAAAAAAAGCCACCCACTTTCACTAAAAGACTGCACTGACCGGTTCAGTTTTTTTTTGATAAGTTATACATCATGCTAATGTTGCAGCAACAATTTGTCAAATTTGTTCACCCTTACAAATTAAAATGTACATCCAATTTAATACATGCACACTATGCGGGACGACTACGTAAAATGTTTCTGTCCAACGTTTTTGTCAAATTCTGTTTATTAATATATATCTTCATATTTATGCCCACAGTGTCTTTTGTTTCACTTTTTTCTTGCCAAAATTGCCCTTCGCTATTAGTGAACATATCTCCAATAATTCCCAATTCCCCCCCTCCCTTATATAACTACCCATTTTCTTCCTCTTGCATAATTAAGAGAGAGATAACCTTTTGGCGTCTCTTCCTCTTAAATTATTATTTGCGACTTATTTGATTTTTCATAAAAAGCTTCCACAAACCTATGGCCTGGTAATCACCACCCACCACTTCCTAAATCAATGCATGTGTGGAAGTTATTACTCACGATGTAACTATTATTGTGTCATGAACACCCGTGCATACACACGCGTAGAACGAATTGGTGCTAGTACTAATTCAAAAGAAAGGTAAATGGCAAGGCATAAATTGGTGACCTCCAAGTTCTATGTTTAACTTTTTTTTTTTTCTGAGCTAGTCAATGTTAACTTTGACCCCCCAAAAAACAAGTTCAATGTTTAATCATATTTTCTTTTGTTTCTAAGCAGAGGAAACTCCCTCCCACCGAATTTTCTAATTGGTGAATTGTGAATACAGAAATCTTCCAGATTTATTTTTAGTTAGGTTGATGTGAGTGATGTCCATGCTTGTACCCACCAATCAGAAAATCAGTTTGAGGGAGTTTCCTTCGTCCTCAATTGAAAAAAACTTCGTTCAACTAGGATTGAGGAAACCACAACTCAAAAGATAAACCTCTCAAGTTCTTATTTCTAGATCATATCTCGTTATATTACTAAAGATGCATTATATGTAATGTATCATGGCATTAAGCTTGAGTCAATTAATTTTTCTAAATTTTGGAGAATATCCCATTTCCAAATGTAAAAGGAGGGCAAGGATAAGAGCACCGACGAGAAAAATTGGAAATTTCTTGCACACATGACATTATTATACTACTGCATTATATGGATCATTTGGACAAAAAAAATTAAATATGGATCACATGTAAATTTGTATAAATGATGATATCACCTTGCTATTCTGCGATTGGTGCTTGCTATAGATTTTTTTAAGGGAAACGGGCCAACGATAAAGAGCATACCACTTAGGGTCG
>BCNH02000009.1:10532170-10555085 GCA_001662345.2 Metrosideros polymorpha var. glaberrima
CATAAAAACCTCACACATGAACAATAAACATATCACCTTATAGATAATTCCATTACGAGTCTAACGCCGCCAACCACGCTCCATTCGGAGCTCCCACGCGCCCACACGCGCCACCTCAAGGTGCGGCGCGTGGGCCTCACTCGCCCACGTGCATCGCACGCTCCGCGGTCCAATCCGGCCTGATTCCGGTCCAACCGGCCCGGTTCGACCGGCTCCCCGGTCCAACCATAAACCCGGTTCGGCCGGTCCGACCGGATGGTCGGCGGGTCGATTCAACGGGTCGAGTCAGATCGGGTCATCGGTCAACGGGTCGGATCGGGTCTCGATCAACTGGTCAGATTGGGTCAACGGGTCGCGGATCTAGAGCTGACGTCAGCGCTGGCGTCATCGTGCGTGCGGTGCACGCGCTAGCTGCCCCTGCGCGTGGCCGCGCGTGCTCGATACTGGCCGGGAACTCCGGCCGCGCGTGGGGGCGCGTGCGACGGTAGATGGGGATGCGCCACCCACGGTTTTTCTCGTCTCGTCGAGGCGAATCCAAATATATAATAAAAATTAAATTTTTACTTATAAAAAATTTCGAAAAAAAAAGGCCAAATCCGCAAGTTCGAGTTCTTGTTCTATGGAGGCTCTGATACCACATGTTAACTGTCGAAAAAACGACACTCAAGATCTCCATATCAAGAATCTAGAACACATACGTTATGAGATAAAGGATTTACCCACCTGATTTGAAATTCATCGTTCTTGATGCGGAATGTCGATGATCCCACCTAAGTTCTTCTCCTCTATTGCCCCCTTAATCACTAGCTCAATGAGACTGCCTCTCTCACAGTTTTCTTGACGTGAGGAATTATGTGCGCGTTAGGGTTAGAGGAGAGACTTAAGCACTTTATAGAGTTTTAGAGCCAAACCCTCTCATTACGGGCCGGGCTCAACTCGGCCCACACTAGCCAGTCCCATATTAGACTAATTAAGAATATTTATATCTAACTTTATTAGACCAATTAAATTACAATATTAATTAATATAACCCACAATTAGAAAAACTCTTATAGATGTGAGATGCAGTGAAAATTTTCGGGTGCTTTAAAAGGTCTAGATATCCTACTAAAAAAAAGGTCATATTTTCTTCCATTCACCATTGGAGGAAACTTCCTTTAACCATATCTTTGATTATGAGTTACAAATTACGAGTGTCACTCACATGTGAACTTAACTAAGTATAGATACAGGTGGTGTCCATGTTTATAACCCAACCAATCAAAATAGTAGTTTTTCTAATCAGGGATACAGGAAAATATGACCTCATAACAGAGAAAGATGTCGCGGCAAAGTTAGTTGGCATTCCAAGTGACACCAAAGTTTTCTATTTTAGTACTTTGAGAGAGAGAGAGAGAGAGAGAGAGAGAGAGAGAGTACCGGATGTCAAAGAAATTTTTATCTTCATTAAGTTATTGAATTCTCCAGCTAGTCAGGTAAGACTATTGCAGATTCTATAAATACCACACGAGTTGGTGCTCTCTAGGTATCTCCTCAGCTAGCTCGCTCGCTCTCTCTCTCTCTCTCTCTCTCTCTCTCTCTCTGCGCCATGGCCCAAAACAAGGTTCTCTTCGCCTTTGTCCTTCTTCTTCTAGCCCTCTCTCTAAAACTCCAGTCTACTCAAGCGAGGCAGTTGAGGCTAAACATGCAAAAGAAAAACCCATTCCCAAACAAGCTTCAAAATTTGGATAAACTCCTAGAAAAGGAACCAAGGAAAACTATAGCCGAGCAGAGGAAAAGCTTGCTTGGTGAAACCTCGAACGAAGCCACGAACACTAATGTGTCTTCCACTCCGCCACCGCCAAGTGCCATGGTGGCGGCAACAACACCTCCACCATCTCCTGGTCATACCTTAGACGACTTCAGGCCCACGGAACCTGGGCACAGCCCGGGCGTTGGTCATTCGCTTCAGAACTAGGGTTTTATCATCGATATTGTTATGTTCGATTGAGTATGTTCATTATTTTCGTCATTCGTGTATCATCATTCTGTCTTTGATCAGGTTTTGATGTTTCGGTTTAAGTTTGAGTTGGTAGGCTAGTGCAAGTGTTTGTCTTCCCCGTATCTATTAATCATTTGCGAGACAAAAGTGTGCAAATCTCAGTTGTCTTTTGTTCATTTATTTTAACTAGCTCAGTTTGTGGTTCTTTTATTTGCTCCTTTATTAGATTCTCAAATAGCCATTTTCATGCAATATTGCTCCCCCCTCCGTGACCTATATATTAGGTATTAGCAATGAACCATACATATATAGGCACTTCTATATGGACATACGATGCAAGCGATTCGCAAGAGCAAAGAATATTTTAGCTTAAATTGGGATATAATGAAATTGTAAAAATTATATTGGGTATATATGCCCATGATGTCCACGAAGATCAATAGTGATGCGGATGTTGCTTTTGCATGTATGTGGGGTTGAAAAATGAAAAGCAATATGATGAGGATTCTACGACATGAAATACTTGATAGAGTATGAACAAATTAAAACTTGACTAAGACATCTTGTTAAACAATATATGTAGTGTTAAATCTGTTCATCACTACAAAAAGTCAAACCTTCACGTCTAGGGAGGTTACATAAATGAAAAACTATGATAAATCTTGTTGAAATACCTCATATCGCTTGAAAATGAGATTTATATGCTTTCTATATATTTATGGTTTCCCTCCACCTACTAGGTTAAACCTTTTGGGTCGGATATTTGAATATGGTATCAAAGTCAGGTTCTTAATCAAATTTCATGTGCCACCCTTAATCCAACCTGCACGTAAGAATGAGCGTTGAAATATCCCACATCGATTCATACTGGGTTTTATATACTCTTCATATAAATGTGATTTCCTTCCACCTATTGATTTAATTTTTTGAGTTGGACATTCTAACAAACCTCATGAATAAAAGATGTGTATACCCTTCCTATTCAGCTGGAATAGCTTTTGCGTTGCATTTTCATAAGACCTCTTCAATTAGTTACCACTTATAAGTTATAATGCATTGGCAATATTATGTATAATCTCACTAGTTATTCCATCGTTACCATGAAGATGAATCCTTGTTAATATTAAGTGCACATCGCTACTTCAAATTTTCAAAAATTAGTAGAATAAGTTGAAATGATTATACACGCTTTACGCTAAGAAAGTTGCACATGAAAGAATAATATTATCAAAAGCACAATGAGAGTCATAAAAATTTATAAATCTTCAATTATATTTTATATTAGCAAGGTAGATAATGAGTGAAATCGCTTTGTTATGAATAGTTTGAATCATTAAACAATGAGAAATATGATCAAAATTTTCTTTCCAATCAAGTTTTTAACGCTAATCGAGAAAATATTATCTGCTCTGCTAGAAAGTTCAACCCAAAAGTTTACACTAATAGATGAAGGGAGATCACATGTATATAAAGAGCATATAAACTCCATTGTTAAGCGATGTGCGATTTTTAATACCCCCTTACTTGCAAGCTATATTAAGGGCATATTCTAGCTCTGATACGATGTTAGAAATTCCAAAAAAAAAGTTTAAGTTAACAAGTGGAAGGATATTAAATGTATATAAAGAGCATATGAACCACATTGTCAATCGATAATATTTCCAACATCCTGCTTTTACCCACAATGATTAATCTTCTTGGGAATGCTTATGTAACAGTCATCTGTTCACACTCTAGTTGGGAAAATTACAAAAAAAAGTCGTAAACCTATTGTAATTATGCCTAATCAATCCTAAACTTTCTTTTTTGACCGACTTAGTCCTAAATCTTTTGGAATTGTGTTAATTCAGTTCATGTGGTGAATTTTGGCCGGCCAGCAACATAATATTTTAATTTTTTTTTGAATTTTTTAATGATTTTTTTTGAATTTTTCTCTTCCTTCTTCTTCCTCTTCCTCCAACTAGTCGTTGGCGGCGACCAGCCAGAGGCAACAACTGGTGAGTTTGATCTTGTGGCAGTCAGGCGAAGGTCGCCCTCGCTGCCACTAGCGTGGTCGAGGCTCACTGTCGTTGGCAAGGCTCACCACAATGAGGCTTGGCCTCGCCCAGCTTTGGTGAGTTTGAGCCTTGCCATGGCTAGGCGAGGCTCAACATTGCCAGATCTGGTGAGGCCCGACCTTGCCATCGCTAAGCAAGGCCGAGCCTCGCCAGATCTAGCAAGGTCGAGCCTCACCGTGGCTAGGCGAGGTTAGGCCTTGCCAGCGACGGCGAGGCTCGACCTCACTAGTGGCGGTGGGGGTGAGCTTTGCCCAATGGTCGGCGAGGTCGAACTTGTTGGCCATCTCCTTTAGTTGGGGCGCGGCGATTGTTTGGAGGAAGAGGAAGAAGAAAGGAAAAAAAAAAAATTTCAAAATTCAAAAAAATATTAAAATATTATGTCGTCGACCGGCCGACGTCCACGTCAATGCCGGCTTGCCAAAATTCACCGGATAGACTGAATTAGCACAATTGCAAAATGTTTAGAACTGAATTAGCAAAAAAAAGTTTATGACTGAACTGACACAATTGCAATAGGTTTAAGACTTTTTTTGTTAATTATCCCCACTTTAGTCTATACGCATGTGGTGGAACACGAGCTTAATACACGACTCAAGTTTTACTCAATCAACACTATAATAATTTGAGATTTCGGATAATAATACGAAGAATAATGTCTATTACTCTTCAAACTTAGGATTCACTCTACATAAGAAGGATTATCCACTTACTTCATAATATTGAATAGCGGATTACATCTTCTATTAAAACCCAATTGGAGGTTTTCGAGTCCGAGAAGGATACCTGTGCTCAGGAGGAACATTGGAGTTGATGTGCACTCCTAGAGAGCTTATTCGGACAATTGGATTTTATTGGGCTTAATTGAATGTCACGCTGAAGTTTTAAGACTTAGTCACTTACCCAAAATTACAATCATTTGCATCTTACAATTGCTTCCACTCACTTTAATGTTTAACTTTGAAAAACTGGTAATATGGGCTTCAAACCGTCAATGTAGATAGATATTAGGATGATCACGATGACGCATCATGACTACTTCATGAAATTTTCTTTCATGATTATTCGACAAGTAATAATCGTACATTTTCTAAATGTGTTTTTTGTTGTTTGTTTTGCCACAATAATGAGTTTATTTCTTAGCACAAGAAAACTTATATTTATTAGATAATTTGAAATTCTGTACCATCATTTGGAGAGATTGCCAAGAGAGAGCTAAAAATCCAAGTCCTTCAAATATCAATTAGATTTACCTTCGCTTAAAAATTTAAAACTAATGAGTTATGGGCAATTAGGATTATTAATTGCTTCACGTCATATCAAATCTCTAATGTGTGACTTTTTAAACATAACTCACATGTGCATCTCTCAACAGCAACATCACATATAATGGATTAATGACACATTCATATGTAACTACTAGTCAACTTAGACAAAGGAAATGATAGTATGGTGAGCTTGGAAAAAACTAACTACAAATTAAAAAAGGAATAATGACAGAAATAGTCCATGAACTTTGGCCCGATGTGCAATATAGTCCATAAACTTTTAATTTGTTCAATTTAATTCCTGAATTTTAGCCAAATATGCAATGTGATTTATAGAATTTTGGTACATATTCAATGTAGTCACTCAATTATATGAAAATGTTCAATATTTTCATTCAATTAATTTAAGATCAGAAACAAAAATTGAAAATTTTCATATAGTTCGAGAGCTAAATTAAACATGTACCAAAAGTTCATGAACCACATTTAATAATTTAAAAGTTTAGAGACCACGTTACACATTAGGGCAAAATTTTAAAAATATTTGTATCATTTTCTCATTAAAAAAGGTGAGAAAAGTGAAATTGTACAAAGAATTTGGCTTTTGACAGTTGGGATTCCGATAGTATCTTTGGAGATCCTTGGTCGTCTGTCACATTTTAATTTAGTCGCAATCACTAGGCCCTTTTGAAGTTTGACGGCTTAAGAATTGTTTTTATTTTTATTTTTTGTTTGATTGCCAAGAATGATTATTTATTTAGCAAAAGTCGTGCGTTCCAGCTAGCACAAAGCAGAGAGAATCAAATGACCCTTCTTGCTCTAATACTCATTTATTTATTTTGTCTCATTTTCGGATTTATTTATGTTCAACACTTTCAGTGGGAAGGGAGTTGGGGGATGCCTAGGACTAGGACTCCCCCGTTTCAGGAGCCAACCAAACATTACTTTTGTCAGAAGATTCTCATTACTTTATTTTTTTCTCATGATATTTAATTGGTAAAAAGAGGTAAGTTTTTTTATTGGGAGGTTGAGGCATGCGCTTTGAAGCACATCATTTGTCTCTTTGACTTATGCAAAATATATAAGTAGGGGGTAGTACTGTAGGCAAAGAAGAGTGGTGGGGTCCCTAAAGGATTGGTGGTTCCTGTACCTTTGTCTTCACCTCTTTAATCCCTGACCGTGTGTGATATGTAATATAATGTGAATTGATAGTACATGAATTTTTACTTATTAATTGGTTAGAGTTCTATAGGTTCAAAGTTTAATTCATGTCATACTTTAGTAACTTATTAACATCTACTTAGAATGATTTTCATTTTTTAATCTCGTTGCTTGCACTAGTTAACTATCATTTAACATGGAAATTCTTTAGCCCTCTCAAACATAGATATCCACCGATAGAATTATTGATCATTTTATTTCAGTTTTCAAAATTTTGGAGGAAAAGTTCAAAACAGGGTAGAGTACTTTCTTTTAAGTACATGCAAATAGACACCAACAATAAGTCTCTCTCTCTCTCTCTCTCTCTCTCTCTCTCTCTCTCTCTCTGCCTTTTCGTGTGTGTGTAGAGGAGCTTGAATTGCGTCAAGCTGTCTCATTGACGGTAATTAAAGAGATGCTACCTCTGACCTTCGTTATATGGCTAAAGGATACTAATCTCATTGCAAATTGATGAGATCCAACTCACAAGGTAGGGGAAATTTAGGAATTGAGTTAGGGCTTCCCCGTAAATAATATTGACCCTACGTATGTAATATGTATACATAATGGACTAATCGATTTCCGAACAAAAGCTAATGTATTGAATTTTTATTGTTTAAATAATAAAACATCCACATCAACTTTACTCTTGACATTCTCATTATTTTAAAATAAATTACTAACCTCATTTTCTGCATTAGTTTCAAATATTAGATTTCATCTTTTGGTGAAGAAATCAGGGGTGCACGAGGGCAAGTCTTTCTAATGGTGGGAGATGCAAAACGTAAATTTCAAAATGTGACGAGGATATTTAATAACAAAATTGAAGATGGCTTTTGCTAGTATCTCATTTCTTTCTCACATGCTAGTGTCACGGTCTTGAGGTTCCTCACGAGAAAAAGGACCATGTCCCACCCAAGAAGAACGAGTGAGAGCCTTGAAGATCTCTAGAATGTTTTTAGGGGCGGACGATACAGTAATTGTGCCCCATTCTAGAGTTTTCCCGTTTTAAATGTCGGTAGTTGTAAGATGGGAGATGCGATCTCACCCATTAAATCAAAGAGCGATCAATAGTTGTAACGAGAGGCCCTCTAGTATAAATAGGGGTGCTCTCTCCCTTATTTGTATCATCCAAAACATTTGGAAGCAAAGCATTTTCTCCCAAGAGCCTCTCTGTCTAAACATTTCTCTCTCTACGATCCGGGTAAACAAAGGGCGATCGATCCAAGAAGAAGGCTTGGCTTAGGCACTCTTTCGATCCAAGGAAGCCTTAGTCGCAACACGGGTCCGATCCCAAACTGTCGATCCGTGACAAATGGTATCATAGCAAGTAGAAGAGATCCGTCCAAAGAGATCGAGAGGCACACCAACCGGTCGAGAGAATGTCAAACCACAAAGTTGTTGCTTCACTTGTTGCGGATGACACTCCCCAAGAGAAGGTTGCTCCACCAAAGGGGAAAGCTGCCAAGAAGAGGGACGCTTCAATGGATGCCATGTCTACCCTCGATGAAAAACTCACTCGCATGAAGATTGCCATGATTGAGTTCCTTGATGGGCTTGATGAGGTGAAGGAATGTATCAACGAAGTTGAAGACACACTCTGCCAAGAGTTCACAACGGTCGTGAATGAAACCACAGCCCCATTGAACATGAAGGATGAGGCCCTCGAAGCCTCCCTTGATGCTTTGAAGGTTGAAGTCCAAGAAATCAAGGAGGACAACCCAAGCAAAATCAAGGTCGAAGCCTTGAGGATGGAGGTCCAAGAACTCAAACCGAGCTCATCCTGTGCAAGGCCAGTATCGTGAATAGTGCCATGCCCGTTCAATTGGTGCCCAAGCTAGAGGTGCTGAAGCCCAAGGAGTTCAAGGGCGACCAATCCACCAAAGAGGTGGACAACTTCCTATGGAGCATCGAGCAATACTTTGGCACCATGAACATCGAAGATGAGGCGATCAAGGTACGAACCGCTTATATGTTCCTAGTCGATAATGCCATGCTTTGGTGGCATAATAGGTGTAATGAGACCAAGCGAGGTGCCGACCCCATCAACACGTGGGATGACTTTGTCAAGGAGTTTCAGGACTACTTTTTCCCCGAATTTACTCAACAAGAAGCCTGTAGCAAGATCTATCGCCTTGAGCAACGAGGCACGGTCCGAGAGTACGTGCAGGAATTCACCGAGCTCAAGCTCCAAATTCCCAACCTTGGGGAGGAGGAGGCTCTGGGGGTGTTCATGGATGGGTTGAAGCCATGGGCACAACTCAAGCTCAAGCGACGGGAAGTCCCTAGTCTCTCCAAGGCGCTAGTCATGGCCGAGTCTCTTGTCGACTTCACCAAGCCCGAATCCTCAAAGTTCAAGGGAAATGGTGGGGGAGTGGATCGCCACCATGACAAAGACGAAACAAACGAGGCGACTCGTGATCAAAAGGATCCACGAGGAAAATCATGGGGTGAAGAGTCATCCAAGTCATCCAACCCGAGGTGGAGCCGACCCTAAGGGGACTCTAGCCAACCCCAAGGGGATTCCTACAATGATTGGTTTAAGAATCCACCACCATCCTCGTGCTTCATTTGCAACGGTCCTCATTGAACCCAAGTTTGCCCAAAAAAGAGTAGAATCAATGCCTTGCTGGCCATCCAAGATGACGACGAGTAGAAGCAAGAGAAGAAGGAGCTGCGACTCAAAACCGTGAAGGTTCTCAACTTAGTCAATTTCGCAAAGACCCAAGCACCACCCAAGAACAAGCCTACGCCTTCGCATTTGTACTTCATGGAAGTCAAGGTATGTGGCTTAACACTCTATGCCTTGGTGGACACGGGTGCCTCAAATATGTTTCTATCAAGTGAAGCGGCCAAGAGCTTGGGACTACGCGTGGAACCAATCACACACCGATACAAGGTGGTGAACTTGGAAGATGGTGTTGCCGTTGGTGTTGCCCAAGCCGTAAACCTACAAATCAGTGGATGGAGGGGCTATTGACACCTAAATTTTGACTCTCATTTAGTTTTTATTTAGAATTTGTTAAATTACACAAAAAAGGGACCGACCTTGGCCCCTACAAAAAATATTTAATTCGATTACATTTAGTTTGCATGTAGACTTAGGAGCATTTTCCTTTAATTTTCAGCATAATTAAATTATGCATTTTGCATTTAAATCGGACCGGCGACGGAATTGGAGCTAATTTGATGCGATTTGACCCCCATGGATCCAATTGAGAAAACAATTAAATTTGGGGTCGAATTTGCAAATAATAGAAAGTTGAGGCCTCTAACTTGACCTAATATCGTCTATATAAACACCGTTATGCCTCAAGGTTCAGGCGATTCAGGTCGCACAATCACATTCTGAAAAAAGGGGACGACCACATTGAATAGAGAGAGAAGTCAGTGCATCGGCGCTGAGAAGTCCATAGCGCGTCGGTTGGACATTGCGACCGAGTGCTCACCGACGTGCTCTTGTTGAAGCCGCTGCTCCTCCACAACGAAGACGACGCTGATCTCTGGCCCCCACGAAGCAGCTGTCCAGACTTGCCACGATCTCGACTTTCATCTTCGAAGTCCTGCTGACTTGAGTAGTTTTGACAGGGGACTTCTTGCAATCCAATTGCTAGGATTCCTGGCGGTGCCCATGCAGTGAAGCCTTCGTGGATTCCCAGTCTTCACCAAGTCCAACGAATCAAGCGTGGGTCCAATCAACGTTTGTTTCTTTCCTGCAGTTTTACTGACATTCACCAAGCGTGGACTTCATAAGGGAGAGATGACGACCCCTCTTTGGCTGTGAGCTTGTCGTTGAACACTCCGGCGCACCAAGCATGGTCGCAAGTCCACCATTGTGCGTGCCTTTGACCGTCGACCACCTTCGTCATCTCGGTCCGTAAGCTGATCGCCACCCGAGCCACCACCGGTTTATCCCTATCCTGATCTCGATCCCGATCCCGCCGCATTCGAATTTGGAAACGTTATCCACGAAATAGGTAACTTCCTTATCCGATTTGATTTCGATATTTATCATTTCCTAATTTGAATCGTTGTTATCTAACGTGCATATCTCCTAGATTCTATTAGGATTAAATTAGAAAACTTCCTAATTCGACAATGTGTATAATAGGTAATCCGATATCTAATCCTTGATATTTGATTCCCGCGCACGGAAGGTTGGCAAAACCTATTCGCAATCCGTCGGATACGATTTGTCAATCTTATCATGTCGGTTGAACCTATCCGCAATCCGTCGGATACGATTCTCCGATAAAATCTTGCCATTTGGATGTGATGGATATTCGGTGCATATCTTTTTTTTGTTTATAGATATTCTAAATATTTTCATAATTCAAAAATAAAAGATCATGCATTAGATAGGATTGCATTAGTAAGATAAGATTTTATTAGAAAATCTTATCTCATAGGTAGTTTGCATTTTAAAGAAGTATTGCATATAGATTAGGATTGCATTCATTTAGATAATATTCTATTTAGGATTGGGATAAGATTTTCTAAAATATTTTAGGAATTAATCTAGATTCATTCCTAAATATTTAAGATAACTTTCATTTGGGATAATATCAATTTTATTGATTTTCAGATCCGAAATTCATCAGAAAATACCAAATTTTTTTCATGTGCATGTCATATTTGATATGTTATCTAGTCCATATTCATTTAGTATCATGTTTAGATGCATTTATGTAATAGTATGTCCGAATTCATTTAGTGTCATGTTTAGGTTCATTTGCCATATTTTTTTAGACACATCCATTAGTATAAATATTTAGGACCATGCACTAATTTAATTTAGTAACTTAGGATTTTAAAATGCATGACATATGGTTTAGTTGCATGACATTTTTGCCAGTCATTTAGAAAGGTAAGTTTAGGATCCTTATTGCATGTCATATAGGATAAAATTTTAATGCGTGTCATTCGATTGTACGTCATTAGATTATGTCTTGTATGCCATGTGAAGGTAGTGGTCATTCCTCATGTTATTTAGTATAGTTGCATTGCATTCTCATTAAACAAGTGAAAACCCCAAAAGATAATTACATTAGTCTAAGTCTTATGCTTGGGAGATAAGCGTTAGGGATTAGGTTGCAGCGTCCAGGTATGTTTACGCTACCCTTATCTTGCAATTTATTTAACGCTTCGATTATTTGGTATTAAATAATGTTTGCGCACTTGCATGAATACCTCACATGTTAAAGCTTTTGTTTAAAATTTACCCAAAGCTGCTTGCTCAAATGTTTTCTTAAATAAAAGAACGGTACTGAAAGGGCGTTAGAGTAATCTAGCGTAACCAAGTCCCCGGACTCATAATCTCTGGTTCGAAGGAATAGAGTATTTCTCCCGACACTTTATTTAGGCGTCTAATTGACCTACCGTAAACTGATTAGTGGCGACTCCGAAGTAAAATCTTTTGCATGTTAATTATTTGAATTTAAGTCACGATTTGATAGAGCTTAGGAGAACTCAAGCTAGGTTAGTTAATTTATTAATTGACTTAGTAATCCATTAACCTAGGTTTCGGCGAAATTTAGGTCGCGACAGAGGCAAGCTTGACTTTGAGGTAATTCCCCTAGATGATTTCGATCTCATCTTAAGTTTCGATTTCTTTGATAGTGCAAAAGCCATGGTGGATACAAGAACCAAAATGCTCACCATCATGGATCCACAATGCTCGTCCATGGTGCCTTTGATTTCTGGATTGTCCGAGACCAAGATGATCTCCACTATTCGACTTGTGGACGATGGGCCAAAAGTTGAGTAGCGCACGACTAAGTCACACACCAAGCTGTGACCTTTGGAAAAGCCAAAGGTAGAGTTGGAACCCCTTACACCAAATCAACAAGACATGCCGATGCATGTCCTCTTCCCAGAAGTGGCGTAATTGTCGGATCACAACCAACCAAAGAATCCATTTCAAGGCACATTGGGGTTCAAGAACCGCATCACGATCAAGTCAAGAAAGCAAAGGCAAAGCAATCGCGGAAGAAGAAGAATCGTCAACGTCCAACCATCCAAATCATACCCCTAGTCGAGAGCGCCGAGCACGTTGCTCGAATAGGTGGGGGAGAATGTCATGGTCTTAAGGTTCCTCACGAGCCAAAGGACCGTGTCCCACTCAAGAAGAACGAGCAAAAGCCTTGAAGATCTCTAGAATGTTCTTAGGGGCGGGTGATATGGTAATTGTGCCTCGTTCTAGAGTTATTCTGTCTTAAATGTCGGCAATTGTTAGATGGAGAGATGCGATCTCATTCATTAGATCAAATAGTGATTAACAGTTGTAACGAGAGGCCCTTTAATATAAATGGGGTTGCTCTCTTCCTCATTTGTATCATTCAAAATATTTGGAAGCAAAACATTCTCTTCCAATAGTCTCTCTTTCTGAACACTTTCTCTCTCTATGATTTGGGTAAACAAAGGGCGATCGATCCAAGAAGAAGGCTTGGCTTAGGCGCTTCTCTGATCCAAGGAAGCCTAAGTTGCCGAACGGATCTAAACCCCAACTGTCGACCTGTGACACTGGCAAGAAGTCTTTAGGATATTCGATTGGCCCAAATTTTTTTTACTAGGATGGCTTATGATGTGACAGCTCCATGGCATTAGGTTCAACCAATCATTAGGTAGTCAAATGAAATGTCATTTCTCTTTCCGTTTTCTATGACTACTTGAATTTCGGCTGTTGTGAACCCACCATCACAAAAGTTCCCCATCACTGGTGGTTGAGGGGAAAGTTAGTGATGGGGAAGTTTAAACATGTAATTTTTTTGCTTTTCGGCGTTTGCGCACTAGGCTGTTTTCAGAGTATTTTTAGTTAAGTGCATTTTGTCCATATTTATGATGGTAATGTTCACAATCAATAAGAAATATTAGACTAATTACATTCGAGGGGTCCAACTATGCCAAACGACAAAGCCAAATTATTCTTGTAAAATATTACCCTTAATATGTTAAAATATCTATATATTAAACCATATCTTTATCTAAAAGCTTAAATTTTTAGAACAATTGTTAGTGTCCCACAAAAACTCACATAATATCAGAATTGGAAGTCCTTAGTTCAAATCTTTCCAAACCCCAATTCCATATTACCATGCATTAGACTTAGGCAAAAATGTAAAAATTGTCCACGTCAGCGCCAGGTACGCCACATAGGCTGGTCGGCGTTCAAAAGTCGTCCACATTAATGATTTCTAGCCAAAATTGGTCGGAAGGACTAAATTGACAAATTTTTAAATAGAACTAAATTGATACAATTGAAAAGTTCAGAATTTAATTGGCCGCCGTACAATAGGTTTAAGACCTTTTGGACAATTATTCCAACATTTTCCCATGCCGTATAGAATGGTAAGCTATTAGTTACAAATGTAATGAAACATAATTGATCATGAACTTTCTGTCTTGTATGCCCCATTAGATATATAGAGAAGATCCTCCACCAAATCTTTGATATGCAGAATTATTTGCGAGGATGTGCCAAAGAGCCAAGGGCACTTTTTGAAGCAGTTAACACAGACCATCCAAATTTAAAATGTGAACCCCATTCATTTAATTTAATAGATCAATTAGTGAGGATGATTATGCTTTCATGGTTATAAATAGCCATACAATAATAAGTCCATTACCATCACCTCACTGAAATCAAACCTGTCCATACTCCATGCAAAACCAATAAGACCTATCTCAATTTCATCATCTCTATCCTAAATAAACCAAACTAGTCCTGACCAATCTTTCAGTTTGCTGCTTCATCTTCTTCATTACCATCCTTTATTAAATTTTCTTGTTTATTAGATATGGCAATATTGTCCCAAGCAATAGGAAAATGCTCTCTGATCATCTTTGCACTGATGATCTCCCATGAAATTCTCTTGATATATGGAAGGCCAATGAAGCCTATCATTGCTCACAACGCCAATTCCCTTAAAGAAAACTGCCAAATCACTTCAGCAAAGCTCATAAGCGGAAAAATTGACGCACGACAAAAGATTGCAGAGAAAGGAGAAGTACTGTCGGGAAGCACACTGGAGCAAAGTTTTGGACTTGACACTTCGGCAGCAGTATATGTAGACGATTTTCGTCCGGTGATGCCAGGAAACAGTCCTGTGGTCGACCAATCTTTTCCTCAAGAAAAAGATGTCGAATCGAAAGAAATGGATGGAGGTGATAGGCACATCATCGCCGCGTCAAGAAATGACTTCCAACCCACGGAACCCGGTCACAGCCCTGGTGTTGGCCATTCTTTCCGATACAAGGGTGCTGCAGAACCAAATTCATAGTGATTTGTGGTTCATATAAGTAAAGGCTTGTTCTCCAAATTGGTGTATAGTTTGTACAGTTGTGTGGTCTCTGCTGTTTCTCTGTCATGGAGATTTAAATGGTAATAATTTGGGTATCTGTAGTCAAGCACTTGTATGAGAGGAGGTCAATATACCGCCTTATTGTAAGCTCACTGTACAGAGACAGTACAGATATTGTAACCCCTCTCTCTCTCTCTCTCTCTCTCGCGTATCCGAGTTCATGTCAGCTTAGTGCACTCTCAAACACGCATACTCTGTCTCAGGTGTTCGCACAAAAGCACACCTCGTGACAGGCATTGCACACAAATATTAAAAATTATAAGCAAATTAAAATGGAATGGACTTCGAAGAAAATACAAGAATCCAATATATTTACTTATTCTATCTTGTCTAGAAATTTGAACTACCCAATTGGCTCACACATAGAAGTTATATTCCTTTGAGAAATAACCTTTGCAAGAATTTTTACGTGCATAAGCATAGTTTATGGACGATAATATTGAGCCTTGTTTATATTGACACCTAAATTTTGACTATTCCACTTGGTCATTTATCGCATGAAAAATTAGGGACTGAATTTGACTCCTAAACAAAAATATCACTTGCATTATTCTCATTTTGCATTTTTACTTAGGTCATCACACATGACAATCACATTCATGATTGGTTAGTTTAGTCAATGCATGTTAATTTTAGGATGCACATGTTAAGAAAAATCTCTTATGATGTTTTGAAGATGACAAAATAATCAAAGGCTACTAATATGTTTATTGGTTGAGTAGAACCAGGTGAAAGATGCACAAGCCGTTATGCAAATGGTGTCTTAACAGAATGTTTGAAATTTATGAGTTCTCTATCACTGGTGAAAATGCATTGGGCGTAGAGGTATCTACAAACTAGAGGTACTTGAGTAAAATGTAAACAAGCCTAGAACAGGGAGTTCGATAAAGCTTGGAGGGACCTTGGATAGGTGAACAGTGAGGTAGAAGCGCGATTGCCAATACACTTGGAGGGATTAGAAGATGGAAGCTCAGTTTCAGAAATCTGTGTTTGACAATATATTTAGACTCTATGCTTCTGAACATCATCAGATTCAGAATTCTACTTCTAAAAAAGTACTTAGACCCAGGCAGTAACATCTGATGAAGAAATAGCTTCAGACTCAGAATATAGCGATTATATAATTTGCAACGGCAGTAATTTGGCATGCATTTCACATTTTGGAAGTCCTAATTGGAGATCAACTTGACAAACTATTATGCAACGCCATTATTAAAGCAAAACATCATAGAATTGATGGACAATTTTTTGGAGACAAGATAATCTTAGCAATAATTTGGAATGCATGTCAAATTATAATAGTTTCATGTTAATATTTGCCTGACATTAGATTTAGGTCATTTAAATTGCATGTCATGTGTCATTAGAATAATAAATCATGCATGTTTAACCTAGATTAGGATTTCAAATAGTTTAGTTTTCATTAAGAAAGAGAAAACCTAAAAAGAATTAATTACAATTGTTAATTTATTAGAAAGATCATGGTTAGGCTGGGTATAGTTTTAGCTTTTTACTTAGAAAATCGTTTCATTCGAGATGTTTTGGTTTTTGCTTTATTTCTGGAAATTTATTTATTTAAATGCTTTGATTATTAAATGTTATTTTTATTGATTACGCACCTGCACGATCACTCCTCACATGTTAGTGGCTAGGTTTAAAATTAATCCAAATTTCTTGCCGAGATATTTTTGAAAATAAAAGAGAAAAGGCGTTGAAAGGGCGTTAAAGTGATCTAGCGTAATCAAGTCCTCGAATCCATTGAATCTTTTTCATAGAAGTAAAGTATGCTTTCACACTCTACTTGGGTGTCTAAGTGATCCACCAAAAATAGATTAGTGGAGACTCTTGAATAAATTGATTATGCATATTAATTAACTCGAAAGTTGTGAATTGGTATGGGCTTAGGTGAGCTTGAGCTGAAAGTAAGCTCAGTAAATCCATTAGCCATTCCCTATGGATGGTTCACTTGAAGGGAAGGTCGCAACAGTTTGGAATGTCAACTTTTTAAACTTCATGTTGCGTGACATGGAGTGAATGACCCGTCATTTAGGATTAAATTTCATAGACATCTCATGTAGATTTTTTCCGAATTAATTTGACAACATTACATGTAGTTAATTCATTGTAGCATAGCGTGCATGACATTTAGGACTTTATGTTAGTTCATCAATGCATGTTAGATTAATGAATATAATCATAACATTAATTGGGTCATGTCCATATTGCATTTAGGGAATTCATTTCATAAACTAGAAAACACAAAAAGAATCAATTGACATTGCATCTTAGTCATCTCAAATAGCTTAGGTCATGCACTAGTCATATTCATCAACATTTTCATGAATAATATGCATTCGTCATCGCATGTTTGTTTCCTAAGCCTACGCTTGCAGAACCCTTGTCTCAATGGATGTTGAATAAGATCCATTTTTAATTGCTTGTGCATTCCAGGTTCTTTTATCTTTCCAGTTATTTATTTACTATTTTGATTATTGAACGTTTCATTAATGATTGTGTGTCCACATGTCCATCCTTTGCACGTTAGCGGCATAGGATAAAATTGATCAAAATTTCATGCAAAAACATTTTCGAGAAAACGAGAAAGAATACCAAAACGACGTTAGATTAATCTAGCATAATTCAGACCCCGTTTCCATGAATCTTCGGTTCGTAGAAGTAAAATGTACTCCCACATTTTACTTGGATGTCTAATCGACCCACAATCGATTAGTGGCTACTAAAAAAGGTAAGACAAGTACTGTGATTGAATCGAGTGCTAAGTTGCTGTTGGTAAGGCTTGGGAGAGCTTGTGTTGAGCGTCACACTTAGTAATTTATCAGCTTTCCCTTGGTGGTTCACCTCCGAGAAGGTCACGATAGTTTAGGTCCATCATAGGTTGGAAGAAGTTTCCACCCACCAATCTTCTGTTTGGTGGATTACATACATGACATCACCCATATTTAAATCTTAATTGAGTTTGCATGTAAATAATGTCCATAATTTGTAACTCGCCAACCACAGATATGGTATCAAGAGATGAGGAATATACAGCCCAACGCTATTTGCAAAGAAACTTCAGAAAGAAAGCCATATTTTCTTCGGTTCCTAATTGAAGGAAACTTCCTCCAACCTCTCTTCTGTGCAAGTACCTACATTAATCATATTAGTATTTAGTTAATTTTGCTTAAGGATTAATTTGATCACTTATAACCCACTTATAAAGGTATGATTGGAGGAAGTTTTCTCTAAATAGATAAACATAAAGTTAGAAAGTACAAACAACTCTACGAGAGACTACAAGTAGTAGTGAATATTCTTAGTAATGTTGAAGCTAATCATGCAAAAGCAAAAGCCATTCCCAAACAAGCTTCAAAATATGCATAAACTGCTAGAAAAGGAACCAAGGAAAACCATAGCCGAGCAGAGCAAAAACTTGCATGGTGAAATTTTAAACAAAGCCACAAACTCTGATTTGTCTACCCCTCCAGCGCCGTCGCTGCCAAGTGCCATGGTGGCGCCAACTATGCCGCCGCCATCTCCCGACTGTAGCTTAGATAACTTCAGGCCCACTGATCCTGGCCACAGCCCCAGTATTGGCCATTCACTTAGGGTCGAGTAAGCCTAGATAAATTTTCTCGTAGAATATATATATATAGAGAGAGAGAGTCCATCGTGATGTAATTTACAGTCCATTGCGATGTAATTACCAATGATGGACTCATCGTGACTCTCGCTCTCTTTCCACTAGAAGGGTAGGTCTATTATTTCTTTTAATTTCTTAGCTCTAGTACAGAGTGAGTTACAACCAACACTAATTAGGACAATACTTCTCCATAATATCTCTGATCTTCCAATAGATTGTTCCAAATAAAGTACGTGATACAGGAAATCCACTAATAATTACTGATTTTATCTTGTCTAAATATCCGAATGACATATAAGTAATATTTCTTTGAGAAATAACCTTTACAAGAATCTGTACATGCATAACCAAAGCGTGTGGATGATAATATTGGAAATGTTTCCTTTTATCCTTAGAAACTAGTTGGAGGAAGTTGGATTCATCCAACTAGTTTTCTGTTTGGTGAATTACATACATGACATCACCTATATTTAAATATCAGTTGAGTTTGCATGTGAATGATGTCCGTAATTTATAACTTACCAATTAGAGATATGATCAAAAGAAATGAGGAAAATATAGGTGAATGATATTTGCATAGATACTCTAGAAACAGGGGCATTTCCTCCAACATTTCTTATGTATTGATGGTATACATATATGCACATCACCCACATTTATATTTAGTTGAGTTTGCTTGTGGGTATAAATGTAGGAATATTTTTCTAATTATGAGCAGAAGAAAATATAACCTGGAGAAATATAAAGTTAGAAAGTACAGAAACTCCACGAGATACTCCAACTAGTAGTGAATATTCTCAGTACTGTTCCACGTTCGAGGCCTGGAGGTTGGCTCTTTCTCTCAGCTCACAAGCATGCAACTCTTACAAGAGCATGTGACGGCTCCAGGCGATTCCAATGGGTCAAGATACCGTTTGAATTGTTTATAGCCGCAAAAACTTAAAATAAGAAGCTAACATGGAAAAAGCTGCCTAAGATCCAAAAGCCAGGTAGTTCGGTCACACTCACTTTCCTAGTGATTATTCTTTTCTGTTTTTTCCCAACGACACAGAGTAGTTGGAAAGCTGATACTTATACTTATTTAATGGTAATATTGTTAATGTATCGTGAGGGAGAGAATTATGTAAGAATTACTAGCAAGAAAAAAATTACCAAAACAGTCTTAAACCTATTACAGTGCCAATTTACTTCAATACCTTTTAATTTGTCAATTCAGTCTTTCATGCCACTTTTGGCTGGAAATCATGGATGTGGCGGCCTAGTTAGAGTTGACGTGACCGTCAAAATGTTTATGACTAAATTAGCACAATTGAAAGGTTTATGACTAACTTGGTAAATTGTCGAAAAGTTTACGACTGAATTGACCAAATTGAAAGGTTTATGACCGAATTGGCACTGAGATTTAAGACTTTTTTGGTAATTGTCCCGGGCAAGTATTATGCAAATTAAGTATGCTAGATCAAATCAATCACATTTCAAGAATATATGAAATCTCTATTGAATATGACTAGAAAATACCAATAACGTATGTCTATCAGATTACTTATAAGTGTATATGATATTTTCTCGAAGAAGTGAAAGTAAAAGAGCCAAGACAACACTTTGAAGGGCGTGAATGCATGGGGGGCTCAGGCTAGCGAGGAGTTGCAGCATTTTGTCTTCCACATGCATCCGAAACCTCGCACTCCGACGTTGCCTAAAACATTTTTCTAATTTCCACATGCTTTCGTTCTCGTAAACAGTACAACGTGTCGATAACCGTGCGTTGGGCTTTGATGATACAAGGGGAGAGAGTAGAAAATTTGACAGGGTTGAAGCAAAACACATCCATTTTCTGTTGGCATGAATTCTTGTCATCTCATCGGAAAATAAAAATATAGTCGCTGCCCTTATGTTCTATATCATGATGATCATGAAGACTATATTTAAGTCTAGGTTCATTTCCTCCTAGTTTTTTTAACTTGATATCAAAAATAGGTTATCGAATTTTGTCTCTCCCTCGTATAGTCAGGATTTTAGTTTTGTATAAATGCTTATCTAGCTTATATGTTCACCATGTCTTCAAACTTCTTCTAGTTCATGTGTAGGTTGAAAGTAATGACAAACACCTAACACATGAGAGCGATGCCATGTGGAGGGCTGTCATATAAGCAACAAGGTTTATACGAAACATATGGATTCTTAACGAAATCACGTTCATTTAGAAGTTCCCAGTTATTGTCTTACATTTTCCGCGAGATTTATCATTCATCTAAAACTTTTAAGGCTTATGCATAGAGGAACTGTTAAAGCATAGAGTTAGACCACCATTCATATAAATGTAATTGGCTAAACCGTAGTGAAATAAGTTGATTATATAAGTAGGGAGAAAGTGGAGAAAGTAAGTGAAAATCAAATGACATAGGGAACTCGTGGGTCTAGATGAAGTTATTTTATATGAAAAATATGCAAATTATACGGTAAAATTGAACATAAACATTTAAATAACTACACGCAAGCATTTCACGCTGATATTCTGACAAAATAGTAATAACATGTCGAAGGAAAAAGATGTTGCACAAATCGAATGAGTTAGAGCTCAATTAGACAAAAAAAAAATTGTGAACAAAGTACAAGATTAGTTGGTTAGTCAAACTACAAATGTTATATGTAAATTACATTTTCACATCTAAAGAAGAACTTAGGATGTGTATGTTTACTAAAGGATTATATGGTTCGAGTCAGTGAAGACTCAACCCTAAATTAGTACTACCTACGAAAGTTTGGTCAGGAGTTCGAGTTTTCGCCAAGAGCTTTTAAGAAAATTTATTAGGTGCGATGACTAGACCAAGAGATTGTGGGACCCAATGATGTTGAGTGCTTTAAAAGGTTCTCCAGACACCCCATATAGAAAAGGACTATAATTTCTTCCGTCCACAATAGAAGGTAAGCATATTTCTTTAACCATACCTCCTATTGTTAGCTACAAATTATGAACATAACTTGCGCGCAAACTTAACTAAGCATAGATGTGAGTGAAGTTCATGTTTATAATCAACCAATCAGAAAAGTGGTTTCTCTAATTAGCGATGGAGGAAGATATCCCATAAGAAAGAGAGATGTCGTGGCACGGTTAGTTGGTGTATTTCGCACGACTCTAAAGTTTTCTATTACAGAGTATTTATGTGGAGAGAGAGAGAGAGGGATTCCTAAACCTTTTGAATCTCCAACTAGTCAGGACCACTTCAGGTTCTATAAATACCACATGAGTTGGTGCTATCTACGAATCTTCTCAGCTGCTCTCTCTCTCTCTCTCTCTCTCTCTCTCTCCGCGTCATGGCCCAAAACAATGTTCTCTTTGCCCATTTCTTTCTTCTTTTAGCCTTCTCTTTAAAACTCCATTCTACTCAAGCAAGGCAGTTGAAGCTAACCATGCAAAAGCAAAACCCATTGCTAAACAAGCTCCAAAATGTGAATAAACTCCTAGAAAAGGAACCAAGGAAAACATTAGCCGAGCAGAGCAATAACATGCATGGTGAAACCTCGAACAGAGCCACAGACACTAAAGTGTCTTCCACCCCGCTGCTGCCATCGCCACCAAGTGCCATGGTGGGGGCAACAACGCCACCACCATCTCCTGGACGTAGCTTAGATGACTTCAGGCCCACAGCTCCTGGACACAGCCCTGGTGTTGGCCATTCGCTTCAAAACTAGGGTTTTGTTGTTGTTATGTTCAATTGCGTACGTTCTTTATATTCGTTCATGTATGTATCATCATTCTGTGTTTGAGTAGGGTTTGATGTTTTGGTTTAAGTTTGAGTTGGTAGCTTAGTGCAAGTGTTCGTCGTTCATGTAAATATTGATTATCTGTGGGACAAAAGCGTGCATATGTCAGTAGTCTTTTGTTTATTGATTTAACTAGCTCAGTTTGTCTTTCTTTCATTTGCTCCTTTTATAATGGTTAGATTCTCAATTATGCATTTTTATGCAATATTGGTCCCCCTCCGTGACCAATATAGTAGGTACGAGCAACGAACGAAAAAAGTGACCCTCTCTCTCTCTCTCTCTCTATGTTGGCACTTATATACAGACAAGCCTCGCAGGCGATTCACAAGAGTAAAGATGTTTTTAGCTTATTTTGGGATATAAGGAAATTCTTAAGTTATATTGCATATGCTCATGAAATCTTGTAACTTGTGATCGTTAGGCCTTCATTTGCATGAGCAGTAATTCCTTGTCTGCTGGCTCATAGGGTGCCGAAATGATTGTTTCTTCAATTACCAGTTAATTACTCCAAACTTGAAAGGTTAAACCTTCAAGTGGAGTATGCATAAATGAAAAGCTATGACAAACCTCATGAACAAGAGATGTGCATGCCACTTCCTATTCAGCTTGAATAGCTTTTGCGATGCATTTTCATGAGACCTCTT
>BCNH02000009.1:10558015-10599899 GCA_001662345.2 Metrosideros polymorpha var. glaberrima
AAACAAAAAACAAAAGGTGAGAGAGAAAAGTGAAATCGTATAAACAATCTGGCATTTGACAGTTGGGATTCCAAAGGCATCTTAGGAGACCTTTGTCGCCTTTAAACAATTTTAACTTAGTCGGAATCCCAAGCCCCTTTGAAGTTTGATTATTTAGCAAAACTCGTGCACTCCAGCTAGCACAAGCAGAGAAAATCAAATGACCCTTCTTGCTCTGATATTACTTATTTATTTGATTTGTCTCCTTTTCAGAATTTATTTATGTTCAACACTTTTAGTGGGAAGTGAGTTGGGGTATGCCTCTGCCTCCCCCATTTCTAGGAGCTAACCAGATATTCCTTTTGTCAGAAGATTCTCATTACTTTAATTTTTGTCTTGTGTTTTTTTATTTTTTCATTGGTAAAAAGTAGTAACTTTTTGGATTGGGGGTTGGAAAAGGTGCTTGAGGCATGCACTTTGAAGCTCATCATTTGTGTCTTTGACTTATATGAGGTATATAATGAGGACTAGTACTGTGGACAAAGAACAATGGTGGGGTCCTTAAAGGGTTGGTGGCTCTTGTACCTTTGACTTGACCTCTTTGACCCCCGACCATGTGTGATGTATAATATAATGTGAATTGGTAGTACGTGGATTCTTTAATTATTAATTGATTAGATTCAAAGTACAACTCCCGTTTAGATCCATTTTGAATGTTTCACACTTTTTAATCTTGTGGCTTCAATACTTAACTATTATTTAGCAAGAAATCTTTAGACCTCTCATATTACATAAATATTGATATATATAGAATCATTTATAATATTTTATTAATTTTCAAAATTTAGAATGGAAAGAAAAACATAGGATACAGTACTTTTTTTCAAGTACACACAGTTATAAACTTACAATAAGTGGCTACACATTCAACTTCAATATGGTATCATAGTAAGAATTCTTGATTGAGTTCAATTTGATGTACTCTCCTTTCACTTATTTGTGAGTTCTCTTGATTATGCACATATGCTTTGCACGACTCCTTAACCTACATGTAAAGTTTGCTAGCTTAACGACTTTGTCATCTTATTGGTCTGAGAGAAAATGTTAAGTTTCAAGTATGAGCTAAACGTTTCTTTAACATATTAAATTTACAACAGCCAACTGAGTGCATACTTGACTTCAATGCAAGTAATGTTAAAAATATCATACGAATTTGTTAAACAGTTTAGTAGACTGTGAAAGAATGCTTCTAATAAATGTGATTTTAACATTATATTGTTTCACTTTTAATATCCAATAAGATTTTTTCGCACTCTTTAATTGATACGTTTATGTAAACTTTGTTTTCATCTGTCAACATTTTTTATAGTTATTGCCTCGAACAACTTCCCTATTCAAGCAATTACAGTGTTCATAACCTTTCAACTAGAAATTTATTCATTACCAAAAATGAAGTCGTTGAGACATGTGAATACTGTCAACAAACAAAATGGAAGTCATTACAAATCAAAACGGTACATTTAATTCAATGAAAACTTCATGATAAAGAAAAATATTTTTTATAAAAATTATTTTTAGAAAAAATAGTTAGTTTTCATTTTTATGGTGGTTTAGAGAAAATGGTTTCCTTCTTGCTAGAGAAGGAAGTTGTTTTTTCCTAATCTAAATTTGTTGTTTTCAGTCCATGGAAAACGTTTTCCATTGATTGATTAGTTTTCCTTCATCCAAACACCGGAAAGTCAAAAAATAAATTTCCGGAAAGAGTTTCTTCAAATAAATGGACCCTAAAATAATTGATAGTAATACATGGTGTGTCAAATGAGGATATTCATAATCTTTGTAAATCTCGAAAATATCTATTGCATTCTCTGTTGCCATTTCAGGTGAAGTAGCCATCTCTCTCTCTCCCTACCTTTGTGTGCAGGTGTAGAGGAGCTTGCATTTCGTAGAGCTCTGTCTCGTTGACGGTAATTAAGGAGGTGCTAGCTCTGACCTTCGTTGTATGCCTAAAAGATCCAAAACTTGTTGCTAATTGATGAGATCCAACTCATAAGGTAAGGGAAATTTATGATTGAGTTACTTAATTATGATCCTATGGATGTAATTTGCATATATAATGGGCCTATCGAATTTCGAAAAACATCAAATTTATCGAATTTTCTTTGAAAAAATCACAAAAATCATCAACTTTGCACTCCATATGAATTACCCGCCTCACATTTTCAAACCTACAGCTGCGAACCTCACTTTTTGCATTGGACTTCAAGTTACATCTTCTACCCACTCATAATTTATCAAGCTGCCAGTTTCTTTTTCAGAATACCCCATCCTCAACTTTAGATTTCATGTTTTGGGTGTAGATATAATGTGCGTATGAGGGTAAATAGATCTCTCTTGATTAGGGTGATGCAAAATATAAGGTTTGATTTGTGAAGAAGATACTTGACGCGGAATAAAAAGTTAAAGATGCCTTTTACAATTATCTCATTTTCTTTTAACATGTTAATACGAAGTGATATTCGATTACCCCAAAAAAAAAAGTTTCCTAGTATATTTGGCTTATGATGAGACAGCTCCATGGAATTATGTTTTGTCCAGTAACAAGGAAAGGCCAGGAAGTCAAAAACCAATAAGATTTGATTGCAAAGGTTCAACCAATCATTATTTAGTCAAATGGAATGTCATTCTCTTTTCCGATGTCATTTTCAATGACTCTTGTTGAATGGCGGCTCTCATGCGATGAACCCACCATCACAAAAGTTTCCCATCACTGGTGGTTCAGGGGGAAGGTTAACATGTAACTTTCTTGCTTAACTTCAAGCTCGCGCACTTCTATTTAGTAGAGTTTCTTAAATTAAAGTGCATTTTGTCTATAAATATGATGGTAATGTTCAAAATAAATAAGAAATGTTAAGTTATTAGGAAAATTTACCAAGAGAGTCCTAAACCTATTGTATTTTGTGTCAATTTAATTCTAAATATTTCAATTGTTCCAATTGAGTTTTAGATCTTTTCACGTTTTGCTAATTGAGTCAATCTGACCAATTTTGACTGGAAAATTGCTGACATGGACGCCGACCGTCTTACGTGGCATGACCGGTACTGATGTGGAAATTTTTAAAACTATTCAAGTTTAAAAGTTTGATCTCATTATGTATATAAAGTTTAGTGCTCTTATTATAGAGATAAGCTTGCCCCAAACATCTCAAACACTTGTATGAGAAACACAATTTGGTTTAAAACTCTTTTAAGTGAGAAAATATGTACATTGCTTTTTAAAAGTTATGACACTTGAATAATCGTTTGAAAATTTTTGGCATCAAATTAGGCATCGTACAATTATTATGGCACTATCTTTACCGCTAACTAAGGTGGAACTTAGAAACATGAAGGTTGACATTTCATGGTAATGTATTGGAAGACGAGAAGTCAATCAAGCTAAATAATAACTTATAAAAGGTAAAAAAAATCCAATTTGATGGCCATACTTAAGTGATTTCTTCGCCAATAGCCCGAGAATTGAGCACTTATAAAATAATTAGAGCTGTATTTTCTTTGAGCGCTGCACTAAAATGGACTCTAATTGGAAGAAATCTGATATTGAGCCACCACCCAGTGTGTGGCGGCCAAATATATTTAAACTTGGAGTTACGTCCAATTCACTCCCATCTGTATAGAACTTGTCTTGTTAAGCAATTACCAAGAAAAGTTAAAAGAAGAAGCACGTCATTAACATCGAAATATTAACTTTCAGTACTAATCTGCTTGGTATTCCCCGTGCTTAGCCAAAGGTGAAGTTAACACACATTTAACTGTAAGAATAATTGGTAACTCGTATAGTTTGTACAGTTGTGGCGTCTCTGCTGTTTCTCTGTCATGGAGATTTAAACGAGGCAAAATAATACTAAAAGTGCCAAAACTTGTGTACGACGCTCACTTTAGTGCCAATTTTTTTTTTGAATCACTTAAATGCCAACTATTTTGAAAAACGATTACTTAAGTGCCAAGTCCAGCAAGCTTAGCTAGAAATCCAATGTGACCTTTGTTTTATTAATATCTCAAGCTGACGTGTCTTGCCAACGTAGACGTGACAAATTTTTATAATATTTTAATATTTTTTGAATAATAATTTATTTTTATTTTTTTTTTAACTTTTCTTGGTAATTGCTTAACAAGACAAGTTCTATACAGATGGGAGTGAATTGGACGTAACTCCAAGTTTAAATAGATTTGGCCGCCACAAACTGGGTGGTGGCTCAATATCAGATTTCTTCCAATTAGAGTCCATTTTAGTGCAGTGCTCAAAGAAAATACAGCTCTAACTATTTTATAAGTGCTCAATTCTCGGGCTATTGGCGAAGAAATCACTTTATTATGGCCATCAAATTGGATTTTGTTTTTACCTTTTATAAGTTATAATTTAGCTTGATTGACTTCTCGTCTTCCAATACATTACCATGAAATGTCAACCTTCATGTTTCTAAGTTCCACCTTAGTTAGGGGTAAAGACAATGCCATAATAATTGTACGATGCCTAGTTTAATGCCAAAACTTTTCCAACGATCATTCTAGTGTCATAACTTTTAAAAAGCAATGTACATAATTTCTCACTTAAAAGAGTTTTAAACCAAATTGTGTTTCTCGTACAAGTGTTTGAGATGTTTGGGGCGTGCTTATCTCTATAATAAGAGCACTAAACTTTATATACATAATGCAATCAAACTTTTAAATGGGTCATTCTCCAAACTAAGTATGAGATACAAGAAATCCTCTATGATTACTTATTCTATCTTGTCTAGAAATCCAAATGACCAAATCAGCTACCACATAGAAGTAATATTCCTTTGAGAAATAACCTTTGCAGGAATTTTTACGTGCATAAGCATAGTCTGTGGACGATGTATTGGGTGTTGTTTATGTCCATCCGAGGCTGGAAGAAGTTTCCTCTGGCCAATCTTTTCTTCAATTCCTGATTGTAGAAAACTTCCTCCAACCACTCTTCTATACAAATACGTACATTGATAACTTATAACCTGCTAATAAGAGGTATAATTGGAGGAAATTTCCCTTAATCATGTATGGAAGAAAATCCAGAGAAACATAAAGTTAGAAAGTTCATAAACTCCCCAAGAGACTCCAAGTAGCAGTGAATATTCTTAGCAATGGTCCCCGTTCGATGCCTAAATAATCGGGTCTTTCTCTCAGCTCACGAGGACGCAACTCTTAAAAGAGCATGTTGACGGCTCCAGGGAGATTCCAAGGGGTCCAGATACCGCTTGAATTGTTAATAGCCGCAAAAATTGAACATAATAACATGGAAAAAGCTGCCTAAGATCCAAAAGCTCAGTTGTTCTATCACCCTCTGCTTCTTGTACCATTGTTATTATTTTTGGGCAGCAACACTAAGATGTTGGAAAGCTGATACTCCATCATTATTTAATGTTCAATAAAGTTAAAGTTCATTGTAGAGCGGAGAGAGATAAAAGAAGTACAAGTAAGTAATTCGCAAAAAAGGTTTGCTAGATCAAATCAATCACGTTTTAAGAATAAGTGAGAAATCACATTAGATCTGACTAGAAAACACCAATGACGTATTGTTATTTGTTCTGTTCATTTGTATTGCCTAATAAATTAAGTTGATATAATATTTTCTCGAAGAAGTACAAGAAAAAGAGCGGAGACAACACTTTGAAGAACGTGAATGCATGGTGGACTCAAGCTAGCTAGTTGGGGCAGCAATTTGTCTTCCACATGCATCAACATGCTTTGGTTATCGTAAATAGTTCAATGTGTCGATGACCGTCCGTTTTGAAGCACATTTTCTATTGGAGGTAACTTTCTCTATTAATTGTGGGTTACAAATTATGAATATCATTCATATGTAAACTTAATTAAGTATAAATGTGAGTGATGTCCATGTTTATAGCCTAACCAATCAGAAGAATTGTTTCTCTAATCAGGGAGGAAGGAAAATGTGACCTCATAAAACAAAAGGATGTCGTGGCATGGTTAGGTGGTGTATTGCACATGACTTTATAGTTTTCACTTTGATCGTGGCATGGTTAGGTGGTGTATTGCACATGACTTTATAGTTTTCACTTTGATCCTCTCATTATTTTATGGAACTTATTGGATCTTTGCTTCAGATTCTATAAAGACCACGCCAGTTGATGCTCTTTAGGCATCTTCTCAGTTGCGTTCTCTCTCTCTCTCTTTCCGCCATGGCCCAAAATAAGGTTCTCTTTGCCTTCGTCTTTCTTCTTCTAGCCTTCTCTCTAAAATTCCAGTCCACTCAAGCTAGGCAATTGAAGATAACCATGCAAAAGCAAAGGCCATTCCCAAGCAAGCTTCAAAATGCCCATAAACTCCTAGAAAAAGAACCAAGGAAAACCATAGCCGGGCAGAGCAAAAACTTGCATGGTGAAATTTCAAACAAAGCCACGAACACTGATGCTTCTGTCACTCAGCCGTTGCCGCCGCCAAGTGCCACAGTGACGACAACAACGCCACCGCCATCTCCCGACTGTAGCTTAGATGACTTCAGGCCCACGGATCCTGGCCACAGCCCCGGGGTTGGCCATTCTCTGCAGAACTAGGGTTTTATCATCGATATTGTTATGTTCGATTGCGCATATCGTTTATATTCATCATGGATGTCTCATCATTCTGTCTTTGATTTCGGTTTAAGTTTGAGTTTGTAGGCTAGTGCAAGTGTTTGCCGTCCATGTAAAATTCATTATTAGTGAGGCAAAAGCGTGCAAATCTAAGTTGTCTTTTGTTCATTTCTATTAACTAGCACGGTTTGTGGTTCTTTTATTTACTCCTTTTATAATTGTAATGTTCTCAAATATGCAGTCGTGCAATATTGGGCCCCCTCAGTGACCTGTTTGGAGGAAATTTCCTCCAACTACTCTTCTATAATGGTGGATTACAAGAACACAGATCGCTCACATTTATGTTCGATTAAGTTTGCTTGTGAATGATTTGAATAACTTATACGAAAAATAAGTAATCAAACAATGAAATAATCAGAACAAGAAAATAAATTGGACTTTGGATTTACATGATTCACCCGATGGGATCAACTCCACAAAGAGAGTATCACATAATTCTACTATAGAGCAAATAATATAAGAGAGATTATAACCACCGTCGTGTCACTCAAACACTCAGTAATCTCAACCCCCAATTACACAAAAAACTTACACAGTGCTTAGCCTTCACAATTATTCGTGAAACAATCGCTCAATCTCACAAAAGGAATGCACAAAATCTTAACACGAGATATTCACAACTTCAAACACTCAAGATGTAATTCACAAGCATGTTGCACAATTGATTATTACAACCAAAAGATCCTCTTCGATACTCTTTCACAAACAAGACCCGCTACATATATAGAAAAGAATTTGGATCTATAATAAAAAATTTACTCAAATTAGGAATCCAACTCCAACTATGAAATCTACTTGGATCAGGTTCCCTTTACAGTCTCAACTCGAGACAAATTTTCAATAATCTCCACCTTGGCTCGACGATTGAGCCAAGTCACTATTTCTTCTTTGAAAATCTGAACTTCACTACTACTCTTCTCAAAGCCCCTCATGGGCTCAACTGTCATGGATATTTTCTAAGTCTAAACCGCACTTGAACTTTGTCATAATCGTGGATCTCATCAGAACATCAACTCCACTTGCACCTTTAGCTACTTCACAAGGATTTTAGACACCTCTTCAATCACAAATAAAGAAAAACCACCGTTACATACATATTAGTTAGGAGATTGAACACGCACCTTGTCAACCTCAACAGTTACAACAACCGTTACATCTACAGGCTCCACCTTGCTACAAGTATCATATGTGTCAATTATCATGTAATTATCCTCTACGTCAGGAGTTTTTGGCTGCAACTCCACCTTAAGTTGAACATCGTCTAGATTCATATGAACATTGTCACAATCAGTATTGTGATTCATTAGCACTAGTACGCTATCTCACTATAACTTACTTCAAGTAGAATTCATTTACTAGCTTTGAACAGAACTCCATGTTGCTATCATTTCGCACATACTTGGTCATCTTTACGGTCTCTTATGATCAAAGCTCTTAATTACCTAATCTCGACAAAATCATCGAACTTCTACCTCAGCACTAACACCCAGGTCTTTCTCGAATAATGATCCATAACTGTAGAATAAATATGGCAATCTTCCTCGAAGGACACTGCGACAACTTGCAAACATCCAAGTGAATCAACTATACAATCTTTGTGTTTTCTCTTATAGTCATACAAAACTATACTTTTCTCTTTTTACTCAACTCACAATACTTAAATGTATCTCAACTACATAATCACACAGTAGATTCCTTTAACTCATAAACTTGAGGTTTCTCTAGCCTATTTACCTCAAACGCATAAATTCCCAAGTCAGACGCTTGAACAAATGCTTTTGACATCTTCACCTCGAATATCACCACTATCTTCCCTTAAATATCATGCATGCCACTATGCTTAATTCTTATCATTATCACCAGACCTCGAACGACCTTTAGAACTCCAGCTTTTGAATTGTACTAACACTTAGCTAAATTTAGGAAAATCAAGAAAATCATATTCTTCTTCAATTCTAGAACATGCCCCTCTCTAGTTTATGTCATCACGATACCATCATGCATTCTGATTTTGACATTGTCAACACTCACAACATTTCACTCAACGTTGTTTCCCAACTGTACTTTACTATTATATTTGCATTGACAAGTAGTAAACTAATACCTATTTGTTGTAGCAAACTAATATCTATTTGTTGTAGCATGAAACTCCATTAATCCATCCATCAAATGGTGAATCCTCAGTGACAAACTAGACATAATCATCATCACCCAAGACACCAACTTTAATTCCTTTACTTTCTCATTCTTCAACTTAAGGCAATCCCCTTTGAGATGGCCTTCCTACCACAACTTCAACAGACAATACCACTAGTCCTAGATTGACTTCTTTTGTTCGAGATCACACTACCCTTACTAACACGAGTACTAATTCTTACTCTACCTTCACCTACTAAAACAGGAAGCACATGTTCACCAGATTCTTTTTTATGTATGGCTTCATTAGAATTGAATCACGAACATCATCAAATGTCAAGCTTGTTGATCCCAAGGAATTACTAACAATAGTAACATTAGTATCTCAACTATTAGATTTCTTACAATTAGAGTCCATTTTAGTGTAGCGCTCAAAGAAAATACAGCTCTAATTAATATATAAGTGCTCAATCTCTCGGGCTATTGGCGAAGAAATTACTTAAGTACGGCCATCAAATTGGATTTTTTTTTTACCTTTTGTAAGTTATAATTAGTTGGATTGAGTTCTAGTCTTCCAATACATTGCCATGAAATGTCAAGCTTCATGTTTCTAAGTTGAATTTGTCCACCTTAGTTAGGGGTAAAGACGGTACCAATTGCATAATAATTGTATGGTGCCCACTTTGATACCAAAACTTTTCAAATGATCATGTAAGTGTCATAACTAGAGAAATTACTTAAATGATTTTGGTGTACTCCATGTACATAATTTCTCACTTCAAAAAGTTTCAAACCAAATTGCGTTTCTCGTAGAAATGTTTGAGAAGTTTGAGGCATGCTTATCTCTATAATAAGAGCACTAAAATTTATATACATAATGCGATCATCTTTTTAAACATGTCCCATATAATTTGATATAACTGAATCTTCAACCTATAATAGTAGTGCTTGATGAAAATCTGCCTATAGGTAAGTTGCGGTTTGACACAAGCAATTTTTCAACACTCATGACTAGAAGGACTTGATTACACATTTTTTAAAATCAAATTATAAATTAATTGCACCAATTCAAACATATAAGGGTCAATTGCATTCTATACACATGAATTAGAACTATAGATCAAACATTTTCCCATGTCACATTGAATGTTAAGCTAATAATTGATCATGAACTTCCTATCATGGATGACCCCATAAAATATTGTGGAACAACGCCAAGAGATGCATAGATTCAAGCGCGAATAGCAAAGGATGAAAGAAAAATAAATCGCACGAGACATAAGATATACGTGGAATCCCAAAACGGGAAAAACCACAGGGAGAGAGAGAGGTTTCACTATCTTTAATAATGGTTACAAAACCAAAAAGGTCAAAAAACCTCATGGTGAGCAAGAAGATAAAAAAAAAAAAAATTTCGGATCAAAGATCAGATTTTGCAGATAAACATGCATTGCGCAACATATTCCTTTTATAGTCCCCTTCTAAAAAACCTAAAACAAAAGGTGCATGGTTCATAATGCCCAGTTACAAAACCAAAAAGGTCAAAAAACCTCTTGGTGAGCAAGGAGATAAAAAAAAAAAAAAACAAAGAAAGAGAAAAAAGCTTCAGGTCAAAGATCAGATTTTGCAGATAAACATGTATTGCGCAACATATTCCTTTTATAGTCCCCTTCTAAAAAACCTAAAACAAAAGGTGCATGGTTCATAATGCCCTTGTTACTTATTTTAAGTCAAAACTCAACAAATTTCCACCTTGACTTCAAATCTCCCAAAGAGCGTTATGCCAAATGCTACAAAATCTCTCTCCCTCGCCACCAACAGTGAGCACACAAAGCCACCCACCAAAACGATAGAATTAACGACGCATGCCCTCAAGCCTACGTAAGGGTACTAGGTTTAGGAAAGAAAGGATGAAATGCCATCAACTCCACTTAGCTAACTCAAATGGTAAAAACACCAACCAAGTCCAAGCAATGCTTAAACATGATCAAAGGAATTGGTTTTTCAATACCAAACTCTTTAGCAATTGTAAAAGCAAATGCTACCGAATCAGTGAAGCCATTTCTCTGGGGAGGCTTAATTTGCCGTTTAACCCTCCTTACAGCAAAGAACTGAGGTTATTCAACTTCTTCTACCTTATCTTTGATTGAATCTGACTCTTGTTGCTCATCGTCACTTTCTAGCTGAATAGAAACCTCTTCAAATTTTCTCTATGGATTTTCCAATTGAAACTCCACGTCTTTCCCAACATTCTCCTCCTGAATATCCGTAGACTCAACAACAACCTTTCTCCGATCAAGCATTGAAGTTTCATCAAAAGTAACATCCCTACTGATTATAAACTTCTGAGGATCAAAACACCATAACCTATATCCTTTAACCCCGTCTGCATAACCAATGAAAATACATTTCTTGACTCTACATTCAAGCTTACCATCTTTTACATGATAATAAACAAGACATCCAAATACTTTCAAACCAGAATAATCAAAAGATTTACTAGACCATATCTCGTTTGGAGTCTTACATTCAATTGCGGTCGAAGGAAAACAATTCACCAAATAACACACCGTGTTCATGGCTATAGCCTAGAAATCTTTCCCAAGACTAGCATTAGAGAATATACATCTAGCTCTCTCTAAAGGTATCCAGTTCATGTGCTCCGCCACCCTATTTTGTTGAGGTGTGTGCATGACTGTTCGATGTCGAACAATACCTGAATCTTCACAGTACTTGTTGAAATCACCTTCACAAAACTCAAGACCATTATTTGTTTTGAGATGCTTTATCTTCTTACCAATTTGATTTTCAATCAAAATGTTCCACTTCTTGAATGTATAAAAAACATCACTCTTACGCTTCAAGAAATAAACCTAGACTTTCCTAGAAAAATCACTAATAAATGTTAGAAGATAAACTGCACCACCCTTACATATTATTTGTGTAGGTCCCTACACATCAGAGTGAATGTAGTTAGCTGTGCTAGTCGTCGAGTGCATCCCAATACTGAAACTAACTCTACACTGCTTTCCGAAAACACAATGCTCATAAAAGTTAAGTGGGACCATATGCTCCCCATAGAGTAAATAATGTTTACTCAAGATAGTCATTTCTCTTTCACTCATGTGGCCCAACTGCATATGCCAAAATTTTGATTTTCCAAAATCTGAAAAGGATGATAAATTTAAAGAATCCACAACGGTACTTCCCTGCATAATATAAATGCCATTCTTCTTGTTACCTCTCATCACAATCAAGGAGCCCTTTGAAATTTTCAAAACTCCACCTCCACCTGTGTACATATATCCAGTAGAATCCAAACTGCTCAACAAAATAAGGTTCTTCTTCAAGTTTGGGATGTGCTTAACATCTGTCAAAGTTCTCACTATCTTGTCATGACATTTGATCCGCACCGTACCAATACCCACAATCTTGCAAACTATATTGTTACCCATTAAAATTGAACCACTACTGACTTTCTCATATATGTGGAACCAATATCTATTTGGACACATGTGGTATGAACATGCCGAATCCAAAATCCCTTCGTCATCAACACGACAATCCGAAGATAAAACAGTTCGAATATTGTCTGCATTAGCTGACTCGTTATCCTTTACCAGATTAGCTGAATCGGAACTCTCTATCAACTTCTTCCCCTTAGCTTTTAGCACAGGACACTCATTTTTGTAATGTTCGAATTTGTGACAATAGTAACACTTCACTTTGCTCTTGTCTAGGCATATTGACACCTAAATTTTGACCTCCCATTTAGAATTAATTTAGAATTTACTTTATTAATTAATTGCATAAAAAATAGGGACTGACCCCAGCACTTGCCAAAAAAAAAATCATAATAGTTTTCATTTAGGTTAAATTTTCAGCATATTAAATCAAGCATTTTTCGCATTTAATTAGATTGGGAGGCAAAAATTAGATTAAAATTGGACATGCGGACCTGGCCAAAATCCATGAAATATTTGACCAAGGCATGGGGGAGTGGCCAAAATTCACAAAGGCCTTAGGGTCTAATTTGAGCTTAATTCAGCCCACTTAAATTAAAATTAGGGAAAAAGCCTTTTTTGTTATTAAAAAACCCATAATTAATTCGTAAAAAGGCCAAAATTAAGCTTGCAAGAGCAAGTGAGCCCACTTAGGAAGCTAGAGTTCGGCTCAGCCCACTCAATAGGCTGGCCAAATCATCAAGGATCAAATTGAAAGAAATTTTGTCTCTTGGGGGTCAATTTGCAAATATCCAAAAGTTGGGAGACTAATATGTAAATATGCAAAAAGTTGCGTAACCCGAGGTTTGCCTATTTAAACACCGTTATACCTCACAATTTGAGTTCAGCAATTATTGTTCAGAAAATTCAGAACGTGAGAGAAGACACTTGAGAGAGGAACTCCTCAGAAGGGACCCCCTTGCGGCCGCACCTTTTCATTCTAGCTGACACCGGCAAGTGGCGCTCCTCCTTGCCATGCCACTGCAACCTTGGCTGACGACAAGATAGCAGCTGCGTCGGCGCGGCTGCTGCACCCCTACCGTCGCGCCCCAACCCGTGAATCCGTGATCCTTCTCTTGCTCATGGACTTCGATTGTTTATTCTCGTCGAGCTTTTTTCTTACGGTGATAAATTTTCAGCAATACCAGTCGTCTACTCAGATAGGTCCAGGCGTGGATTTTGGAAGAGAGAGATATACGCCAATATGCACTTCTGCTTGGGAGGACACGTTTAAAAGGGAGGATGGTAATTTTCTATAAAAAATCTCATCTTTATCCTCCACTAATCTGCTCTCTCTTTCCTAGGATTCATGCACAAGCCCATCCCGTGCACCAGTTTGTCCTCTGGTCATCATACCATTGACTTTCTCACAAGAAGTGGTAGATATAGAGGGAAGCTCGTTGGTGATTCGTGAAGCCACGTCAACGCCGTGATAGCAACGAGAAAGCAAGTTCTCTCGGTGATTGTCATTCTCATTCTTGCTCTTTGCGCACGATTGCCGGTGTTGTTGTCCTTGGCCGAGCATCACCACCATGGGCAGTCCATACCCACACCACCAAGCAAGCCAAGTTCCACGAGTCCATCGCTAGAAGAGCCGCGGACCACCGCACGGCTGCCCCCGTTCACAAGCCGACCCAATTTGGTGAGAGTCCAAAGAGGAAATCGAAATCTCCGCAATTTTCAAATTAGGTAATTTTCAATTCCTTTGATATCCTTGAGATAAAATTGCCTATTTTGAAATATTTGATCACTAATTGATTATTTTAGATGATTTTCCAGAATATTTCAAATCATTATCTATTATGGAAATCTTTCTAAAATAACAAATTAATTTAAAAATAAGGATTTTTCCTTATTTACTGACAACATGTTGATATCGGCAACCTATCTTGATATTAAGATAGTGCCCTGATACGCATAGAAAGTTGGACGATACAATCTATAATCTCATGGATTCGATCTACCAACTTTAAGTCATTCTTTTAAATTAATTAAATTGTGGATGATACGTTTTCCTTAATTAAAATTCGAAAATAATTTTAATTCAAAAAAATAGTTGGTGGGATTTATCAGGAATCCCATCTTGAGAATTATTCTTAGAAAGATAGGATTTTCTAGGTTGCATTCTATTCTAGAAAGATAACGTTTCCTAAAAACGCATATCTCATAGGATTTAGTTTCATTTAAATAGTATTGCATATAGATTAGGATTGCATTCATTTAGATAATATTTCATTCTTAAAACATTTAGAACTATGATAAGATTTTCTAAAATATTTTAGGATTTAATTTCAATTAATTCCTAGATATTTCGAATAATCTTCATTTTAGGATAGTTTAAATTCCATTGATTTTTTTTACCAAAAAAAAAAAATTCCATTGATTTTTAATTCCGAATTCACTGGAAATACCAAAAAAAAAAATTCATCATGTGCATGTCATCTTCGCCATGTCATTAGTCTAGATTCATTTAGAATCCTATTTAGGTCCATGCATTAGTTTTAAGTCTAGTTTTATTGATGCCATGTCTAGGTTCATTTAGCATGATTTTAGACACATTCATTAGTATAAATGTCTAGGTTCATTTAATATATATTTTTTAGGTGCATTCATGTAGTACCATGTGTAGGTTTATTCCATAATTCAATTTAGACATTTAGGTTCATTTAAATTAAATGCATGACATATAGTATAGTTGCATGACATTTTGCCGTCATTTAGTAGAGGTAAGTTTAGGAACATAACGTGTCATTTAATTGCATGTCATTAGATTTTAGTTATTGAAATAAATGCCTTTGATTTTAGTATAATTGCAATTGCATCTCATTTCATTAAATAAGTGAAAACCCCAAAAAAGATAATTGCATTAGTTTAAGTCATACGCTTGGGAGATAAGCATTAATGATTAGGCTGTAGCGTTTAAGTACGTTCACTTTACCCTTTTCTCACAATTATTTAATGCTTTGATTATTGAGTGTTAAATAATATTTGCGCACCCGTATGATCACCTCATATATTAGGGAGTTAGATTAAAATTGATCCAAAGCTACCTGACAAATATTTTTCGTGAAATGAAAATGGTATTGAAAGTGCGTTAGATTTAATCTAGCGTAATCAAATCCCCAAACTTAGTTTCTCTGGTTTGTACGAATAAAAGATTTTCTCCCTAATGTTTTATTTAGGTTCTAATCAACCTATTGTAAATGATTCGTGGCGACTTCAAGTCAAAATATTTGCATGTTAATCATTTAAACATAAGTCACGATTTTGTAGAGTTTGGGAGAACTCGAGTTAGGATAGTTAATTCATTTAATTGACTTAGTAATCCATTAACCTAGGTTTACGAAATTTAGGTCGTGACAAGACTTAACCTAGACTTTGACCACCCTTTACTATTATTGCGCTTATCGCGATGATTCGACCTTCTCCTAACAACAAAGCCATCGGCTTTATCACCACTACCACTCGCATTTAACTTTGTACACATCTCTATGAAATTCAACAATGCCTTCACATCCTCAAGAGTTATGGATTCTCTTCCATATAGCATAGAATTCACAAAATTCTCATACGACCTTGGTAGTGAGCATAACACAATTAAAGCTTGGTCTTTATCATCTAACTTCAAATCTAGATTTTTTATATCCATTATGATTTTATCAAAGTCATCTAGATGTTCTCGGATAGGAGTACCTTATTGCATCTTTAGCATACAAAGACGCTACTTCAAGAATAATCTCGTTGTAAGAGATTTCTTCATATAGAGATTCTCAAACTTCATCCACAATCCCGAAGCCATTTTTTCATCGGCGACCTCACGAAGCACCTTGTTGAACAACAACAATTGGATGGTGCTGTGCACCCTCTCTTCCATCTCCTCAATCTCGGTCGTAGTCATGTCGTTGAGATACTCCCCGTCCAAAGCTCTAACCGAACCTTCTAGATGCAACAATGCCTTCATCTTGATCCTCCATAGCCTGAAATTGTTTTGGCCATTGAAGGGTGCTACTTCGAACTTGATAGATGCTATCTCGAACAAAAGACTGAAATTCCTTTGCTTTAATACCAATTTATTGCAGAACAACGCCAAGAGATGCACAGATTCAAATGCAAATAGCAAATGATGAAAGAAAAATAAATCGCACAAGACATCACTTTCACCTGAGGGAACACAGCTCCTCGCCGGAACATCCCTTCAGCTGGCTGTCGAACACAACTCCCACCCCGACTGACACCAAAGCCACTAACCTAACCGGTCGACGTGCTCAGGAAAGATCTAAAAAAAACAAGCTAAACCAAAGCAAAACTGGTTCGGACAAATTATCGAGCATATGGGGAGCGTTGATCGAATGGAGGGCATAGACTCATCTGAAGCCTGAACTCATACCGTGACCCACCAAATATCGTCAAAAGACACTCGAAACAATCAGGAGACCACTCATTGAAACACAACGCACAATGATCCAAGAATAACTAGCGTCGGTCTCTTGGATAGTTGGAGGCGAACGTCGTTTGTGGGGGGCGGGGACGTGTGTCTGCCAAGGATGTCGAACTTCGTCGTCCAAGAACCAAAAAAGGAGATCTCACAAACAGGAGCGAGGGAGAAGGGGGACGCGACAGAGAGCAAGAAAGGGGAAAACACCATTTTTCTCACGGAGAGACCTTAGGCTTAAGAGGACAGACGAAAAAATTGAGAAGAGATGCCGTCCAGAAATCGGTTTCCTCTCCCATGCTAACAACCGAACGACCCAACCATACATCACCAATCACCTACCGTTCATCGTCCCCAACAATGCATCTCCAGGTATTTCCAATTTACGACCAAGAATATCAAACAACTCAAAATCTCATTTCCAGGTTTCAGCTTGGCCAGGGCTTGCCGGCCCTCCCTCTGGCCGGTCAATGGTCAGAGGGAGGAAGAAGAAGAAAAACAAATAAAAGAAAAAAAATGCCACATATTAATGACATGTCACTTAAAAAAAAAAGAAATTTAAATGACATGTCATTTAAACATTTAATTAAAAATGCCACGTATTTTTTGTCAGAATTTCTTGCCGTTGGCATTTAAAGTGATCATTTTTTCTTCGATTTGGCACTTAAGTGAGCCGGCGAAAAGTTTTGGCACTAAAGTGATCTCCATACACAAGTTTTGACATTTCTAGTGTCTTTTTGCTGTGCTAAATCTATTGTATGAATGTCAATTTAGTCCTAAACTTTCTAATGTTGTCACTTTAGTCCTAAACCTTTGCACGGAATTCCAATGTAGTCATTCCAACCATTAGATATCGCTGATGTGTGGCAGTGTGCCACGACTAGAAGTTTTTCTTCAATTATGGAACACGCCTCTCTCTAGTCTATGTCATTAGGATACCATCATGCATTCTGATTTTGACATTGTCGACACCCATAACATTGCACTCATCATTGTTTCTCAACCGCACTATACTACTATACGTGCATTGATAAGTAGTAAACTAATACCTATTTGTAGTAGCATGAAACTCCATTAATCCATCCATCAAAAGGTGACTCCTCAGTGACAAACAAGACATAAGCATCACCACGCAGGACGCTAACTTTAATTCCCTTACTTTCTTGTTCTTCAACTTAAGGCAATCCCTTCTGAGATGTCTTTCTGTCGTAACTTCAATAGATAGCACCACTAGTCCTGGATTGACTCCGTCTGTTCAAGATCACACTACTCTTACTAACACGAGTATCAGTGCTTACTCTACCCTCACCTACTAAAATAGAATACACATGTTAACTAGAATCATTTCTACATTTGTCTTCATTAGAATTGAATCGCGAACATCATCAAATTCAAGCTTGCTGACCTAGAAGAATTACTAACAATAGTAACAGTATTATCCCAACTATCAGGAATTGATGATACTTAAATCAAAGCATGTACCTCATCATCAAAGTTAAATTTTAATCTAACTCATTTGACCAAAAACCATATTGAATTTATTGATATGCTCAGGAATCAACACACCTTCACCCATCTTTTGCATCAAGTAGACCTTGTTGTTGGTAAAGGGCTTATCGTTCATGTTTGATGGGCATTCATCAATCCTATAGTTATCTTCTTTTTCACGATGTTAAAAATGGGGCATTACGAGCCAACTTTAGTCGAATAACACCCCACGCCTATCTATCCAACAAATTCCAATAAGTTTGCTTCACCGACTCTGGTTTCTTCCCAAATAGGGGTAAGTGCTAATTCCTTTGATATAGATAATTATCAATCTACATCTTTCAGAAACCGAAATCATTCTCATCAAATCTGTCAATTTTACTATTCCTTCTTTTATCGCTATCAATTTGCTTCAACTCAGTCAAGTTTGATTTTGATACTAATTGTTGTGAAGAGCAAGCTATTGAATAATAAAGTGAACATAACAAGGAAATAAACTAGATACTAGATTTACATGTTTCGATCGGGGGGACCTACTCCACGAGGAGAGTCAGGATTTCACTATAGATCAAATGATACAACAGAGATTACAACCATACTTAAGTTTTTCAAATACTCTCAGTGTTTCTTAGCCCCCAATTACTCACATAGTGTTTAGCCCTCACGATTCCTTGTGAAACAATCTTCAATTTCACAAATGAATTACACAAAATCTTAACGCAAGATTTTCATTGCTTCAAACAATTGAGACGTAATTCACAAGCATGTTGTACAATTGATTGTTATGGCCAAAAGCTCATCTTGGATGCTCTTCATGAAAAGACCCACTTTATATATAGAAAAGAATTTGGATTCAAAATAGGAAACACACTCAAACTATGAAGCCAACTCCAACTAAGAAACCTACTTGATTAGGGTTTTTCTTTATGGACTTAAATTCGAGACATATTTTAAACAAAATTTTAGTTAAGCTTGTATATGATGGAAGTTCATAAACTGTAACTCACCAACTAGAGTCATGGTTCAAAGAAATGAGGAAATAGAGCCCAATAATAATTGCATAGACACTTTAGAAACAGTACCATGTGTCCTTCGAATTCTGATTGGAGAAAATTTCCTCCAATTACTCTTCTGTATTGGTGGATTACAAATGCTTACATCTCTTACATTTATATTTGGTTAAGTTTGATTGCACATGATTTTGATAACTTAAAGCTCACTAATAAGAGGTATGATTGAAGGAAATTTTCTCTTATCAATGGATTGAAGATAATATGGCTCGGAGAAACATGAAGTTAGAAAGTACATAAACTTGTCAAGAGACCACAAGTAGTAGTGAATATTCTTAGTCATGCTCCGCGTTCAAGGCCTAAAAAGACTGCTCTAAAGACTGCTCTTTCTCTCTGCTCACAGGCATGCAAATCTTGAATGAGCATGTGACGGCTCCAGGGCGATTTCAAGGGGTCAAGATACCGTTTGAATTGTTACTAGCCGCAGAAACTTAAAATAAGAAGCCAACATGGGAAAATCTGCTTAAGATTCAAAAGCTAAGTAGTTCAATCACACTCAGCTTCTCAGTTATTATATTTTATTATTTTTTGTGCAACAACACCAAGTAGTTGGAAAGCTGATACTTAATCCTTATTTAATGGTCAATAATGTTAAGGGATTCGTGGAGGAGAGAGACATATAGGAAGTACGACCAAGTATTATGTAAATTAAGTCTGCTAGATCAATTAATCACTTTTAAAAAATATGTGAGACCTGTAAGAGTTTTCCCTAATGTGGGTTACGTTAATTGACAATTGTACTTACCGTTGTATGATGTAATTACCGTCTTACGGGGTTGGTTTAATAAGGTGAAATGTAAAGTTTCTTAATCAGTCTAATATGGGACTGACATATGTGGGCTGAGTTGAGCTCGGCTCGTAATGAATAGCGCTAAAGTTTTTTTTCTAAAAACTCTATAAATAGCGTTAAAGTCTTTCCTCTAACCCTAACGCACTCAAAGGGTTTCATTGAGCCAGGGTATACAAAGGGCAATAGAGGAGAAGGACTTGAGCTTAGAATCGTCGATATTCCGCATAAAAAATAATGGATTCCAAACCAGGTGCACAAATTTCTTTATCCTCTGTTGTGTTTATAATTACTAGTTACGGTGATCTCAAGGGGTCGCCCGTATGGCGGCCGACAAGATCCATACTGAATCTGACTAGAAAACATCAATAATGTATTGTGATTGGTATTGTCCATTATATTACCCATAGATTATGTCCATATAACGTTTTCTCGAAGAAGTATAAGAAAAAGAACCGAGACAACACTTTGAAAAACGTGAAGGCATGGTGGGCTCAAGCTAGCTAGGAGTGGCAGCAATTTGCCTTCCACATGCATCCGACCACGCACTCCTATGTTGCCTATAACATATTTTTAATTTCAACATGCTTTCGTTCTCGTAAATAGTACAATGTGTTGATGACCGTGCGTTGGGTTTTGATGACTTGTGGAGAAAGAGAAGGAATTTGAAAGGGGTTGAAGCAAAACAATGCCATTTTAAATTGGCATGAATTCTTCACATCTCATGGGAGAATCACAAAAGAGCTGTTTCCCTTATGTTCTATATCATGATGATCTTGAAGACTATAATTAAGTCTAGGTCCATTTCCTCCTAGTTTAAAACTTGATAATTTTTTTTTTTGGTCGGATAAAACTTGATATCAGAACGTACGTTATTGAATACTGGCTCTCCCCTATATAGTTAGCACTTTGGAACATATTCAATGATTATCTAACATATATATATATATTCAGAATGTCTTCATAATTTCTCTAATGCATGTGTAGGTTGAAAGAAATGATAAACGCCTAATACATGAGAATGATGCAATATGGAGGGCGTTTGAATAAGCAACGCAGTTTATTGGCAACATCTAGATTGTTAACAGAATCACATTCAATAAAATGTTTTTGGTTACCGTATTATATTTTCTGTGAGACTTATTTTTCATCTAGAAGCTTTGAGACTTTTGGATAGAGGTACGGTTAACGCATCCATATAGCCCATTCACGTAAAATGCAATTGGCTAAACCCTAGAGAAATAAGTCGATAATATCTAAGTAGGGAGAAGGTGGAGAAAGGCAATACGAATTAAATAAGTTAGATAATTCCATGGGTCTAGATGAAGTTATCCTTATATGAAAAATAGTACGAATTAGGAAAATGAAATTGAATTTTGCCATTTAAATAACTCCATGTAAGCATTTCCTGCCGATATTTCAACAAAATACGTAATAACATGTCAATGAAAAAAAATGTTGCACATATCAAATGTTCGTTAGTCCAACTACGAATTTCATATCTAAGTTACAATTATACATCTAAAGAAGGGAACTCGGGGTGCGTACGCTTACTAAAGGAGTAAATAAATGGCTAGGAAAAATGAAAGGAGAAGTCGAGTCAGTGAAGACTCAACCATAAATTCATAGTACCTACGAAAGTCTAGAGTTTTCGCCAAGAAATCTCTCTAAAAAATACTTCAAGGCTCCCTGCTGTAGGAATTAATTAGGTGCGATGGCTAGAATAGAAAGAGGTGGGATCCAATGAAAATTGTCAGGTGCTTAAAAAGGTCCAGATAACTTACACAGTAAAGTTATATTTTTTTCACCCACAATTGGAAAATACTTTTGTTTAATCTTAATTCTGATTATGGGTTATAAATTATGAACATCATTCACATTCAATTTTAACTAAGTATAGACGTGGGGTGATGATCATATTCATAACCCAACTAATCAAAAGACTACTTTCTTTAATGAAATCTCCGTTCTTCTATTGCATTTCTATTTTCTTATTTTTTTTTCTTTCTTTTATATTCCCTTCCATCATTCCTTAAATCTCATAGGTATCTATCTATCCAAGGGAAGGAAGGGCAAAGGCCTTTGACAGGAAAAGTACTAAAAGAGTCATAAACCGATTGAGTCATAAACCTTTTAATTAGACCAATTTAATCATAAACCTTTTTGCATTGGTACCAATCGAGTTCATCGGCCAATTATGACAGAAAATTGCTGAGTGGATGCCGGCCATTCTACGTGAAACAGCTGGCTTTGACATGTACATTTTTTAATAATATCTTTCAATTTTTAAATAAATTTTCTTTTTTCTTTTGTCTTCTTGTTCTTTAGCCTCTTTTTTAGGGCCACCGGCCGACCCTCGCCGACATTGGGCAAGGGCATCGTGGCCCTCATTGAATCTAGGCAAGGGCATCTCGACCCTCGCCTATGGCCTGCGACCCTTAGCCCACAAAAAAAGTAAAGAACATAAAAGAAAAGAACCAAATTTTTTTATAAAATTTATCAAAATATTATTAAAAAATATCTACGTTAGTGCTGACCGTGTCATGTAGGATGGCCGACATCCACGCCAGTGATTTTTTGCCAAAATTGGCCGAATGGACATAATTGGTATAAATGCAATAGATTTAGGACTTAATTATTCCAATAAAAGGTTTAAGATTGAACTAGTATAAATGCAATAAGTTTAGGACCTTTTTGGTACTTTTTCTGCCTTTGGCGTCCCCTCTAGTTAAGAATTGGGGTCTCATAATCATTACTCAATATGCTTTTCCGTCATGTCTTTCTTCATTCATGGTTCAATATTTTGGTGTTCTAGGCATAGAAGAATCACACCAATCCATCTTCAACTTGGTTTTTAAACTCACTCCCTAAAAAAGAAGATGTCGTGGCACCATTAGCTGGTATATTCCTTGTGGCTTTAAAATTTGAACTTACATGGTAATTTGAGAGAGAGAGTATTTTATAACAGTCTGGCATGACTACTTCAGATTCTATAAATAGCACTCGAGTTGGTGCTCTCTAGGTATCTTCTCAGCTGGGTTCTCTCTCTCTCTCTCTCTCTCTCTCTCTCTCTCTCTCTCAGCCATGGCCCAAAACAAGGTTCTCGTTGCCTTTCTCTTTCTTCTTCTAGCCTTCTCTCTAAAACTCCAGTCCACTCAAGCGAGGCAGTTGAAGCTAACCATGCAAAAGCAAAACCCATTCCCAAACAACCTTCAAAATGTGAATAAACTCCTAGAGAAGGAATCAAGAAAAACCATAGTGGAGCTGAGCAAAAACTTGCGTGGTGAAACCTTGAATGAAGACACGAACACTAATGCGTCTTCCACTTCGCCACTGCCGTCACCACCAAGTGCCATGGTGGGGACAACAATGCCGCCGCCTTCTCCTGGACGTAGCTTAGATGACTTTAGGCCCACAGCTCCTGGCCACAGCCCAGGTGTTGGCCATTCGCTTCAGAACTAGGGTTTAATCATTGATATTGTTATGTTCAATTGCGTATGTACTTTACTTTCGTCATGTATATATCATCGTTTTGTCTTTGATTAGGGTTAGATGTTTCTGTTTATGTTTGAGTTAGTAGGCTAGTGCAAGTGTTTGTCGTCCATGTATATATTAATTATTTGTGAGACAAAAGCGTGCAAATCTCAGTTATCTTTTGTTCATTTTTTGTTTTAACTAGCTCAGTTTGTGGTACCTTTATTTGCTCCCCTTATAATTGTTAGATTCTCAAATATGCGTTTTCATGCAATATTGGTCCCCCTCCGTGAACTGTACATTAGGTACGAGTAATGAACCATAAAGTTGGCGACCCCGTGCTCTCTCTCTCGTTCTCTCATACATATATAGGCACTTGTATACAGACATACCAAGCAAGTGATTCACAAGAGTAAAGAAATTTTTAGCTTGAATTGGGTATAAGGAAACTCTGACATTATATTGGATATATATGCTCATGAAATCTCGTAATTTGTGTTTATTTAGGTCTTCAATAGTTGCATTAGTAGTAATTCCGTGGCTGGTGGCTCATATGGTCCTAGCCTATTTATTTCTTCTGGAATTTTAATTACCAGTCAATTACTCCAAACTTGAACTTTTAGTTTGGAGAAGATTGTATAAATCTATGTAATGCGGGTATAAACCCCAAATCAACGACACGGATGACTTACCACTACCTCCTATCAGAAGTAAATCGATGGAGATCAATCGCGACGGGATATGGTCTTTGCATGCATGTGGGGTTGAAGAATAAGAAGTAGATGAAAAGGAATCTAACCACATATAATATTTGATAGAGCATGAATTAATGAAAACTTGATTTAGATACCTTGTTAAACTGTATATGTAGTGTCGAATATGTTGATTACTCCAAAAGGTTAAACCTTCAAGTGGAGGGAGGATACATAAATGAAAAGCTATGATAAACCTCATGAGCAAGAGTTGTGTATGGCACTTCCTATTCAGCTTGAATAGCTTTTGCAATGCATTTTCATGAGACCTCTTGAATTAGTTAACACTTATACTGCATTGACAATATTATGTATAATCTCTCTAGTTACTCCATCGTTACTATAAAGATGAATTCTTTTAATATTAAATGCACACTCAACCTCAAAATTTAAAAATTTGTGGAATAATTTGTGTAAATATTCTTGATGTTCAAGAGAGAGGGACGGAGAAGAGAATAAAGACTACATCTTTACTCATTTGTATTCTTTTTACACTTTATTAGAGAATGGTATTTATACCCAAACAATATGCATACGAAAGGAAATTAGCTATAGTAGAGACTAACGAAAACTCAAACAATATCCCTAATATCTAATCATATTTCTAACAATATTCTCTAATAGGGAGATCTCTAATCTCCTTAAATATACTTCATCAATTTGAAAGGATTTCACATGTGCTTCCCTAGGAAAGTTGAAAATGAAAGAACATTATTAAAAAAAAAAAATAATGAGAGTCATATGAACGTAAAAGATTTCAATCATATTTAATACTATTAGACTAGATAGTTAGTGAAATTGCCTTGTTATGAATAGATTTGACTCGTTAGTTGATGAAAAATATTATGATTAATTTTTTTAAAATCAAGTTTTTAAAGCTAATTGAGAAATTATTGTGTTCTCCTTTTACCCACGATGATTAATCTTCTTGGAAATGCTAATGTTGCACTCATCTCTTTACATCTAGGCGCACATGGTGGAAAACGAGCTTAATACATGACTCAAGTTTTACTCGTAGATCGAATCTCAAGTTTGAAGAATAATAGACATTGCAGTTGATATTATCATTGGAAATGGTGTTGAAATTATATTGAGTGGTGATCAGAAGGAATACCTAATTAGTACGTAATATTTGCTTAGTAGATTTTACCTATTATCAAAACCCAATGGGAGGTTTTCAGAGTCCGAGAAATATACTTACGCTAATGGGGAACACTGGAGTTAATGTGCATATTGGCATGCTACAAATCAAGATAATTCACCTAATCGGTGGGATTTGGATTAAATCAACTAGAGTTTTGGAGGTGAGATAAACTTGGAAGTGCTTATTTTTCCGAAGCTGTACATTCATTTTTTCTGTAACGAGTAATGTGCGTTTAAAGCAATTAATTGAGGTGTTGTCAAGATTCTTTCATTACTTAAGCCAAATCTATAAGCTAAATTGGCAGTATTATTCTACTACTTGTGTGAACAAAAGAAGTAAATACTTCCTTCACATGGCTTAAAAGTTACATTTTCAATATGTCACGTCTAAACACGAGAGTTAAGAAAGGAGATTTGATTGATATCCCAAAGAACTCATTCGAGCAATTGAAAATTGGGACTTAGTTGAATGACACAATGAAGTTTAAGACTTTGTCATTAACACATAATCATAATTATTTGCATCTTATAATTGCTTCCACCCACTTCAATGTTTGTTGCAAAAAACAAGCGTCCAACAAAAAAAATAAACATGAAAAGGAAATAAATCGGTTATTAGATTTACGTGGTTTGACTAGTGTGGCCTACTTCACGAGGAGAGCACCATGTTTGTATCATAGCTGAAGCGATATGATGAAGATTACGACACACTCGAGTCACTCAAATATTCTTAGTGTTTTCCATCCCACAATTACCCTTAGTGACTCACAAAGTGTTTAGCCCTCACAATTTTTTACGAAACAATCTTTCAATCTCATAAATGATTTCACAAATCTTACGACTAGATTCATTGGCTTTAAAACACTTTCAACTTCTTCAGGACGTAGTTCACCAACACGGTGCATAATTTACTGTTATGGTCAAAGCTCTGTGCTCGCTCTGATGTACAAAAACCAACACCCACCTCCTATATATATTTGGATCCAAAATAGGAAATCCATTTTAGAAACCCACTCAAATTAGGAACCCTACTTAGAACATTTATAAGCTTAAACTCGAGACATATTTTCAACAATCTAAACCTTGACTCGACGATTCATCAATCACCCCATTGGAACCTGAACTTTGTTGTTACTCTCTCACAGTCCCTTGTAGGCTTAGAAATCTTTCAAATCCAAGCCTCGCTTGAACTTCACTACCTCGTCATAACACCATCTCAACTTGCACCTTTGACCACTCCACAAGGATTCATAGACATAACCTCTTGAACCACACACAATTTGTCAAACTCAATAGCTACAAAAATCATTGGTTCGACAAGCTCTGCCTCTCTACAATCACCACATGCATCATTACCATGCAAGTACTTGCGACCTCAAGAGCTTCTAGTTACAACGCCACCTTGAGCTAAACATTGTTCAGATGCGTATAAACACTACCACAATCACTCCTACCCAAAAGTATTGGTGATTCATTAAATGTAAATTCTTTACTAACAACATATATATTCAATTCCAGACTCCACAGCCAATAACCCCGCTCACCTTGTACATTGCTTAGGAATATTTTCTTTCTTACCTTCCCATCAAGCTTATTATCACTCACTCAAACATAAGATGATCAACCAAATATTGTAAGAACAAAATAATAATAACATGACCTGACCACACTTCTTTGAGAGTCAAACATCCTATCGCATTCAATGGAGATCTATCTATTAGGTAATTCATCGTACTAAGCACATCCTTAGGAACTTCCTAGTCGTATCAGCACTAGAGAGAAATTTATGGGCTATCTTTAATAATGTTCAACTCTGCAATATATTGTAGTTCATTGGCACTAATGGGGGTGTCTCACATGCTTTCTTTCATGTAGAATTTTGTTAACAACTCAGAATAGAACTCCGTGCTACTGTTAATTCACACAACTTGATTATCTTACCTCAAAACTCTCAACTATCTGATCCAACATCAAAATTGCGCCTCGGGACAAACACCTTGGACCTCCTCATGTAGTCATTCACAACTGTTAGCATAAATCCGCTATTCTTTCTCAAAGAAAACCGCGATTAACCTACGAACATCTAAGCGAATCAACTTTGCACATTCATGGTTTCTATGGTAGTAAGACAGAACTCCACTTTCTCCTATTTGCCTAGGTCATGGAACCTATACACATTCAGTTCCTCAACCACACAATTTCACTCAGAACCTTCAGGCTTCTCTCGATAAAGTGCCCCACAACGCATATTTCACAATTCATACTCTCAAACAAATGCATTCGACATCTTCACGAGAAATCCCCACTATTTTCCCTTGAAGCTTGTATAGGCCATTGTGATTGATTTCTATCGTTATCACCCGTTCTTCTTCAACTTTGGAATGTGCCTCACGCTATTCAATGATCCTCACAATACTATCACACGTGATTCTAATATCCCCAACACCCACAACATCGCACTTAACGTTGTTCCCATATTGTACTTTATCGCTATCAATGCACTAATAAGTAGCAAACCAGTTCTTGTTTGGAGCAGCACGAAAAGAACAACTAGAATTTATAACACATCCGTCTATCGACAATTCCTCAATGATAAACAAGGCATAATCAACACTAGCCAAGTTACTATTAGCTATTGCAGCAATATCATTACTAAACCCAACTCTAATTCTCTTACTCTTCTCTTTCATCAGCATAAGGCAATCTCTTCTAAGATACTCCTTCTTGCCAGAATTCCAATAGACAACATCACAAGCTCTAGATCGACTTTGTTTGTTTAAGTTCACTACTCCTTCTAACATGAGTTCTAGTTCTTCCTCTACCTTAACCTACTAAACTAACAAAACCAATTTCACCATATTCTCTTCTATAAATGTCGTTACTTAAAAATAAATAGTATACCTCATCAAATGTCAAGCTTTTCAACCCAAATGAATTATTAACAACAGCAATATTAGTATTTTAAATACTAGGCAGTGAAGAGAATAGAATCAAAGCACTAACATTATCATCACAATCAATCTCAACTAAACTCAATTGACTAATGACTCTATTGAATTCGTTGAAATGCTCAACAACTGGCGCACCTTCACCCATCTTCAAGTGAAGTAGATAACACATTAGCACCTTGTTGATTGAAAGAGGGATCCTTGTACATGTTTTATAGGGCATTCATCAGTCTTGCAGTGGTCTTCTCTTTCACAATGTTAACCACGACATTACGAGCCAACATAGACCGAAGAACATCCCATTCCTATCTATCCAACAAGTCCCAATCAGCTTACTTCATTGATTCTAGCTTCTTCCCAAACAGAGGTAAGGTGCATGTTTTTTAAAAAAATTAATCCTCATCCTGCATGTTCAAAAAACCAAAATCCTATCCATCAAGTCTATCCATTTTCATTTTTCCTTTTTCTTTCGCCATCAATTCGCTTCAAGTCAACTAAAATCGGCTTTGATATCGATTATTGAGAGCAAAAATCCATATAATATGGATTAATGGTGTGTTTTTATTAAGGTGAAGTGAACTTTGACACAAAAAAAGACAGTATAGTGAGCTGGGACAAAACTAACCCCAAAAAAAAAGGGTGAGAGAAAAGTGAAATTGTATAAGCACTTGTGGGTATTGACAGTTGGGATTCCAAAAGTATCTTGGAGATCCTTTGTCATCTTTCAACAATTTTTACGTGGTCGCAATCACGAGCCCTTTTGAAGTTCGACAGCTAAAGAATTTATATTTATTTTTTTGTTTGATTTCCAAAAATGGTTGTTTATTTAGCAAAACTCGTGCACTCCAGCTAGCACAAAGCAGAAAGAATTAAATGATTCTTCTTGCTCTGATATGTTTATTTATTTAATTTGTCTTGTTGGCAGATTATATTTATGTTTAACACTTTTAGTGGGATGGCAGTAGGGGTTTTCTTATGCCTCCCCCATTTCCAGGAGCCAACCAAACAGTACTTTTGTCAGAAGATTCACATTACTTTAATGTCTTCTTTCGTGTGATTTTGTTTATTTAATTGGTCAAAAGTAGTAACTTTTTTATTGGGAGGTTGAGGCATGGCACTTTGAAGCTCATTATTTGTCTCTTTGACTTATACGAAATATATAATTAGGGACAGTACTGTGGACAAATAAGAGTGGTGGGGGATTGAAAATGGGTTGGTGGGTCTTGTACCTTTGACTTGACCTCTTTAATCCGTGACCATGTGTGATGTATAATATAATGTGAATTGATAGTACATAGGATTCTCTACTTATTAATTGGTTAGATTCAAAGTACAACTCCCATCAAACTTTAGTAACTTACTAAGATCTATTTGGAGTGATTTTCACTCTCTAACATGAAGTTATTTAGACCTCTCAAATTACATAAATATTAACGTATAGAATTATCTATGTTAACACCTAAATTTTGATAATCCATGTAGTTATTCTTTGCAGAGAAAAATTAGGGATCGATCCCAACCCATGAGCAAAAAAAATTAATAAATTTGCATAGTATGAGCATTTTTCATTTAATAGTAATAAGCCCACATAAACTACATTATAATTGGACTGACTTAAGCAGTGAAACTTTGAGCTTAATTGAATTATCTGGACTAAGCCCACAAAAGCATAAAATTTGAACAAGTCCATAATTCTTTAAAGTGGTCAAATATACATGTGCCTAGCACAAGTGGTATCTCATATTAGGAATTTTTTTTTTATAGAGGCAAACTTAGGGAGTAATTAAGCTCTTTATTATCAAATTTGGGTCATATAGGAGTATAAGGATGATTTCCTAATCTTGAATATATATGGGTAAGCTTTTGATTCAAATTAGGAAATCCCATATCACAATCCCTAAAGTTGTTGTTCCCTGCCTCTTGCTGCGCTGTCGTGAATCCCATTGTGCCGGTGTGATTACTTCCTGCCACTTGAAGCCTTGCCGTCACCATGAATCTTCATCACGCCCCCTTGCCATTGATCGTCGGTAACACAATTTAGGTAATTTCCTAAGTTAAGTTTGATTTAAGTATTCAATTACCTAAATTGTGGTTATTCGATTCTAACACGATTTGATTTGAGATTTTAGGCATTTTCCAAATAGGACCCATTTGAGTCATTATAATTGGGGTTTCAATCTTTACGATCTAATATCTAATCCTCGATTACCTTTGTTTCCTATTTTGGATGTGGTGAATAATTATTTATGTGGGCTTACATATTACATGTCATTAGTTTAATCATGCTTTACCTAATGCATTAAGGTTTTTGCTGCATTGCTACCAATTTATTTACTACATTGATTATTGAGTGTAAAATTCTTGCTTGTGTACCTGCATGATCACATCTCAAATGTTAGTGGTTTAGGATTAAAATTTGCTAAGATTGCTGAAAAATATTTTTGAAATAAAGAGAAGGTACTAGAAGTGTGTGAGATTAATCTAGCGCAACCAAATCCCCGTATCTATGATATCTAGTTCGCAAAGTAAGATATTCTCCCACATTTTACTTAGGTTTCTAATCGACCCAATAGATTAGTGGCGACTCCTAAATAAATTTATTTGCTTGTTTAATTGATTAAACTTAAACCCCAAAGTTGTGATTAGTATGAGGTTGAGAGAGTCCACGCTTGGTGTTAGCTTAGTAATTCATTAGCTTTTCCTTGGTTGTTCACTTGTGGAAAGTTACGAGAATCTATATATATATATATTCAAATTTTGTAGAGAAAGTAAAACATAGACGTTCGACTTCAATATAGTATTGTAGTAGGAATTCTAGATTGAGCCAATTTGTCATACTATCTTTTAACCCGTTTGTGAGTTCTCTCCTTCATGCACGTCACCTTTCCACAACTCCTTTACCTACATGTATTATTTGTTCTTTTAACGACTTTGTCATCTTATTCGTCTTCACATGAGAGGAGAATGTTCAGTTTTAATTATGAGCTAAACATATCTTCAACATATTAAACTTGTAGAACATACAGCTGCGTGCACACTCTACTTCAATCAAAGTAATGTTAAAAGATCATACAAATTTGTTAACCAATCTAGTAGACTATGATTGAATACATCTACTAAATGTGATTTATCCTTAAAATGGTTTGGCTTGTTTAAATACCCTATAAGATTTTGTCCAACTATTTATTTAATAACTTCATGTAAACTTTTTTTTCTTCTGTCAAAATATCTATGGTTATTGTCTTCAAGAATTTCCACATTCAAGCAATTACGATCTTAATAATGTTGAATAGCCTCTCAATTTAAGAATCTTTATCATTGCAAAAATTAAGTAGTTGATAAATGTTAATACTATCATCAAATAAAATGGAAGTAATTGCAAATCAAAGAAGACTAAACTTGTGGATAGTAATATACGAGGTGTCAAATGAAGTAGTGGTTGCTCGTTCGTAATCTTTGCAAATTTCCAATTTGTTCTTAGTGGTTGCTGCCGCCATTTCTGGTGAAGTAGCCAACTCTCTCTCTCTCTCTCTTTGCCTTTTCGCGCATGTATAAAGGAGCCTGCATTGCGTCAAGCTCTGTCCCTATCACTATGAAGCATTTATCTCAAACTTTTTTTAGTGACACAAAATCTTAAACTTGTACCCATGTAACACATTTACCCCAAACTTATACCGATATGACCTATTTACTCCAAACTTTTTCTTATGATATAAAAAACTCTAAACTTGTATTCATGTGACATATTTACCTCAAAATTTGGGATAAATGTGTCACTTGAGTATAAGTTTGGAGTTTTTTGTGTCACAAAAATAAAATTTTGGATAAATATGTCACATAGGTATGTTTTGAGTTTTTAGTGTCACAAAAAAAGTTTGAAGTAAATCTGTCACACGTATACAAGTTTTGGATTTTTGGTATTACAAAAAAGAAGTTTAGGGTAAATATGTCACAGTATATATAGTTTAAGGTTTTTTGTGACTTTTTCCCTAACTTAATTGCACCAATTCAAATATATAAAACTCGGTTGCATTCCCTACACGTGATTTAAAACTATAAGTCAAACATTTTCCCATGCCACCATTAAGGGTAAGCTATTAGTGACATATATTAAGAACAATAATTGATCATGAACTATCAGCTTGTATGACCTATGAGATCTATAGAGAAGATCTCCAAGAAATATAATACGCAGAATTCTTTTTAGAGGTCACCTTTTTCTTTTCTTTTCGTTATTTGTCGAAACAGCCAAGGGCACTTCTGAAAGCAGTTAACACAGACCATTAAATTTAAAATTATGTGAACCCCGTTCGTTCATTATAATAGATGAATTAGTGAGGATGCTAATGCTGTCATGGTTATAAATAGCCTATAAGTCCATTACCATCACCTCACCTAAATCAAACCTGTCCATACTCCATACATAGCCAAAACAAATTGAGACCTATCTCAATTTCATTATCTCCCTCCTAGATAAAACCCAACTAGTCCTGACCAATCTTTCAGTTTGCTGCTTCATCTTCTTCATTACCATCCATTATAAATTTCTTGTTTATTAGCTATGGCAATATTGTCCTCAGCCATAAAAAGATGCTCTCTGATCTTCTTTACAGTGATGATCTTCCATGAAATTCTATCCATAGATGGAAGGCCAATGAAGCCTACCATAGCTCACAATGCCAATACCCTTAAAGAAAACTACCAGATCAGTTCAGCAAAGCTCATAAGCGGAAGAATCGACGTGCGACAAAAGATTGCAGAGAAAGGAGAAGTACTGTCACCAAGCACACTGGTACGAAATCTTGGCCCTGATGATTCAGCGACGGTTTATGTTGACGATTTTTGTCCCACCACACAGGGAAATAGTCCTGGGGTCGGCCATTCTTTTACTCAAGAAAAGGATGTCGAACCAAAAGAAATGGATGGAGGTGATAGACACGTTGTCGCAGCGTTGAGAAATGACTTCCGACCCACGGAACCTGGTCACAGCCCTGGTGTTGGCCATTCTTTCAAAGACAAAGCTACTGCAGGACCAAATTCATAGGGATCTGCAGTTCATACATGTAAAGGCTGGTTCTCCATCTTGGGGAGTAGGTTGTATAACTGTTTCATCAAGTAGTTTAGACATTGGACTCAATCATTTAATCAGTTACTATGGGTCTGTGCTGTTTCTCTGTCATAGAGAATTAAATGATAATGAATTATGTATCTGTAGTCAAGCACCTGTATAAGAGGAGGTCAATATACAGCCTTATTGTTAGCTCATTCTGCAGAGATAGAGTGCTATATTGCAACCTCTCTCTCTCTCTCTCCCTCTCTCTCTCGTACCCGAGTTTATGTCAGCTTAGTGCACTCTCAAACACGCACTCTCTCAGGTGCCCGTCCAAAAGCACGCCTCGTAACATGCATTACGTACTCAAATGAGGCCAACTTGAATGGAGTAGACTTCCAAGAAATGCATTGGAGACTCTTAAAAAATTGACTTAGTTTAAACTCTGAGAACATGACACTGTTGTTGGAGGATAGACCACTGGTTGAGATGTATTTGTAGAAGATACTCAATATCCTATTATATAAATTAAATCAATCTATTCACTAACTTGAGCAGAACTCAAATAGATATCCGAAGTGACCGATGATGGTTCAATTTCTCAAATTTCACATGATGCCAATTGCATCATCTCTAGTTAATTTCTTGAATCTGTTAGGAATCAGCGTACAATCACACAAAATAAAAACTAAAGGTCTAGAGAGAGAATATTGAGATGCAAAGTTTTATCCCGGTCCACCCTTAAACTACGGCTACATCTAACAGAAGATTTCACTATAATTAGCATATCGCTCGCACCTCTCAATTACATTGCTCAATTACAAAAGAAAGAGAATATATATCTAAACAGCAGATATTTATGAATCCAAACCCAAACTATTAATAAAATATGGGCTTAAGCTATAAAAGCCCTATGGCTTTTAAGGGGCGCTGCCCCCTTAAGACCTCTACCGAGGTGGCTCTCTTGGACCCCCCGCCTATTTATTGTTCTTTCCTATCGATGGGGAGTATGACCATACCTTAAAAATCTCCCACTTGTTGAATACTTCACATGCTTCTTCAAATCCAACACAGTTGTACATCATTCAAACTTTTCTATACTCACTACCTTGGTTAGAAAATCTACACTATTCACCCATGTGTCAACTTTCTCAAGCACTACAACTTTCTGCTCTACTTTCTCTCAGACGAAGTAATATTTCACGCTGATGTGCTTTGTTCTTGCATGAAATTCAGGATTCTTAGCTAAGAATACAGCACTCTGGCTATCACACTCTATATTCACTCCTCCTTGTGTAAAACCAAGCTCTTTACACAATCTACGCAGCTAGATAACTTCTTTAGCAGCATGAGTAAGGGTAATGTACTTTGCCTCAGTAGTAAATAAAGCAATCGTGCTCTACCTCTTGCTCATTTAACTCACAGCTCCACCGAATAAGGAAACAACATATCCGCTGATTGACCTCATGCTATCAATGTCACCTCCCCATTCAACATCCATAAAACACTTCAATTCTAATGCTTGTTGTCTCTTTGAACTTTTCATGCCATCATAACATAGCTCAAAATCAGATGTACCGCGAAGATAACAAAGCACCCGCTTTGCTGCCATCCAATACTCTTTCCCTAGATTAGACATATTTGCTCAATACTCTCACTGCTTAAGTAATATCTAGACGAGTACACACCATGGCATACATTAAGCTCCCAATTGCGCTCACATATGGGACTATTGCCATCTTTTCGGCTTCCTCTTCAGTCTTAGGACACTGGAGCGCTAATAACTTGGAACTTGTTGACATGGGGGTCTTCATTAATTTACAATCTATCATGTTGAATTTCTTCAACACACTTTTAACATATTTCTTCTGCCTTAGCCATAACTTTCCATTCTCATGCTCCCTTTTTATCTGCATGTTTAAGATGAAGTTTGTTGAGCTTAGATCTTTCATCTCAAACTGTTTTGCCAATAGTCCTTTTACAGTGCTAATCATTCTCAAACTATTCCCAACTAGCAACATATCATCAACAAATAAGGTTAAGATAACAAAATCATCATTTAACATTTTCATAGACACAATGATCAACATCACAACAAACAAAGCCAAGCTTCAAGACATATGAGTCGAACTTCTGGTACCACATTATGGGAGATAGCTTCAAGTCATACAAAGACTTGTTCAGTTTGCAAACAAAATCTTCTTTTCCTTTGACCACAAACCCTTATGGTTGCTTTACATACATATCCTCCTCCAATTCACTATTGAGGAATGCCGTCTTCACACCAAACTGCTCTATTTCTAGATTGTATGTAGCTACTACAGATAATATAAGTCTTATGAAATTCGATTTAGCAACAGGAGAAAAAAGTTCACCATAATCGACTCCCTCTATATGTGAGCATCCCTTTGCAACCAAACGAGCTTTATATCATTCTATCTCGCCATCTGCATATGTCTTCTTCTTGAACAACCACTTACAACCAATTTCCTTTCGATATGCAAGCAGTTTTACCAAACTTTAAGTTCCGTTTTTATCCAATGAGTCCATCTCATCTTTCATAGCTTTCTCCTACTGTTTCGCATACTCCGTACTTCTTGTTTCCTTGATAGTACTTGGATCATCACTTATAACAGTTAAAGCACAATTCTCATTACTAGCAAATAGGGCATACATCTCAAGTTGTCTTTTTAGCCGTGAAGACCTTCTTAGGATCGGTTGAGGTGGTGCTTGAACTTCAAACTCAGTTTCAGAATCTACCGTGTCATCCACCTCATCAGACTCATTAGCTTTAGAATTTGAATTTTCTGTTTCAGCTTGTGTAGCCTCTGTCTCTTCCTTCAAATTGACATCTAACTTAACCGTCTATGGTTTTTCAAGAGCCTATAGAACAATCTAATTTTTTGTAGATTCTCTAAACACTACATCTTTGCTATACATGATATGTTTAGTCTTAGGATTTCACGGCTTATACCCTATGACACCATCCTTATACCCAATGAAGATACACTTCTTTGATGTGCTCTCAAGCTTGTTCCTTTTTTCCTTTGGCATGTGTACATACACTTCATAGCCAAATACTCTAACATGGGATAATTTTGGCTTCTTCTCGAACAATGTCTCAAACAGTGTCTCATCCTTCAAAGTTGAAGTGGAGACCTATTGTTCAGATAACACGTAGTATCCACCACTTCTGCCCAAAATTCCGTTTCTAAGCCTACGCCACTTAGCATAGTCCTTGCTTTTTCCATGAGAGACCGATTAAACCTCTTTGCCACCCCATTTTACTGAGGTGAATAGAGCGTTGCTTCCTGTCTTGTAATGCCATTGGTTGCACAGAACTAATCAAATTTTGTTGAACAGAATTCTCCTCCATTATCAGTTTGCAAAATTTTGATTTTCTTATCAAACTGGTTTTCTACAAAAGCTTTGAACTCGCAAAATTTTTCAAGCACGTCATCTTTACTTTGCTGGAAATAAATCCACACATATTTGGAAAATTCATCAGTAAAAAAAACATAATACCTTGATTTTCCAATCGATGTTATAGGTGTAAGTCCAAAGACGTCACTGAGGATCATATCTAGAATCCCTTTCTCTCTCCTTCCTATGGATTCAAATGACACCCGATTTTGTTTCCCATGTAGATGATGTTCACAAAATTCCATACCCATAGAACAACTTGGAATTCCATTCACCACATTTTTTAAGGTAAGGGTCACTAGCCCTTTTTCACTGATATAACCCAATCTCCTATTCCATAACATCAAAGTATCTTCTTCCACCTACTCTGAGATGTAACTCTCCCTACAGATCACTGTGCTTCCCAATGACTTCCATAATTTTCCATACCGTTCGCCTTTGGCAATCACCATAGATCCATGTGTTAGCTTGCATGACTACTTGTCGCTGATGAAAGTAATGCCAGCATTTGCCATAATTCCCACATAAATAAAATTCCTGATAAGACTAGAAATATGCATCACATCCGGAAGATTCCTGACCATCCCATCTTTCATCTTCAGCTTCACATTTTTGCAACCAACAATATCAAGCATCGTGTTATCTCCCATTCGCATTATACCTCTCTAATGTGGCTCATAACAGTAGAACCAATCACTGTAAGGCATCATGTGAAAGGACGCTCCAGTATCACTGATCCATGCATTGTAGCCACCTTACGATGGATTGCAAATGAGATACATGTCTCTCGTGATGCTATCATCATCCTTCTTTATACTAGAGGATTTTGCCTCATCTCGCTTTTCTCGACCTACACTTTATCTTCTGCAATCCTTCTTCAAGTGTCCAACCTTTCCATACTTCCAACACGTTATCTTGAACCAATCTCGGCTTTTAGATCTTCCTCTAGACTTATTCCTGTCACCAAATCTGGATTTGGATCGTTCAATATTCCTTCCTCTTACGAAAAGAGCCTCCTTTGTTGCACTATCAGAACCTGCTCTCCTCAAATAATAAAGCAGCTACAATGCTCTTAAAGGATAACGCACTAACACTAGTGCCAATCAAAACAATTATATGTTCCCATGAATTCGGCAGCGAACATAGCAAGGTACATGTTTTACCTTCCTCATCTAGATTAACATCAACAAATGGAAGTTGTCCACAAATAGTATTAAACTCGTTTAAGTGTGTAGAAAAAAAGAGTCACCTTCACTCATCCGAAGGTTGTACAGTCGCTTCCACAGAAACAATCTATTCACGAGCGTTTTGGTCTGATAAAGGCTTCCCAACTTCATCCAGAGATCTTTCACCGTTTTCTTAGATGTCATATTCCCAGGACATTATTAGCAAGACATGGCAAGATCAAGTTTCGCACCTTCTGATCATTACTGGTGTAGTCCTTTAATTCAGTGGATGTGGACTCCTTTTTCTCGCCCTCCTTCACCTTCAGCTTGGGATCCTCATGTTTATCATCTTCGATCACGTGCCATAAATCTCTGTCGACGAGCAAGGTCTCCATCTTTAATTTCCATAACTCGAAACCCTTTCCTCCAAACTCCTCTGCTTCAATTCATGATTGACCAGCCGACACCTTCCCATGATTCAATTTTTCCAGATCTCTCTTTACCAAGAAACCCTATCTTCAAACCTTAGAACTCTAATACCATATGTTAGGAATCAGCCTACAATCACACGAAATAGAAAGTAAAAGTCGAGAGATAGAAAATTGAGACGCAAGGATTTATCCTGATTCACCCTTGAACTAGGGTTACATCCAGTAGAGGATTCCATTATAATTAGCACATCATACATCTTAATTACATCTCTTAAGTATAAGAGAAAGAGAGTATATATAGGCAGTAGTTATTCATGGGTCCAAGCCAAACTACTAATAGAATACATGCTTAAACTATAAAAGGAGTTTGGCTTCCAAGGGGCACTACCCCCTTAAGACCCCTGCTGGGGCGGCTCCTTCGGACCCCTGCCCACTTATCATGCTTTCCCGTCGATGGGGAGTATGAACCATCCTCAACAAAATCAAAGGTTTGTTGTTATGCTCAAATACCAATATGTCAAAAGTTGAATATCGCTCTAAGTTATTAGATGAATGTTTGGTTTAATACTTAAAACACTCTATCACTTTTGTCATGCCTAGGCTGGCTTTTGACATAAGAATAATGTGTGTAAATTACTTGTATTAAGAAGGGAAATAATGGATTTATAGAGATTTAGGCTCCGTTTGTTTCACAGATAATGAATGATTTAGAAAATATTTTTCTAAAAATGATCGCTTGTATTGCTTGAAGTAATTAATCAATGGAAAATGTTTTCATTATCGATAACTATTGCGGCTAGATCTATCACCTAGAGGGGCGTGAATAGGTATATTTAAAAAATCTTGATATAAAATGCAGAATTAAAAAGATCAAGACAAAAATTATGCAAGACTAGACAAAGTTTGAGCAGTGCTCGTGTGCAACAGTCTGAAACGAAGCAAGCAAAGATAAAGAGAATTGTGCACACGATGATTGTAGTGGTTCAGCTTATGTCAAACCTACGTCCACTCTCCATGCTAACAGCCTACTGACTGGATTCCACTAGATCAACTTCAAGAGTACAGTGATTATTACAATCTCACAATGTCTCTCAGAGGTTACAGTGTGAAGCTCAGAAGATGAACAAGTGTATATGAATCAAGGTTCTCTTAGACCTTGGAATTCATAATTCTTCTTTTTCTCTCGTAGGTCTCTTGGTCTCCTTTTATAGTCCTCCAGCCCGCAACTACCCGTTGAATAGTTTTAGAGAATGATATCCAAACTTTCTTGTTGGATATAAATTTCCCAAAAAGAGATTAAAAAAGTTGTTGATGATGAAATTAGAATTCTCCTATGATTCAGTTGTCCATACCACTGAATCTGAGATTACATAAGTTTGAGTTCCTAATTTAAAAGGTGCGATTTACTTTGTAGAGAATTTTGATCGATCTTATCATACTTTGTATTATAACCGTTGCATAAGTATATAGAGTGATGGTCTTCATTTATGAATTATCCAGAGTGGAGTCCAAGTTAGATCACTAGTTGCGCATGGTGGATATTCTTATGGTGATTAACTTCTGAGATGATTCCTCGCTAACAAATGATATCGCTTGACTATCAGTAAGGTCTAAGACATGACTTCCTTGGCATAACGTCTGAGTCTGAGTCAAAAGACTTAGCCAAGTCTATTTCAGTTCCTCTTCATGCTACGCCTTGGATTACGCTCTTATTATAATAGTCCCGCAAACAAGAGAACATAAGGTATCTCAGATGATATACTCAAGCATACCATAAGATGAAACTCCCATAAGCCTTTTCACCTGAAAATATATTTAATTAGATTCAATAGAAATCATGGAGAGTTTAGCTATTCATCAAAATATATTAGGAGCTTTAGTCAACAATAACAATTTATGTATAAACATTTTTGTGGAAGATGAAAATATTTTTCATTCATTCATGTGCCGCAAAATAAATAGAGCCTTAAACACAAGATCTCCCGCTAAGATTCCATCTTAAACTTTTACATAAAGGCATACATTGATATTTACATGTTCGAACGAAACTATATTCCATATGGTCTAGATACGTGTGTACAGTATACTTTCAGAGTATTGCCTCTCATTACAGGTTCTACGTACATATGCCATTGTCTATTTGTGAAACACAGCAAAATTAACTAGAACTATTGAGGGGTCTAAAACATCAATATGACATTAAACCGTCAATGGTAATACAACCTTATGAAATTGCTGAAAAGACAGTTCGGCAATTGTGATTGGCATATTCCTTGTAATCAATCACAATATCGCTGTAAATGGCAAAAGGAAAAGCTTACATTATAAATTCGTGCATGCACATCCAAGCACGCACATGCCCATCGAGATCATAAGAAGACACAACAACTCAGCATAACATAAAGATATGGGGGCTTAAAATAGGCAAGACATATGAGACATTGGAGGCTTAATCAAAACTAGGAATCAATGTTTGTTATCTTTTTTATAATTCCGGGGCACCGTCGTGATCTACTAATCGTTTGGTGGTCTTGAGCCTCTCTTACCTTAAAAGCTAGCTCAAAATGTGAAGTTTTCCTTCACACTTATAAACTGACTACCAGCTCCTACCTCAACAATCTCTCCCTCAGACATTGAGGGCCTGATTTGGAGCAACGACAACCCATATCTCTTCTGTGTAACTCTTAGGTCTAGAATTATTGGCAACCTAAGCTTTGATATTAGTATTGGGTGGTATCGGGCTTCTCTCATTTCAAAAACTAGCTCAAAGGGTGAGGTTTTTCCTCACATTTAAAACTGACCACTAGTGGGACAACCTCAAAACTAACAATGCTTGGGCTTTTGTTGATGCAAGTGACTCTATCTAAAGGTTCAAATGGGTGATCTCTAATTTCTGAATTAGAAGTCTTGAACGTCGCAATCGACTGTGCCGACCTCGGAGATTAAAAGGTTATCGTTCGAGGAATATTAAAAAGAAGAGTTAGGAAAAGTATTCAAATTGAGGCAAACGGACAAAAGTTCCGCAGGTTTATGGACCGTCAACAGTGGAGGAAAAAGCTGGAGTTCGATAACATGAAGAGCCTACCCCACTTTTTAAAGATTATATTATCTGTGGAACAGAGAGGACAGGGAATCAAATCACGCCGCATGTTCACTGGTGCATGGTTTTGCTTTCTTTAAAGTGCCCTAAATTTTAAGTATTACGAGTGAGAATCCACATAGTCCTGTGGAATCTTGCCATCTTGCTGGAGATCTCGTTCTTATTTAACGGCAAAAGCCAAAGCCGCCAGCCGCCATGTGAGACGGCTGGATCCTGTAGGAATCCTACGTGCGGTAGCTGTCAACAAAGCTAGATTCCTAGTGTGTGCTCGTCTTTTTCTCTTATTATAAATTTTAACCTGGGGCTTTTGGTATTGAAATGAAAATTT
>BCNH02000009.1:10604980-10637731 GCA_001662345.2 Metrosideros polymorpha var. glaberrima
AGGAAAGAAAACTATCCTATTCCTAAAAATAAAAGAATAAGGAAAAGAAAGAAAAATCTATCTTAAAATTCTAATCCTATCATAAGATGTTATCCTATCAAGGAAACCTATCTTAAGATATTCTAAAATTCTAATCAAGATAACCCAAAAAATTCTATCCTATTTAAACTAGAAAATTATCTCAAAATCTAAATTTAGCTAAAAAAATAATTCCGAAAATATCTAAAAAATATTCTAAAAATTCTAATTAAGGATGCAATCTATCCTAAAAGATGCAAACTAATCTACATGAAATTTTTTAGAATTTTAAACATGCAAAGATAATAATAGAGATGGCAAAAATCAATTGAACAATTCAAATAGGGAAAGCATATAACTGACTTGATAAAATATGGTTAAGATAATCACAATCTCCAGTCAATCAAAGATATCAATCAAAGCAAATCATGAGCAGAGCTTCTTCAATTTTTGGAAAAATAATCTCTAAATCCAAATTTGACTTTTGAAAAATAACGAACCAGACCTAAATGGCAATAGATCGGGTTGGTTATTTTTCCTGATTTTTCCTAAACAGGAGAATCGTTCCCGAATGGCAATGGGAAGAATTGTCCAATTTAAGAAAATCGTTATCTATTAGGAAAGAATCTTTCCTAATTTGGATTTTAGAGTTTTAATTTATTCAAAAAAAGATTGTATAATATAGGTCAATGCAATCTTTTTGTATTTTTGATTTTTTTTTTTTAAAAACATGGAAATTGTCTATGTTAAAGATAAAATCTTACCTAATTTGAAAATTGCGAATATTCGACTTCCTCTTTCAAATCTCCTTGGGTCGGGATCTCGTCGGACTGGTGGCTTGGGTGCTTCGCAAACGGTGAAGGCTCGAGTGGACTGTGATCCGTGGAGGTGCTCACCTACCCAAGACTGTTGATCGTGGGGATCGTCACGCGCTACTGTAGGAATAGGTTGGATGCAGAGATAACGTGAAGCGCGGCGGTGTCCTCTTTTCCAAATTGTGATCGTGGGATCGAATTGTGTGGCCTCCTCTTTCAACGTGGAGAACGCGAGTTCCTTCAACTGTAGGCGTGAATTTTTTATGAGTAAAACCCCACGCTTGTTTGTTCCTTTTTTACTGATCTGCCCACTCTCCTTTTGTCTCCTTCCACCAACACATACATGGACAACGTTGCAAGGGGTAGAAAGTGTTGGTCTCAGCTCCTGTTTCAATTCTGGAAAAACTGCAGCAACAGAGCAAATAACTCGATCTAGATTAGTTCTCGACCGACGCACGAGGGGGGACACTTCACGGGCAGGAGCAACTCGGTTGATCTTCGTCACAGCTCTTTAGGATGGTTAGGAACAGCAGCAACCTCATCAGTGCGTCGATCGGTGGTCATAGGAGCATCCCTGGCGAAGGGGGTCTCGGCTTTGGGGTTGCCGAGATCTTTCTCTCTCTCTTTACTCACATGTATCTCTCTATTTCAGAATGTGATTGCGCGACCCTAAATTTTGAAGCTTAGTGGTGTTTATATAGGAAGAATTAGGTCAAGCTAGGTGCTTCAGCTCTTAATTATTTGTAAAATTGATCCCAAAATTACAGCACTTTTCAGTCAAGTCCCGGGAGGGTCAAATCGCATCAAATTGGCTTCAATTTTGCCACCGGTCCGATTTAAATGTAAATGCATGTAATGCATGCTAAAAACTAAATAAAAAAATTATATGAAAACTAAAAAATGATTTAATATTTTTGGAGGGGCCCAGGTCGGTCCCTAATTTTTTAACTAATGAAATAAATTCTAAATTAAATCTAGATGGGGGGTCAAAATTTAGGTGTCAACACATATTATGCAAATGACAATTAATTCCAAACTTTTCAATTTTATCAATTTAGTCTTAGGTACCATGATAGCAATTTCTGGCAAAAATTGACTGAAATGACTATATTGAAATTTTGTGCAAAGGTTTAAGACTAAATTGAAAATTTTGGAAAGTTTATAACTAAATTAATAACCATATAATAGGTTTAGGACTAATTGGATGATTTTTTGAACTTGAGAATGAAAATCTATCTAGAAAGAGAGAACTAGACCAAAAAGAATTTGATCAATTGAGTCATATTTGATATGGTGGTCTTTGAACCAGCTAGGTTGACAAAGGATGACGTTTGATGCGCCAAATTCATCTAACGTGGAAGATACAATGGTGACATCGGAGAGAGTGTAGAAAAGTAAGAAGTAACATAAGTGAGAATTTAAAAGGATAGATCACTAGCCGACCATAGGAATCCTAAGTGATAAGAGCATAACAAGAAAGCTTGTTATTCTTAAGCCAAAGGCTCAAATAAGTTATGAATCAATCAAGTCATATCTCTTTTATGTTAGGATTGGGTGAACAACCACAACAAAAATAGAGAGTAAAAGCGAGAGAGAGAAATTGAGACACAAGGTTTTATCCTAATTCACCCTTAAACTAGGGCTACATCTAGTAAATGATTTTATTATAATTAGTACATCGCGTCTCTCAATTACATTACTCAATTACAAGCGAAAGATAATATATATAGGCAGTAGTTATTCATGGGACCAAGTCCAAACTACCAATAAAATACAGACTTAAACTATGAAAGCCCTCCAACGTCCAAGGGGCGCTGCCCCCTTGAGACTCCCGTCGGGGCGACTCTCCTAGACCCCCGTGCTTTCCTATCGATATGGAGCATGAACCACACCCCAATATTCTCCCACTTGGTGAATACTTCACATATTTCTTCAGTCCAAACACAGTTGTACACCATTCAAACTTTTCTGCACTCACTACCTTGGTTAGAAAATCTACATTATTAACCTGTGTGTCAACTTTCTCTAACACTACAACTTTTTACTCCACTTTCTCTCGAATGAAGTAATATTGTATGTTGATGTGCTTTTTTCTTGCATAAAATCAGAGATTCTCAACTAAGAATGTAGCACTATAGCTATCACACCTAATCTTCACTCCTCCTAGTGTAAAACCAAGCTCTTTACACAACATGCACAGCCACATCTCTTCCTCAATAGCATGAGTAAGGACCATGTACTCTACCTAAATAGTAGATATAGTAACTATGCTTTGCCTCTTGCTTATTCAACTTATAACTCTGCCAAATAAGGAAATAACATATCCGCTGGTTGACCTCTTGCTATCAATTTCACCTCCCCAATCAACATCCACAAAACACTTCTGTTCTAATACTTACTGTCCCTTTGAGCTTTTAATGTCATCATAACATAGCTCAAAGTCAGATATACCGCGAAGATAACAAAGCACCCGTTTTGCTTCCATCCAATGATCTTTCCTCGGATTTATATTTGCTCAATACTCCTGCTCCTTAAGCAATATTTGGACAAGTACACACCATGGCATACATCAAGCTCTCAACTACGCTTGCATGTGGAACTATTGCCATCTCTTCAGCTTATTCTTTAGTCTTGGGACATCGGAGTGCTAATAACTTGGAACTTCATGACATGGAGGTCTTCACTAGTTTACAGTCTGCCATATTGGATTTCTTGAGCACACTTTCAACATATTTCTTTTGGCCTAGTTACAACTTCCCATTCTCACGCTCCAATTTTATCTACATGTCCAAGATAAAGTTTGAGGGGCCAAGATCTTTCATCTCAAACTATTTTGCCAACAGTCCTTTCATAGTGCTAATAATTCTCAAACTATTCTCAACTAGCAACATATCATCAACATATAAGGTTAATATAACAAAATCATAATCTAACATCTTTACATAGACATAATGATCAGCATCACAACAAACAAAGCCAAGCTTCAGGGAAAATGAGTCGAACTTCTGGTACCACATTCTTGGAGATTGCTTCAAGCTATACAAAGACTTGTTCAATTTGCAAACAAAGTCTTCTTTTCCTTTGACCACAAACCCTTCTAGTTGCTTCATGTAAAATCCTCCTCCAAGTCACCATGGAGGACTGCTGTCTTCGCATCATGCTGCTCTACCTCCAAATTGTATGCAGCTGCTACAAATAAGATAAGTTTTATGGATTTCAATTTAGCAACGGGAGAAAAAATCTCACCATAATCAACTCTCTATATCTGTGAATATGCCTTCGCAACCAAACGAGCTTTATATTATTCTATCTCTCCATTTGTAGACATCTTCTTCTTAAACAGCCACTTGCAACCAATTGCCTTTCGATTTGTAGGTAGTTTTATCAAACTCTAAGTTCCATTTTTATCTAGTGAGGCCATCTCATCTTTCATGGCTTTCTCCCACTGTTTGGCATCCTCCATACTTCTTACTTCCTTGAGAGTACTTGGATCATCACCTATAACACAGAGCACAATTCTCATTACCAGCAAATAGGATACACCTCTCAAGTGGTCTTCTTAGCCATGTGGACCTTCTTAGGATCAGTTTGAGTGGTGGTTCAAATTCAGAGTCAATTTTAGAATCTGAATTTTCTATTCTAACTTGTGTAGCCTCCGTCTCTTCCTTCAAACCAACATCTAACTCAACTGTCTGTGATTTTTTAGAAGATTGTGGAACAATATGATTTGTCATAGATTCTCTAAACACCACATCTACGCTGTAGATGATACATTTAGTATCAAGATTCCACAACTTATACCCTTTGACACCATCTTTGTACACAATGAAGATACATTTCTCTGACTTGCTCTCAAGCTTATTCCTCTTTTCCTTTAACATGTGTACATATGCTTCACAGCCAAATACTCTAACATGGGATATGTCTAGCTTCCTTTCAAACAGTGCCTCAAATAGTGTCAAATCCTTCAAAGCTGATTTGGGAGACCTGTTCTTCAAATAACACACAGTAGCCGCCGTTTCCACCCAAAATTTAGCTGCTAAGCCTGCACCACTTTATATACTTATTGCCTTCTCTATGAGAGACCGATTAAGCCTCCTTGCCACCCCCATTCTACTAAGGTGAATAGGGCAATGTCTTCTACCTTGCAATGCCACTGGTTGCATAGTATTAATCAAATTTTGCTAAACAAAATTTTCCTTCGTTGTTAGTTGGCAAAAGTTTGATTTTCCTATCAAACTAATTTTCCACCAAAGTTTTGAACTCGCGAAACTTTTCAAGCACATCATCTTTATTCTACAGGAAATATATCCACACATATGTGAGAAAATCATCAATAAAAGAAACATAATAAATTGATTTTCCAATCGATGCTATAGGCATAAGCTTAAAGACATCACTATATATTAGATCCAGAATCACTTTCGCTCTCCCTCCCATGGATTGAAAAGATGCCCGATTTTGTTTCCCATGTAGACAATCCGAAACCCATAAAACAGTTTGGAATTCCATCAACCATCTTCTTCAAGGTAAGGTCACCAACTATTTTTCACCAATATAACCTAGTCTCTGATGCCATGGTATCAAAGTGTCTTCTTCCACCTACTCTGAGATTAACTCTCACCACTGATCATTATGCTTCCCAATAACTTTCATAGTTTTCCATATCGTTCGCCTTTGGCGATTACTATAGATCCACGAGTTAGCTTGCATGAATACTTGACGCTGGTGAAAGTAATGTCAACATCTGCCATAGTCCCCATAAAATTAAGATTCCTAGTAGACTAAGAATATGCATCACATTCAGAAGATTCTTGATTGTCCCATTCATCTTCAACTTCACAATTCCGTGACCAACAATATCAAGCATTGTGTCATCTCCCATTTGCATTGTACCTCCCCGATATCACTTATAACAGCAAGACCAATCTCTATGAGGTGTCATGTGGAAAGACGCTCCAGTATCAATTATCCATGCATTGTGGTCACCCTGAGATGGATTGCAAACGAGATACATGTTTGTTGTGCTGCAATCATCATCCGTCTTTATACTAGAGGATGTTGCCTCATCTCGCTTCTCTAGATCTACACATTTTTTTATGCAATCCTTCTTCAAGTGTCCAACCTTTTTGCACTTCCAACACTTTATCTCGAATTTATCTCAGCTTTTAGATCTTCCTGTAGACTTCTTCCTATCAACAAATCTGGATTTGGATCGTTCACTATTTTTTCATCTTAGGAAAAGTGCCTCATTCATTGCACTGTTAGAACCTACTCTCCTCATCTCCTTAGACAATAAAGTCGCTACAACACTTTCAAAGGATAGAGCACTAACACTAGTTCCAATCGAAACAATTATAAGTTCCCATGAATTTGCCAATGCGCATAGCAAGGTATATGCTTTATCTTTCTCATCCAGATTAACATCAACAGATGCAAGTTTCCCACAAATAGTATTAAACTCATTTAAGTGTGTAGAAAAGGAATCACCTTTGCTCATCTGAAGATTATACAGTCGTTTCTGCTTAAAAGCCTATTCACGAGCAATTTGCTCTAATAAAGGCTTTCGAGCTTTGTCCAGAGATCTTTCGCCATTTTCTCAGAGGTCACGTTCACCAAGACGTTATCAGAAGACAAAGCCAGATTAAGCTTCACCCCTTCTAATCACTACTGATCCACTCCTTCAATTCAATGGATGTGGACTCCTTTGCCTCGTCCTTCTTTGACTTCCCCTTGGATTTCTCCTCATGTTTATCATGTTGGATCACGTGCCACAAATATCTATTCACAAGCAAGGTCTCCATCTTTAATTTACATAACTTGAAACCCTTTCCTCTAAACTTCATTACTTCAATCCTTGATTGACCAACCGACATCTTCCTAAGATTTAATTTGTTGGATCTCTCTTCACTAAGAAACCCTAACCGCAAACCTCGCTCTGATACCAATTTGTTATGAGCGCGTAGCAAAAGCCCAATACCTTTCGCCTGGGAAGATGGAGCCTAAGTCCGAGCCTATTTGCGACATTTGGAAAATTCTTGCATTTATTTATAATGCATAAGAATTCATAGTCGATAAATGTCGCAAGCAAAAATCATAGTTGGGTGATTTGCGTGGTAATAGCTAAGGCCGAATAGTATATTCATATGTCCGTAATTTTCCGTAAATGATTTCGTTAGAGTTGAATTATTATATTTTTACTCTTGGTTTGATTTTCTAGAATGGCAATGAAGTATGCAACACCACGTAGGTTATTAGCGGAGGCCGATACACTCCGAATTTTCATTAGAAATTTATTGAATTGAATATTTCTACCCATTCGGTAATTTTTGCGAAACATATTGACGTGTTTAAAATATTTTTCAGATTCATTAATGTTTAGAATAGACATTGATTTCCTTGTTTACGCACTGAATTGCTTGATATATCGGCATTTAATGTCAACCTTTGGAGCCGTTTGAATGAGTCATTTGTCCCTATTTAAATTGCTTCACATGCCCTTGATGACATAAAGCTTACCTTGGTAATGACATAATGCATTGCAACACCTATTTCAATTTTAGCCCATTAATACACTTGATGCCTCATTCATATTTGTGGCCAACAAAGCTCTCCTTGTTCTCCAAGCCAAATAGCTCATCATTGCTACTCTTTTAGGGACACTTGTAACCTTTGGATTAGAACACTTAGCATTCATTACTCAAAGTTATGATTATTTTAACTTAGGTTACTCAACTTCACCAATTACTCTTAAAGCATTTGCATGGCTGATGAAGTGGGTCCTTAAGCTTCACAGTGAGAATCTCTTCTTCATTTACTTTCAATCACCAACTTTTTTCTTGAACCTTTCGTTTTCAATTTTCCATGAGTAAAGGAGAAGGTCCCACACTAGTGTTATTAAATTTTTTGTCTCAATCTTTTAGGTGTGGACGAGGTAAAGTATTGAGTTTCACTACTTTCCATAAATAGGTTTTGCCATTTTCAAATCAAATATCGTTAATTTTCAGTTTCACTTATTTTATTTTGAAGAAAGTTGAAGTTTTAACTTTGCTCAAATTATTTTTTAGGTAAGTGAAAACTCTAAGTGCTAAGTTAGGATAATCTACTTATTACTTTTGACTTAGTTGTTTGTCGATTGTTAGTTTTAGTGTGCTTTGACATTATGTGTAGAAAAGTTTCAATGATTGGGTGGGGTAAAGTTATGTTCGTTTGACTTGTATGGATGAGTTCCTTTCTATATGTTCTGTAGGGGGTGAATAAATGCACTAGATAAGTTGAAATTTAATGGAATAGTGTGAAAAAAAAATAAGAATTTGACTTATTTGTTTGCGTAAGAGGCTAAATGTGAAATGGGTAAGTTGACAAAAGTTAGTTAGAGCCTTCAATCATTGTTAAAAGTCATCGATTGCCTCTTTTCTTTTCTTCTTATCCTTCTTTAAAATAAATAAATGTAAGGTAAGATCATGTGAAACCATCGATGGCACTAGAAATGCCATCGACGGCTTAAACAAAAGGAAAGGGAACTTAAATAATATACGTTGACATGTGCGATAGCTCGGGAGAATCGTCATAATTTTGTCCAAAAATCGAAATGGCTTGAATATAAAGCCAAAAGAACGAGGACTCTTAGATATACAACATTTATATTTTGAGTTTTCTCATATAAGCATTGTAGGAGCAATAATTTGGGAAAGAAGTAGACAATTTGGGAAGAAATTTCAATTCTGCATTAGCTTAGGAAAATGGTCATAACTTTATCTATACATATTGGAATGACTTGATTACAAAGCCAAAAGAACAAGAGCTATAGTTTTTTCAGATAAGCATGGTGGGAGCATCAATTTGGGGAAGAAGTAGACGTTCCGGGTAGAAATTTCAGTTCTGCGTTATTTCAAAAAAATGGTCATAACTTTGTCTATACAGATCGGAATGACTTGATTCCAAAGCTAATAGTATGAGGACTCTTAGATCTACAACATTTATGTTTTGAGTTTCTCACATGAAGACTGTATGGCTGTCAATTTGGGAAGGAAGTGGACGAAACGTAAATGGTTAGAATGAGAAAAAAGAGAAGAACTTTAATGATTACTCTTCTAAGCTTCCAAGGAAGTTGAGAAGGCATAAATTCTTCTAGAATGATGACCTTTTAAAGTAAAATCAAAAGAAAAGCAAAAGACGTAATATGGTGATTATCGATTTCTCGCCATGATGATGTAGATTGTTTGGTAATGATGTGATGTTATTTGAGTTATCGTGAATGCCACTTATGAAAATATATCATTTGCTTGTAAATAGATTAAGCATGTTATTATGTGCATTGTTGCTAGGTGATTAAGAATGGAAAGAATTTTTTAAAGTATTATGTCGTCCACTCGATGGTGGCAATGATGCCCTGTGTATCGGGATGCCCATGTGTCGGATGCCATGTGGAGTGTTATGGGATGCCTTGAGAGTTTCAAGATGCCCCGTGGGCAGATGTTGCGGAATGCCTCGGAGTTAAGATGCCTTGTGTGTCGGGATGCCCAGGGAGTGTTTGGGAATGTGAAGAAGTAATGAAAATGACATATGATCATGTGATGCATGCTCATAATACGTGTCTTTAATGAACTAAGTAGTGTTAAATGTGCATCGTAATAGGTTACACCATCCGTATGCATTTAGTAAATAATCACATGCAATATTTTTATTAATTTGCCATCGATAAGAAGAGGTAATGAATTGTACATGTGGTTGACATGTATGGAATCTAGTGATGTTTGATCTCATGTTGTATGATGCCAGGTTGAGTGGTGAGCAGATATCTTACCTTAGAATTAAATATTTCATTTACTAGGCCTCGGCTCCTTCCTTTAATTTTTAGATATGTAGGATGGCTCTTCCACCGCCATCATTATTTGGAGTCCCGATGCATGTTGAATATGCGTATGAAGATATGGTGTTGCCAAATTTAGTTTTAATGTATACTAAGTGTACTACCACGGTATGGGTCGATGTAGGACTCACTAAGTTGGTTCCCCACCAATATATAGCCTAGTATGCGAGCTTCGACAGAGATTTTTTTGGACTGCTTAAAGGCTTTGATGGTCCTCCTGGTTATGTCACCAATGAGTCGTCGATGGGTGAAGTCATCGATCCTTAGTGCATGGCTCGACTCTCGCATAGTTAGGCTTTTGGGCAAAGAAGTACTATAGTGAAGATAGGTAGCCCTAACCTTTCCCAAGATTGTGTATTTTGGTGGTGTGTTGCCTAATGTTATAATAAATTAATAACTACTGATGTTAATATGATAAGATGCATATGTAAATTATCTGACTTGTCTATTATGTTCTACGTGTATTGAAAAGAAAATTTTTTATGGTGCTTCAACCTATGTTACACCGACACACGACATGTGACACAACACGACACGACACTACACGACACACCGACACGTAATTTCTAAAAAATAGAGAATTTCGACACGTTCCGACACGTTGTATTTTAAATATATATTTTTATATATACATGATAAATTATTTTTAAAAAGTGTTGCAATAGACTTGTGAGCCATGAAATTGATGTCAATTGACACCTTACTTCAAGATCTAGCACGTTGACTCAAGGCTCACAAGCACGTTGATCAATTCTAACAGTCAAACAAAAACAACAAGAGAAAGAAGGGTCCTCACTGAGGACCATTTCACATCATATTATACTCTTTGGATAATTGTCATCATATTCACTAACCTAAAAAACATATTCAACTAAAAGGAACATTCACATTTCATTAACCAAAAAGAAACAATCCACATTTTACCATCAAATATAACAAAAAGTCATTCATTCTGCATATTGAGGTCTTCTTCTTCTTAAAGAACAATAGACTCCATCTTTGGCTCATCAAGTGAAAGACTCGCAATTTCAAACATCCTAACATCTTCAAATGTGCCAAATGCATCTCCGCAAATATCCCACATCTTCGTCTCTCCTTCTACATATTAAGGGCTTCTTCTTGATAGAAGACGAAGGTTACTATGAATGTAAACCAAATCTTCTGCACGTTTTGGGGTCATTTTATTTCTTCTCGCCGAGTGCACAAAGGAGTAAGTACTTCAATTTCTCTCGGCACATGATGAAGAAGAAGGTTGTGCAAGAATCTTTAAGACTATCTTTCGAAGCATAGGTGCACTATCACCATGAAGAGCCTACCAAGCCTTTGGATCCATAGAATATTGATTTTGAATGGAATCTAATTCTTTAAAATCTCCATTTTTGCACGCAAAATCTACATATTCCATATTTACCTTGTTGCGCTCATCCAAGTTAGGAAAGTGTTTCCTAATGCATTTTGCTCTTTCTTTGTTGATATCCTTATCATTGTGTGGAGAAACTCGAGTAGGATCTTCATTGAGTCATTCATCACTATAGTACCTATAAAATAAAAGTAGAAAACCATAATAAGTAAGATATTATCATGTCAAAGAAAAATATCAATTAATAAAATAATAAATTTTAGAACTTACCTAGGATTCAAGGCATGCGCCAAGCAATGAAGCGGAGTGTTGTTCTTAATCCAATGATCCACAAGAATTGGATGAACCACCTCATAAAATGTAGACTCCTCATCTAGCCTTTTCACTTCATGTGCATATATGGCTCTCTTCACTTTTTTAATCATTGAATCTCACATGTCATAAACTAAGTGAAGACAAGACTTATCGGTGTCACAAACTCTAAACATGTCATAGATAGGAGCCGTGAAGGAAAGTATATAATCAATTGAATCCCACCAAAGATCATCCAACACTTTCTCCTTGACAAACTTAGCCCTCCCTTGATTATCATCTCGATATATATTCCATTTGTCACAAATAACCATGCTTTGAAGACCACCTTTGATTAACTTAAACCACTTAAGCATCACAATCATCGAAGCGAAACATGTTTCCACTACGGAAAGCAACTTCAAGCTAACAAACTTATTGTATATTGCTAACCTCATAGAATGGTTTATGATGAAATTTTTGATATGCACAACATCCGCAACAATATCCGAAATCCAACCACATTCCCCATAAACTATTTGATTATTCTCCACATTTCTTGCGGTACAAATGTTCTTTAAAACTAGATTAAGGGTGTGCACCACACAAGGCGTCCAAATAATGGATGGAAATTCTTACTCAATGAGTTGTCCCGCGCCCTTACAATTTGAAGCATTATTCGTAATTATTTGGACCACATTCTCATGTCTAATTTCATTGATAACTGCTTTCGATAAGTTAAAAATGAAATACATATCATTTGTTTCTCCCGAACAATCCACAGATTTTATAAACATAGGTTCTCCATCAAAAACTGCCATAAAATTAATAAGTTGTTTCCTTTGTGAGTCACTCCATCCATCACTCACAAGACTCACACCCTTCACCTTCCACATGCTTCTAATGGGTGCACACAACCTATCAATATTTGCCTTCTCTTTTTGCAGCAAAGTGATCCTCAACATATTAAATTTCAGTGGTACATACCCCGCGATATGATCATTAGCAACATAAGTAAAAGAGGATCGAAAGTATGGGTTATTTGCTAGGTTAAATGGCAAGCCTGCCGAATAGAACATCCTAGCAATCTCAAAATCCAAACATTCCCGTTGAATCATGTTGAATGCCTTCTCAATCGATCCTCCACTCTCACTTCCAATCCTCCTTTTCTTGGAGTCAAATGATGAACCACCACCAGTACCACTAATTGAAAAACTAGAGGGAGGGGGGCAAAGGTACATGTTTAGGTGCAATACTCTTCAATCTAGAATTGACCTCTTCCTCTAATTTTTCCATCTCCAAAAGATACTTTTTTTTTTTTGCACATTTCCACATTTATCAATTCCTTTTCCAATTATCATCAACAAATGGGCCCTAACTCTTGTGTACAAACTCTTAAAATCTTTTTTGCAAAAATTGCATTTCCAAGACAAATCCCCCCCCCCCCCCTTCACCAATATTAGCTAACCTAGTAACATACCTCCATAGTGGTTTATTTAAATCTTTATTGTTGGATATAGTTGGTGAAGTTCTACTATCCATGCTTGATGATGTCATTCTATAAAGAATACAATTATAAGATGTCAACAAACATTCATGAGCTGAGGAGAAAGCCCATTCTCAATTTCTAATCAAATAGGTATGTATAAGATAAGAAAGTAGAAATGCAGAAATGCTCATGAACAGAAATGCAGAAATGCAGAGCAGTTGAAGATTTAACACAAGTCTGGAATACTATAAGACTAATCACACTTATTTTTTCAGATAGACATGGACATCATTCAAACACAAGTCTGGAACCACACAAGATAAAGAAATCACAAGTATAAAACATCTCTTTATTTTGTGGCCGCAAATGAAAAGGAAAATTCTAAGGCCTATTATTCCAAATTCAACGATCTTCTACTTAGGGCAAATATGGTGTGATGTACCCATATATTCAATGGTCTACTATATTAGTCTGAAATTTGCTTTTCAATCACTATTTTATGACCTATGGACCAATGTTCTCTCAAGTTTGATTATCAAAATCAATACAATCTATCAAAGTATGCCTCCACTAGGAATCTTAGGAATCTTAACACCCTTTTATATGGTATTAACACCCTTTTATACGGTGTAAACCCTAATTAACATAGAAAACACAAAATTACGAAAACACCGCTAAAATTACAAAAAATCGCTAAAAAACCCAACAAAACTACTCCGAAACGCGAAAAAATGACGTCCATCACGGCATACTAGCAGCCCGTTTCCATGCAGCCGACCAAATTTCAGCTAATTCTGAATTCACCAACCCTAAATGCATCAATGTGGGTGGCTATGCTATATTCATTTTCGCATAAAATGCTCACCCTCTTTCATGAACTGTCTCAATCGTGACTAACCATGACTAATACAACATTGCCGCAGAAAGACGCACTCGTTTCTTTTTGACATCATATGAGCACCGCACACATATGGACCAGCGGCAAAAGCACTTAATTAATCAGGACTTAATTAGCACTCAATCGCACTTGAGATCAAAGGAGAAGGCGTTGAGGAAGAGGTCATGACCGTCGGCAGCGCAGCGACGATCGTTGCGTCTGAGAAGGAGGAGCCGAGAGGTAGAGAGAGCCAAGAAGGAGAGAGAGCTGAGAGGGAGGGAGGGAGCAGCTTCGATTTTAGGTTAAAGTCAATTTTAGGGAGAGACTGTGTCCACTTCTAATTTAGGTTAAATTTTAGCTTCAGTTTTTTTTTTTTTAACGTGGGACACGCATGTCCGACGCATTAATCGCATGTCCGAGCGTGTCGGACGCGTGTTAGACGTGTGTCCATGTAACATAGGCTTCAACATGTGGATAATTATAGATTATAAAGTACAATCAGTAATGACACGTGTAGTGCGTGTGTTTTGGGGTGTCACAGCCTATTAACATATCAAATTGGACCACCTTCACTCAAAAGCTTAAGCCAATAAGTTATGGGCGAACTAGGATATATTAACTGATATATAACACACCAATTCTTTGATGTTGGATTTCTCAAACACAACTCACACGTGCATTCTAACAATCTCTCCCTCACGTGAGCTTAGTGTTAGATCTACTCCCCTTAATCCAAGTATCCTACTACATCAAGATATGAAGTTTGCCACTGAGCCTGCATTGTTACACCACAATACTCACTGGCAAAAAATTACGCCCAACTTCATCTACCAAACACCGAAACCCCACCAATCAACCGTCAGCTCTATTACCAAATGTTAGGATTGGGCAAATAACTAGAACGAAAATAGAGGGTAAAAGCGATAAAGAGAAATTGAAATACAAGGTTTTATCCTGATTCACTCTTAAACTAGGACTATATCTAGTAGAAGATTCCATTATAATTAGCACCTCACACCTCTCAATTACATCAGTCAATTACAAGCGAAAGGGTATATATATAGATAATAGTTATTCATTGGGCCAAGCCCAAACTACCAATAAAATATAGGCTTAAACTATAAAAGCTCTCTAGCATCCTGGGGGCATTGCCCCCTTGAAACCCCTGTCAAGGTGGCTCCCTCGGACCCCCATGCGTTTCCATAGATGGAGAGTATGAACCACACCCCAATATTTTATTCATCATAGAATGCTTATATAGATAAGTATGGAACAACCCTCCACACATGAGTAATTACCAAGACTCATTGGAAAGACAGAAAGACTCATAGGAAAGACAAAACTAGGATTACTAGAAAACAACTATAATTAAATAAGGACTCGAGAATCTTAAACGAGATTTACTATACATTGAAAATATGGGCAGAAAGACACTAGGAGTGTCATAAGTTTTATATGGAGATCACTTAAGTGCCATAACTTTTTTTTTTGCTCACTTGAGTGACACATCGAAGTAAAAACGCCCACCTGAGTGCCAATTCCGGCAAGTCGTCCTACGTGGAATTTTTTATCATCTTTTGAATTTCTGACTTTTTTTTAATTTATCTCTTTTTATTTTATTTTTTCTATGCCAGTGAGGGTCACCGGCGACCCTTGTCGACCTTGCTTGCTCGCGGTCACTGACGAAGTTCCTCGCCAATTCTAAGTGAGGGTGCCTCGCCCGTGGCCGGCGAGGCCGCGATGGCCTCACCCAGGGCCTTCACGGCCCCCTGGCCGTAGGCAAGGTTGCAACGGCCCTCACCAGATCTAATTGAGGTCACCTCACCAAAGGCCTTCGCAACCTCACCAACCGTGGGCAAGGCAGCATTTGAGTCTGATGAGGGTTGTCGGCGACCTCGTTGGCGAGGAAAAGAAAAATGAACAGAAATGAAAAGAAAAAGTAAAAAAATTCAAAATAATAATAAAATAATCATTTTTGGTGTCCACGTATGATTTTTCCAGTGTCCACGTCAAATTTCTGGTGAGCCAAATCCCTGATGGCACTCAGGTGAGTGTTTTTTAAAAGTTATGACAGTCAAGTGAGCAAAAAAAAAGTTATGGCACTTTAGTGATCTCCATACAAAACTTATAGCACTTCTGGTGTCCTTCTGCCGAAAATATGAGAAATAACTATAGTTGGTTATAGGTCTCCATAATTTGACTATTTCCAAAGTTGTTGAATATAGCCTTTAGTGATTGCGAACAACCTCTAGATGCGAAGTAGACTCGGAATCAACAATAGGCTTGTAATCGACAGCTAGCTATTCGATAGATAACTAGGAAATCAACTACTTGTCCACTAAATCGACAACTCTTTTGCAGAATCGACATCTTCAAGGAATGCTCTAACATCAAATGCTTCTACTATATGTAAACTCATCCCTGAGTTTCCTATGTATTCATCTTCATGGTTGGGGGAGAGATCTGCAACATTGAATATTGCTGAAAAACAAACTCAATGGGGAGTTCAATCTTGTAGGCGTTGTCACCAATCCTTTACAGCACTTGGAAAGGTCCATCAGCCCTAGGTTTTAGCTTCCAATGACGACCCCGAGGAAATCTTTTCTTCCTAAGATGTAGCCATACCAAATTTTTTTCTTTTAAAGCTATAGGCCTTCGATGCTTATTTGCTCTTTCTTGATACTTCGCATTGTGCTTTATGATTCTTTCTCTGCTCATGAAGCTCCTTTAGATAGTTGGCATGTTTCTCATCATCTCCACTAAAATGTTAAGAGATGAGAAGTGGAGCTAAGTCCAACAAACTAATAGGATTTTCCCATAAAAAAACCTCAAAAGGACTTCTTATGATTGTTTGGCTTGAATATCGATTGTAAACAAATTCAGCTTGAGCTAAAGTGAGATCTCATTAACATAGGTCACTTCCAATTAAGCTCCTTGAAAGATTTTCGAAACTTCGATTAACAACTTCAGTTTGCCCATTGGTTTAGGGATGATGAGAAAAGCTAAATTGAAGTGTTGTGCCAGCACTCTCCAATGTGTGCACAAAAAATGACCGATAAATTTTGAATCTTGATCAAATGTCATTGTCTTTTGAATACCATGAAGTTTCATGATTTCTTGAAAGAAGATTTGCTATATGAGTAGCATCCAACGTCTTGTTACATGGTACAAAATGCGCCATTTTTGACAACCGATCAACGACTACCATAATTGAATCTTTACCTTGTTGAGTCCAAGGTAAACCAACCATAAAATCTAGGCTTACATCTTCCCAAGGGGCTGTTGGTACCGGCTATGGAGTGTACAACCCAACATCTTAAGCATGGCTTTTGGCAATGTGACAAGTTCGGCACCTCTCAACATGTCTCAAAACATGTTTCTCCATTAGAAGCCAATAAAAAATTTCTTTGACAAGAGAGAGTGTTGTGTCTCTTCCAAAATGACCAGCTAGTCCTTTACTAAGGGCTTCATTGATAATGGCTTCCCTTAGAGAACTTCTTGGTATGCATAAAGAATTATTTCTAAAAAGAAATCCATCTTGCAATAAGAATTGCAGATTCATACCCTTTTGACAATCTTCCCAATTTTTTCAAAAGTCTGGATCATGTTCATAAAACTCCTTGATCATGTAAAAGCCTAAGACCTTCACTTGCATCATTGATAGCAAGAAATTTCTATAGCTTAATGCATCCGCCACTCGATTAAGATCTCTAGCTTTATGTTTGATAAGAAAAGTGAAAGCTTGAAGAAACTCTACCTACTTGGATGCCGATTATTGAGCTTATGTTGAGTATTTACGTACTTCAAAGCTTCATGATCCGAACAAAGAAAAAACTTCTTGAACAATAGATAATGTTGCCAATGATCCAAAGCACAAACAATAGCATAAAATTCCTTATCATAAGTAGCCTAGTTTTTGGGGGATTATTCAACTTCTTACTAAAGAATGCAATAGGCTTTCCTTCTTGGCTAAGAATTGCACCAATTCCCACATTAGAAGCATCACAATCAACTTCAAAGACTTTATTAAAATTTGGAAGTGCAAGAATAGGAGGCTCGGTTACCTTCCTTTTAAGGAATTTAAAGCTTTGTTGTGCCTCTTTAGTCCACTTGAAAATTCCCCCCTTCAAGCATTCAGTGATAGAAGAAATAATGGTGCTGAAATGCTTGATAAAGTGACGACAAAATGATGCCAAACCATGGAAACTTCGAATGTCATGTATAAATGTTGGAATAGGCTAGCTTATGATTGCCTCCACCTTGCTAGGATCCATCTTGATGCCTCCTTCAAAGACAACATAACCTTGGAAAAACAAGGTTATCGGTAAATTAGTGACACTTCTTTAAGTTAGCATATAACCTTTTTTCCTGTAGAACCTTGAAATCTTGGTGAAGATGCTCCAAGTGTTATTGTTAAGTAGAACTATAAACAAGAATATCATCAAAATAAACAACAACCCTAAATTCTTAGAGAAGACGTTTTACTTGAGAAGGGACAACATAATGTTCTTCATTCTCTTCTAATACCACAAGAGCATATGTCTCCATGGATTCTTCCAAGGCCATATCAACTTTAGATTTAGAGAGTAAATTACTTCCTTCCCCATTAGATGATTTGGGAGTACTCTCTATTTTAGAAGGACCCAAGGTAGTTTAGACTTCATCTTTCTTGAAAATGTAAGTGTTTTTAAACCCATCATGCTTAGTATTTTCAATCAAATTTCCAAGGCCTCCCAAGAAGCAAATGGCAAGCATCCATGGGAACATCATACCATTCTTCATTACTATATTTTTACAATAGAAAATTGAACAAGGCATCGTTTATCAACCCTTTTTTTTTTGTTATACGTCTATAAAAATAGAGTTATTTCACCTATTTTAGGCAAGAAATAGTGTACTGTTTATGAGAAAATATTTGGATTTCCCTCTATTTATTCAAATTTTTCTTGTTTACACAAAATAATGAGATCTAGAGAAAATAAGAAAAATTTGGCAAAAAGAAGGAAAGAGAGATGCTATACATAGAAGCTTTAGATGATAGAGGCTAAATTAGGAATTCTGAGATTTGTTCCCTTTTTAAATGCAAAAAATAAGCAATTGTCTTGTTTTTAGGAGTCTTGGATGCTATCCTATATATAGGATAACAATGAGAGCTTGAGGAAAAAGCTAGGGTTTTTACTTTCATATCGTTCTTTCATTGTTCTTAGAGTTTTTCCAATCTTTTGAAAAGAAGACAAAAGTAGCGGCAGAATTCTTGTTCTTTGATTCAAGATGTTGGATTTAATTTATATTTTAGTTTCTTTTTCTGGTATGTTCTAATTTTTTTTTCATTAGGGCTATGATGTATCTTGACCATGATGATATGAATTTCCATGATATTTATGTTCTGCAGATGATTTCATTCATGTGAGTTATATATTATTGTGGTTAATGCTTTAAGTGATCGGCCATCATTTGAATGATTTGACGTGCATGTTTGAGACTAAGAAGTGATACTATGCGATTGCTCTTTATAATATATAACCATGAATTAAACATGGACAGAGGTATACCATATTATTTGTGTGGCTTTCAGTGATAAGGAGGTCCAAAAGATACATTGTAAACCAAAAATATTCACAGACTTTAACGCACTTATGTTTATTTAAATTCACATAGAAATATGATGGATTGATAAACTGAGTAGGTTTACTATACCTAGAGATATGATAGTAAATAGACGAGGAAATTCCGCTATCACATGTTTGATATCGTTCTTGTATGCATAATACTTTGAATTCATATCTAGTGGTTATGGTGAAATCACATGCTCCAACATATTTATTTGATTGATTAACAGCGTTTAGTTATGAGCTTTTTCTTCTAAGATTGTCAATTTTAATTTATTCTCAATTCTATTTTTGATCTGTTAGATAAATTTTAGAATTAGTCCATTTTTAGTATTTAATTGGTTTATTATTCATCAATCTCTATGGGACGATATCTTTTCTCATCATTATATTACTTGTTCGACACATTCACTTGTATTGAGAATTTTACGAACAAGTTTTTGGCATCGTTGCTGGGGATTGTTTGTTTAATACTAATTACTATTGATACTGGATAATTCTAAGTTTAATCTAGCTTTTATTTCATTTTTTTTCAAGGTGTATGTCGGTGAATGACACATAACCAACGAGGGAAACTTGCTGAGTTTGATCCAGAAATCGAACGTACATTTAAAAGGCGATTAAGAGAACAGAGAAATCACACTTAAAAGATGGAAGGAGATGGTGTGGCTAAAAATCCATGTAGACTTTTGAGAGATTATGCTGCGCCAATAGTTCAAGACACCACATCAAGCAACAGGAGACCTACAATTCAAGCAAACAACTTTGAGATCAAGCCATCAGCCATTCAGATGCTTCAACAATAAGTGCAATTTAGTGGGTTATCAAGCAATGATCCAAACGCTCACATCAATGTTGTTCTTGAAATCTGTGACACAATTAAATATAATGGAGTTATAGATGATGCTATTAAATTAATATTATTTCCATTTTCCCTTAGAGACAAAGCTAAGAGTTGGCTCTCTTCTTTTCCTGCAGGATTGATCACTACATGAAATGATATGGCCCAAAAATTTATTAGTAAGTTCTCTCCACCTGCAAAGTCTGCAAAAATGCGTAACGATATTATTAATTTTATGCAGATGAATAATAAATCATCGTATGAAGCGTGGGAAAGATTCAAGGAGTTTCTTAGGAGATGTCCACATCATGGATTACCCATATGGATGCAGATACAAACTTTTTATAATGAGTCTAGTGCAAATCTATGTTCTATGATTGATGCAACTGCAGGGGGAACTCTGAATAGTAAAACACCAGAAGAAGCCTATAATCTATTAGAGGAAATGGCATCCAATAGTTATCAGTGGCCTACTGAGAGGCTACCAGTGCGAAAAGCTAGCAGAGTTCATGAAGTGGACGCTTCCACTGCAATTGTTGCACAACTTGAAGTACTCAACAAAAAGATAGATAACATGAGTGTTTCAGTCATGAAAATTCAGAATATGACATGCAATTTTTGTGATGGAGGACATGTTAGCGCAAAGTGTTAGGTAAGTAATACTTTTACACAACCTAGTGAAATTGCTAACTTTGTTGAAAATTTTAACAAACCATAGAATAATCCTTACTCCAACAAATACAATCTGGGATGGCGCAATCATCCAAATTTTTCATGGAATAATTAGAATGTGACAAGACTGCCACTAGGATTCAAACAATCAAAAGAGACAAAGTCCAATTTAGAAGATATAGTCACCAAACTTGCTAACACCACTTAGAACTTCATCAAGAGCACAGATGTGAGATTTCAGAACCAATAGACTTCAATAAAAAAATCGGCTAAAGTACACTACAAGTGCCACAATTTAGCATGGGTGGACATTTTAGTGCTACAATTTCTAAAATATACACTTAAGTGCTACTTTTTTTGAAAAATAGGACACTTAAGTGCCAACTCCGGGAGCCTTGCCGAAAATTCAACGTGACCTTATTTTATTAATTTTTAAAGTCTATATGGCTCGCCGGAAGGCTAACTCGGCTCCTACAAGGTAAAACGATGTCGTTTAACATTCTACAACCTCAAATGATGTCGTTTAGCATTATATTCCCAAATAAGAACCCTAAATCGTCCAATTTGAAGAAAATGCCCAATTTCAAACCCTAACCGAGCCTTCAATCGCTTCTGCAGGAGAGTAAAGAAAGAAGTGCAAAGGCCACCTTTGTCCTTTCTCGTTGATGTAGAAACTCAAAACCCAAACACAATTCAAAAAATTTAAAAAGATAAATTTTGAAAAATCATCACCCATCCTCTCTCATGCAGGGAAGAGAACCCATAATTTTACAGTGTGACATCAAGATAGCCACAGATCGAATAAGAAAAATGAATCCTAGATAATCAGATTTGGGAAAAAGGAAGAAAGAAGAAGGAAATTCAGGGCAAAAATTGTTGGAAGACAGCAGCAAGGCTCAAATTCGACTCTCCTCCATGCACATGCGAATCATCACGGCCTCGTCTTTTTTTTTTTTCTACGCATTCTCGTTCTTTCTTAGGAGGAGGATATTGGTTTTGAAGTTCAAGGAAGTTGTCCATGAAGAAGATGATGATGAAGATTACGAGGAAAATGAAAGCGAAGCAAAAGCATTTCCAATGATCTTTCACCTTTCTTGACCTTGACATCTAAAACGACGTCGTCTCTCGACGTCTAAAACAACTTCGTTCCAATAACAGAGCCAAGAGATGCGAAGCAACATCATTTTAGACGTCTACATGGCTTGCATTTTTTTTTTAAAAAGCCACATCATTTAAAATACTCGCTGAAAAAAGACACGTCAGCATTTTTGCTGGAAAATCTCGCCGTTGGAACGTAAGTGTTCCTTTTTTCTCCGATTTTGGCACTTAAGTGTACCTTTTAGAAATTGTGGCACTAAAATGTCAACCCATGCCAAATTGTGGCACTTGTAGTGTATTTTAGCCGTAAGAAATTTGGAGATGCAAGTGGGCTAGTTAGCAAACATGATGTCAAGGTGACTATAGGGATCTTTGCCTAGCAACACGGAGAAAAATCCAATTGAAGATGTAAAAGTTATAACCCTAAGAAACGGTAAACGAGTGGGAGGAGAAAATGTCAAACAAGAGATTTCCAAAGACAAAGAGGAGGAGGTCAATAAACAACCAAAGGAGGCAAGCAGAAGCAAACTTTTTCTAGATAATCCCAAGCCATATGTGTCGCTAATTCCATTCCCTCAACAACTCCAACAGCACAAAATGGATAAGCAATTCTCTAAATTTCTTGACGTATTTAAAAAATTGCACATTAACATCCCTTTTGCAGATGCCTTAGCACAAATGCCTAGCTATGCAAAAAATTTAAGGAGATTTTGGCAAACAAAAGGAAGATGGAGGATTATGAAACTACGAAGTTGAATGAAGAGTGCTCAGCCATCCTACAAAACAAATTACCTCCAAAGTTAAAAAAAATCCAAGGATTTTTACAATTCATTGCACTATTGGGGATTCTTACTTTGAAAAGGTATTGTGTGATTTAGGTGCAACCATTAATTTGATGCCTTTTTTCAGTTTTTAGGAAATTAGGATTAGGTGAAGTAAAAGCAACCATGGTATCGCTTCAATTGACTAATCAATCAATTAAATATTCGAGAGGTATTGTGGAAGATGTATTGGTAAAAGTTGACAAGTTTATCTTTCTCGTAGATTTCACAGTTCTCGACATGAAGGAAGATTTTGAGATACCAATTATCATAGATCTACCTTTTCTAGCAACAGGAAGAGCTCTTATTGATGTACAACATGGGAAGTTGATTCTTAGAGTTCAAGATAATCTTGTTACCTTTAATGTTTTTAAAGCAATGAAATATCCCTATGATGATAATTCTTGTTTTAGAGTTAAGACAATTGACAAGTTGGTGAATAAGATTTTTCAAGAAAATATTTTTAAAGACCCACTTAAAGCATGTCTGGTTCGATCAAAGGACAAAGAAATTGAGAATGAGGAGATAGAGGAGTACGCAAATTTCATGGAGGCAAATCGACCATATTCAAGGCAAAAGGCAACAAAATTTGAGGAGTTGGGACAACACACAACAAAGCCTAAACCATTAATTGAAGAGTCTCCGATTCTTGAACTCAAACCCTTACCCTCCCATTTGAAATATGCTTATTTAGATGGAGTTTCTTTTTTGCTAGTAATTATATCTTCTTCCTTGACAGATTTGATGGAGGAGAAACTACTTAGAGTGTTGAAAGAGCATAAGGATGCAATTGGATGGAAAATAGCTGACATCAAGGGAATTAGCCCTTCACTTTGCATGCACAAAATTTTTTCGAAGGAACAATACAAACCTACTATCCAACCTCAGAGGAGTTTGAACTCGAAAATGCAAGAAGTAGTGAAAGCTGAGGTAATTAAGTTACTTGATGCAAGGATCATCTATCCTATCTCCAATAGTTCCTAGGTAAGTCCTGTGCAAGTTGTGCTAAAGAAAGGAGGTATGACTGTTCAGAAAAATGACAACAATGAATTGATTCCAACTAGGATAATTACTAGGTGGCGTGTGTGTATGGATTATAGAAAATTGAATGATGCAATTAGAAAAGATCATTTTACTTTACAATTTATTAATCATATGTTAGAAATACTTGCAGGACATGAGTTTTATTGCTCTCTTGATGGAAATTCAGCGTATAATCAGATTCCTATTGCACCAAAAGATTAAGAGAAAACTACTTTCACTTGTCCCTATAATACCTTTATTTTTAGAAGAATGACTTTTGGTCTTTGTAATGCATCAGCTACTTTTCAGAGTGCATGATGGCCATTTTTTCTGATATGGTTAAAGAATATATTGAGATTATCATGGATGATTTTTCTTTTTTGGCTCATCGTTCGATTCTTGTTTATATAATTTGGCTTTGGTCTTACATAGATGTGAGGAGACTAACCTTGTCTTGAATTGGGAGAAGTGTCATTTTATGGTGCAGGAAGGAATAGTGCTTGGGCATTAGATCTCTGAAAATGGAATAGAAATCGATCGCGCCAAAGTGGAGGTCATTGAAAAATTGCCTCCACCAACATCTATGAAACTTATCAGAGGATTTTTGGGGCATGCAGGATTCCATAGGCGATTTTATAAAAGATTTTTCAAAGATTGCTAAACCTCTTTATGATCTTTTGATAAAAGATACACCGTTTAATTTTTCGGATGAATGCATGCTGGCTTTTAAAACTTTAAAGGAAAAGTTAGTGTCAACACCAATCATGGCAACACCAGAATGGGACTTACCTTTTGAGCTAATGTGTGATGCTAGTGATTCTACAATGGGAGTTGTTTTGGGACAAAGAAAGAATGAAGTTTTTCAAACTATTTACTATGCCAGTCGAACCTTGTCAAGTGCACAATTGAATTATTCAACAAGAGAAAAGGAATTTTTGGCAGTAGTTTTTGCTTTTGATAAATTTTGTTCTTATTTAATTGGCTCAAAAGTTATAGTTTATTCTAACCATTTTGCTCTTAAGTCTTTGCTTGAAAAGAAAGAATCAAAACCCCGATTGATTAGGTGGATTCTATTACTGCAAGAATTTGATTTGAAAATCAAAGATAAGAAGGGAACTGAAAATCTAGTTGTAGATCACTTGTTAAGAATTCCGAATTCAATGGAAGATGTAATTTTTGAAGAGTTCCCCAATGAGAAATTTTTTCCCATCAAATCCACAAAAATTCCCTAGGACACTGACTTTGTGAATTTTTTGGTAAGTAATGTTCTTCCTCCTAAATTGTCATGTCAATAGAAGAAAAAATTCTTTTCTGATGTAAAAATTATTTTTGGGAAGAGCATTTCTTGTTTAAAATATGTGCAAACCAAATCATTAGGAGATATGTTCCAGACGAAGAGAGGGCAAACATTCTACATCATTGTCATGATAGAGAGGCAGGTGGTTATTTTGGTGCCACCAAAACTGCAACTAAGGTTTTACAATCTGGATTTTATTGGCCCACACTTTTTAAAGATGCATACTCCTATGTAGCTTCATGTGATCGGTGTCAGAGAACTAGAAATATTTCTAGAAGAAATTAGATGCCTTTAAACAACATAATTGTGTGCGAATTATTTAATGTTCGGGGTATTGATTTCATGGGACCCTATATACCTTCTTATGGGAATTTGTATATTTTAGTGGCTGTAAAGTATGTCTCTAAGTGGGTAGAAGCTGTAGCATTGCCAATAAATGATGCTAAGGTTGTGGTCAAATTCTTGAAGAAAAATATTTTTACCCGATTTGGCAGTCTTAGGGCAATCATAAGTGATAGAGGGACATATTTTTGCAACAAATAGTTTGAAGCACTTTTGAGTAAGTATGGATTCACCCATAAGGTTGCAACACCTTATCATCCTCAAACTAGTGGTCAAGTAGAGGTTTCAAGCAAGCAGATCAAGAGAGTTTTAGAAAAAATGGTGTATACCTCTAGGAAAGATTGGTCAATGAAACTTGATGATGCACTTTGGGCCTATAGGACAGCATTCAATACACCAATTGGGATGTCTCCTTTTAGGCTAGTGTGATGATACCAACATGAGCCATGACATCCCAAGGAGTCACAAAATCTAATCGACTTAATAATTTGATTCATTTTAAAACACAAGCGGAAGACGATAATATAAATTGACATTATCAAAAGAAACATAACATGCAACTTTTTAGTTATTTCTTCCTTTAGGCATTGTTCAAATACGCATCAAAAGGAGAAGGGCAACTAGGGAAATAAAGGCGTAATCTACTTCTTCTGCCAGATACACAAAAACGTCATCTCCATGCCCTCTAGAAAGTTTCCATACAGCGCCCTAATAGACTACCCATTAACGGTCTGAAAAACATGGAAAACAACAGTAGTGAGATAAACTCAACAAGTAATTCAAGCCATGACTATTCTACTCAAATAGTTATATCATAATTAAAGAGTCTGCAACATATGATTTTCAAGTCCCACTATGATATGAATAATGTCATGATGTACATGATATACATGTCGCCACTCTGGGTAACCACTCTCATTTGTGTCACTATTGATTTCTTTAAGGATCGATCTTTTGCAGTACCACACAACAACGGGCATCTCGTCTCCTACATCACGAGGTTTATCGATTTCTTTAAGGATCGATTTTCCTATAGTACCATACAGCAACAGGCTTCTACAATACCACATAACAACATGCATCCTAATTTCCCTCACCGGCTCCCATGGGGCATCATCAGTGCATAGGCCGATGGTCCTCACCATTACCCTTATAATGATATGTATATGCATGTAATGACGAGAATGCAAGTGCCAAATTCTATATTCAACAATAATCATAAAAATAACCCAATAATTTGTCATCAGCATATCCAAAATCATATCATCAGACCTGTCCTTCACTACTGGCACCATCGAAGTCAGTCTTTTTATTAATTCACCAACTCATCATGACAGACATATAAAAATATTTTATAAGGTGAAGACAAGGCATGCAAGCAATAAAACTAGCCATGCGAAGATATTTTCATGTCCGCCGTCTCTCACATACGGAATTAAATCACATGGCCTCATCATGTCGACACAACTCCAAGTCGATAATTTCACCTCCGAAAAGACTAAAGCCTCACGAACATCAACATGTTCGGCCACAAAGCCTCACAAACATCAACATGTTCAGTCACCATCGAACTTTTCGATCCCACGAAATATCATACTTTTTCATCATTTCAATGACAAACAATCATGTCATCACAATTACTTCATTTCAAAGTTTTCGCCAACAATCACATGTACCGTACGACTAGTAGTCGACTCTAAGTTCAATGTTTAAAACATGCTCCACCTCTAACCATAATATAAAAGGTTGAAAAGAAGAGAAATGGCGAGACTGCTCGCCGTAGGTTTTGTCCTCGACGCTACATCCTTTGCTTCCTCAAGATTCGCCAGCATCCGAGCTTCACGTAGGGAGAGAACTGGTGAGTTTTGAGGAAATAAAAGATGAGAATGAGAGCCAAAGAAGAAGGAGAGAGAGAGAGAGAGAGAGAGAGAGAGAGAGAGAATGAGGGATGAGTTTAAATAAACTCTTGAAAACTTCTTCCTCAAGTTTTCTTGAGAGAGAGAGAGAGAGAGAGAAAGACTTCTTCTTCAAGTTTGCTTCTTCACCAAGTTTGGCACAAAAATCTCTAATTCTATTTTGTCTTCTTCCTCACAAATATCTCTCTTAGGATAGGATTTCTAGAATGGGCAATTTGGTAATTTGGTTATTTCACCCTTGACACTATTCATATGGGCTTGGGTTTGGGCTTGATGGGCTCTCTTGGGCGCCTAATGCGGGCGTGAGGCCCATTGGGCTTCCGAGCTCAGCCCATGTCCATTAGTCCGAAGATTAACGGTCCAATGATGCTTAAACCATTTCTCATGTCTCAAATAGGAGTTGGATTGAGGATGTCACAGCTAATGTTTGGGAAGGCTAGTCATTTACTAGTGGAATTAGAGCATATGGCATATTGGGCATTAAAATTTCTGAATTTTGACATGCAGTCCACAAGTGAAGGAAGATTGTTGCAATAGAATGAATTGGAGGAATATCGCAATGTGGCTTATGAAAATGCTAAGATGTACAAGAAGCATACAAAAAGATGGCATGACAAGCACATATTTAGAAGGGAGTTTGTAATTGGCCAATAAGTTTTACTTTATAACTCTTGTCTTAAACTTTTTCCAGGAAAGTTATGATCTCAATGGTCTGGTCCTTTCACAGTCACACAGGTATTCCCATACGAAACAATTAAAGTTGCAGATGACACCAAGGGCACATTTAGGGTGAATGGTCAACGTCTGAAGCCCTACTTCAAAGGGGGATACAATAAGCAAAAGACCACCATTGAACTTCATCCTCCATAATGGCAACATTTGAGATAGTTTGGTTGAAAACTAAAAAGCAAGCGCTTCTTGGGAGGCAACCCAAGCATTTTCATTTTGTTTCTTCATTAATTTTTAAGTTTATTTTACGCAAAAAAGAGAGAGGCAAAAACATGATTAATTTTTCTCTATTTTATCCAGGTTAATTTTCTTTCTTTAGGGATCACCTTGTTGGAGTTTTCATTATCAAGGCCATCTATAAGAGTCCTTCAAATAAGGGGAGTTTTCTTGTTCCTGTTTTTCTTTTTGTTTTCTTTTTTTCGCATTGACAACAATGCTTCATTCAAGTTTGGGGGGGAGACAAAAAAATTTGGTGACAAAATTAACTCATGATACATGTTTTTTGTCATGACTACATTCCTTGTTGTGAATTTTTGCGATTCTTAGGAAAATTTAAATTTTGTTTAAACTTGTAAATGTTGTGTGAGTTAATTTTGATTATGATTATGTTGATCTACTTACTCAGCACTAAAATTCCTTAATTTTTTTTAGTTGTGTGTATATCTAGAGAACATTCATGTGAAGTATGTGCTTTTCTTAGATCTTACCCAAATCTTAAAATTTGTTTGATTTTCTCTTGAGGCGAAATCCTAGGCTACATCTAACCGAGAAAATGATTTAGGCAATTTTTGGATCGATTAAGCCTTAATTATTATCCAATTTTTCATTGACACACATATTTTCAGCTTAGCCTTTACCAAATTACATCATTATCCCACGCCCCATGAACATGTTGATTTTTGGGATAAAATTTTATTTGAGCGTGATAGTAATCTGGAAGGAAGGATGGAGCATGGAAATAATTTGATTGCAATGGTTTTTTGGGGTGTATTGTTCAAAAAAAAGAAAAATTGCTTTCATGGTTCCCTATTTAACTTTCAATTGAGTGAGCCTTTTAAATTCTCAACGGATTGGAAATGTTCATGTTATATTATGAGAGAGTTAGGGAGGAACTCCGCCACAAAGCAATAAAAATAAAAATAAAAGAAAAAAAGTGATGGAAAAAAGTGGAGAAAGAGAAAAAAAAATGGAAAAGAAGAAGAAAAAAAAAGGTTGATAAATGGTGGCAGAAAGATTGGGGATAGTGGCATGGGCTTTTCTTATATCTTAGAAATCAATGTGTTGACGAGTGATTTGAGCTTAAATTTACCTTTATCTCACTGTTACCCCAGTTTTACATTACAACCTCGGAAAAGTCGTATTGATTTTTGGTTGTATGATTAGCTTACATTAGTGGAGAGAGGAATGAAAAGCAAACCTATGAGATTTGGTCATAATTATAGAGAGAAGTTGCATACTAATGTGAATTTATCTGTATTGCATATAATTTGAAAAGATGAGGACACACACACACACACTTGGATCATATAGTTAGAATTGGTCTTAACTTATTCTTAAATCAATTTCAATGCTTGGATGAAATTTGTGTTTTTTTTTTAATTGTGAATTCAAGCAATTATGAAAGGATGTCATGGAGGGAGTTGTTGCCTTGAGTTTGTGTTATCTCTTACTTTTGCTTGAGGACTAGCAAAATGTTAAGTTTGGGAGTGTGATAAGTCTATAAAAATAGAGTTATTTCACCTATTTTCGGCAAGAAATAATGTACTTTTTGTGAGAAAATATTTGGATTTCCCTCTATTTATTCAAATTTTCTTTTTTTACGCAAAATAATGAGATATGGAGAAAATAAGGAAAATTTGGTGAAAAGAAGGAAAGAAAGATGCTATCTAGAGAAGCTTTAGAAGATGGAGGTCAAACTAGGAATTCTGAGATTTGTTGCCTTTTTAAATGCGAAAAATAAGCAATTGTCTTGTTTTAGGAGTCTTTGATGCTATCCTATATATAGGATAACATTGAAAGCTTGAGGAGAAAGCTAAGGTTTTTACTTTCATATCGTCCTTTAATTGTTCTCAGAGTTTTTCCAATCTTTTGAAAAGAAGACAAAAGTAGCGGCAAAATTCTTGTTCTTTGATTGAAGATGTTGGGTTTAATTTATACTTTCATTTCTTTTTCTATTATGTTCTAATATTCTTTCATTAGGGCTACAATGTAGCCTAACCATGATGATATGAATTTCATGATGTTTATGTTCTGCAGATGATTTCATTCATGTGAGTTATATATTATTGTGCTTAATGCTTTTAAGTGACTGGCCATCATTTGAATGATTTGACGTGCATGTTTGAGACTGAAAAGTGATAATATGCGATTGCTCTTTATAATATATAACTATGAATTATATGTGGATAAAGGTATACCACATTATTTGTGTGCCTTTTGGTGATAAGGTGGTCCAAAAGATTCATTGTAAACTAGAAATATTCATAGACTTTAATGCACTTATGTTTATTTAAATTCACATAGCAATATGGTGGATTGATAAACTGAGTAGGTTTACTATACCTAGAAATAGGATAGTAAATAGACGAGGAAATTCCACTATCACATGTTTGATATCGTTTTTGTATACATAATAATCTAAATTCATATCTAGTGGTTAAGGTGAAATTGGATGCTCTAACGTATTTATTTGATTGATTAACTGCGTTTAGTTTCGAACTTTTTCTTCTAAGATTGTCAATTTTAATTCATTCTCAATTCTATTTTTGATTTGTTAGATAAATTTTAGAATTAGTCCATTTTTAGTAATTAATTGGTTTATTATTCATCAATCTCTATGGGACGATATCTTTTCTCATCATTATATTACTTGTTCGACACGTTCACTTACATTGAGAATTCTATGACCAGTTTGCGAAGCCAAGAAAACTTGTAAGGTTGTGGATGTTTCTCCATTTTGAGGTGCAATTTATTCACCATTGTTGTAGCCACTACATTCTCGCAACTTCTTCCATCAATGATAACATCACACAACTTTCCATGAGAAGTGCATCTAGTGTGAAAAATGTTGTTGCAAAGCCATGTGGCTTCTTTACGAGGAGTAACATTCAAGACCCAACGAAGGATTAGAGATTCTTCTTGATCTCCATATATAACTTCATTTCCCTCCTCCAATACTTCATTAGAGTTGGGTGAGTCTCCATGATTGTCTTCTTCAAGCTCTTCTTTTACTAGAGAGACAATTTTACGATTTGGACAATCGGAGGTAATATGTCCAAACTCATGTCACTTGAAACACTTGAAAGAGTTGGGGCAGTTAGAACTTGATGCACCATCTTTCCTAGGAAATGACTTTGAAGCGGCCACTCTAGTTTTAGGAGTGGAGACACTTTCACCTTTGGAATAGCCTTCTTTGTTCCGATACTGAGAACTACTACCACAATTTTCTTTAAGTTGTCGTTCCACCTTAAGTGCAAGTTGACAAACATCATTATAAGTCCCATAAAGTTGAAGTTGGATAACATTACCGATTCCCGATCGAAGTCCACCAAGGTAACAAGCAACAATTTGTTCCTTTGGCTCAAAAACATCACAACACATCATAAGATGATCAAATTCTACTATACATTCTTCCACATGCAGCTCTTCTTGTTTGAAATTGTAAAACTGAAGGAAGGTATCTTGACGGTAGTGCATGGTAAGAACTTCTTCAATTGTTTCTTCAGCTTCTCCCAAGTTACGATACGACTTTTTCCTTCACAAGCTCTTTACTTCTTTAAATGCTCCCACTACATTGACGCGTGTTTTTTGAGCTTGATGGAAACTAGCTTCACCTTTCGATCATTTGGTATTTCTTTGTAGTCCAAAACTCTTTCTATAGAATGCAACCAACACATAAATTTTTCTGATTGCATTTGCCCTTCGAATTCAAGAATATCAACCTTCACATAAGAATTTTGCTGAAATTCACGGAACCTTTTAGGGTATGTTTGGTAACGATTCTGATCCCAAAAAATAATTTTGTTTAGAAGTGATTCTTTCTAATTCTGATTCCTGGATGAGTTTCAGAGAATCAGAAACGCGTTTGGTAACTACAAAAAATTTCTGTTCCTGGAATAGAAACACATTTGGTAACTGCATATAATTTTTATTCCCAGAAACAATCTATCTTCCTAATTTTTCCATTAAAGTCAAATAATTACATATTGTAATTATAAAGTACCTATGCCATCATACAAATACAATCACAAAAAAAAATGATTTTTTGCAACATATTAAATAAAGAAGTGATGAAAAATATACATATGTACATTTATCTTAGAGAAATGAAGAGTTATTGTTGATGATAAAAAATATAAATAAAAAAAATCAAGTGAGGTTGTGTGTGTGGGGGTGGGTGTGGGTGTGGGAAGGAGAGAAAGAGAGAAGAAGAAGAAGAAGGAGGTGACTCTTGGCAACTGTGTGTCACGAAAAGAGTAAAAGGTGTGCCTTGGTGAATTGTAAGGCAACCATGGGAACGAGAAACGCTCTTGCATGGTGGTGCATTTACCTTCACTAATTTTAGTCCCCTCCTCACAAAAAGCACCAACAATAAAAAGAAAGATTTAATTAACTTCAGGCGTTTCGAATCTCCTCGTAAAAAAAGCAACCACCTTCACCTTCTCCTTCATCATTCCTTGCT
>BCNH02000009.1:10646177-10708260 GCA_001662345.2 Metrosideros polymorpha var. glaberrima
ACCCAATAAGTGAGATTTTCCTTCCGAATTTCTCGAAGAAACTGGATTTCCTAGGGAAATTTAAAAGCAGAGAAGGCACCGTCTCTTTTTTAAGAGGGACGGTGTCATTAGGTAATCATTTTTCTTTAGGTATATGTTCCCAGTTTTTGATTGACTTTATTAGCTTCTAGGGTAATTGGCTGTGTTCAAGTTTGAGAATCAAAATCGAGTCGTGACAAATTTCTCTAGTTGAGAGTAATGTGGAACAATATGATATATTGTACATTATCAAGTGAATAGTACATGATCCTATTTATAGGCTTTACATAACAACTGTCTAAAGTAACAAATCAGGAAAATATACAGAATCAAAGAATATTCTCTAACATCCCCCCTCAAACTCAAGGTGATTTGGAAGATGTCAACTTGAGTTTGGATAATAGATCTAGAAAACGCCCAAAGACAAGTAGAACGGTGCCACAAAGAACATGAGATCAGATGAAATCATAGCCTATTTCAATGTGCTTAGTACGTTCATGGAAAACATCATTATGTGCAATTTGGATAGCACTTCGATTGTCGCAATGAATGATTGTTCCGCTATGATAGTACACTTCCATGTCTTCCAATAGCCACCATAACCATAGTAACTCTGATGTCGTGTCAACAACAGCTCGATATTCTACTTCCGTGCTAGAGAGAGCGATAGTGGTTTGTTTCTTATTACGCCATGAGATAAGTGAGTCGCCCAAAAAAAAACAATAGCTGATAGTGGAGCAACGATCTTGAGGGTCACTAGCCCAGTCAGCATCAGAATAAGCTATCAGCTCCAAGGTAGAATGAGCAGAAAAGTGAAGGCAATGAAATAACGTACCATTGACATAACGAAGAATTCTAAGGACTGCAGCAAAATGGGTTGTACGAGGTGCGGTCATGTACTGACTAACAATGTGAACATCATAGGTGATGTCAAGACGGGTAATTGTGAGATATATAAGACTACCAACCAACTGCCGATAAAGTGTAGGATTTGAAAGAAGAGTTCAATCCTTGTCGTTGAATTTGGCATTCGACTTAATAAGAGTGGAAGCAATCTTGTTATCAGTAAGGCCAACACGAGAAATCATATCAGTGGCATATCTTTCTTGAGATAGATAATAACTAGAATCATCATACGGAACCTCCAAGCCTAGAAAATAGCTTAGTCGCCCAAGGTCTTTCATTTCGAACTGTTTACCAAGATACTATTGAAGTTGCGTAATGCCAATTTGATCATCGCTAGAAATAACCATATCATCCACATATAAAAGCAGCATAATATACCCATGATATGTGCGTCGAACAAAGAGAGTATGGTCATAAGGGCTGGATTTAAAACCAAGAGACTCCATGGTTGAGCTAAACTTGGAATACCATGCCCTGGGAGCTTGCTTCAATCCATACAAAGCTTGACATAATCGGCACACTTTGGTAGATGAATGAGTATATCCGGGAGGAGGTACCACATAAACTTCTTCTCTGAGATCACCATTAAGAAATGCATTTTAACATCCATTTGAAACAGAGGCTAATGCTTAGCAGTGGCAACATCAAGAAGACTGTGAACAGAAGTAAGATGAGCAACAGGGGCAAATGTCTCATCATAGTCAATGCCGTACTCCTGAGTAAAGCCTTTTGCTACTAGCCGAGCTTTATAATGATCCACAGTACCATCTGTCTTAGTTTTAATCTTATATACCCATCTACAACCGACAGCAGACTTACTAGGAGGCAAATCAACCAAATCCCATGTATGAGAGTTTTCCAAGGCCTGCAACTCATCTGCCATAACTTGCTACCAAAGAGGATTAGTACTAGCTTCTTTATAGGTGCAAGGTTCATGAAGAGAAGCAATGTTAGAGTAACATTGATAATCTCGAAGATGAGTCGAAGGTTGACTTACTCTAGTGGAACAATGGACAGAAGTAGATGGAATGTCTTGAGGCATAGAATCCTCAATTGGGGCAGACATGTCAGAATTTGCCAGGGTGGGATCGCCAGACGGTCCTACAGCAGGATGAGAAGAAGACAATTGAGGAGAGGAAGATTCACAAGTGGACGGCAGTGTGGAATCTTCCGGGAATAAGTCCACAAATGGATTGGCAAAGAATGGGACATGATTTAAAGATTCAAAAGGATGAATGGATGTAAACATCTTATGTTCAGAAAAATGAAACGTGACAAGACACATGAAGATGGTTAGAAATAGGGTCCCAACATCTATACCCTTGTGCTCAATGCCATACCTAAGAAAACAATATAAACGAGCACTAGATTCCAACTTCATGCGTTCATGTGGAAGGAGGTGTACAAAACAAGCACTACCAAAAACTTGAAGACGACTATAATAGGGAACCTTGCCATATAAGCGCTCACAAGGAGAAATGTTGCCTATGACAGAGAACGGGATACGATTAATAGTATAAACAGCAATGAGACAAGCTTCCCCTCAAAAGTGTTCTGGACATGAGGCAAAGATTAAAAGAGTTCATATAACATCTAAGATATGCCTACGTTTACATTCTGCCCTTGCCATTTTGTTGAGAAGTGCTTGGACATGAACGATGAATAATAGTACTATGTTGAGAGAGAATTCTAAGAAATTCTGTGTCTCAATATTCCATGGCATTATTCGTACGAAAACTTTGATATCTTTAGAAAATTGTGTTTTTATCATGGAGACAAAAGCAGCATAGATGCGTGTAAGCTCATATAAATTTTTCATAAGATAGAGCCATGTATAACGAAAGTAATCATCAACAAAAATGACAAAATAGCGAGAGCCTCCCATAGTGGATGTTGGAGATGGTCCCCAAATGTCAGAGTGAATTAAATCAAAGGGAGCATGAGAGAGAGAGATTCATTAAGATCAAAATGCAAGGCATGATGTTTTCCTAATTGGCAAGGCAAGCAATCAAAATTTTTGTCATCAACGGGGCCCAAATGACCACTTGAAATCAAGGATTTTAATCTTGAAGTTGAAGGATGACCTAACCAAGAATGTCAAGTTTCATATGACACTGTGGCATCACTACCAGCAAATGAGTTGGGAATATTTAAGGAAACGAGCTCAAATAGGCGTCCCACTCTACGGCTAGTTCAAATGGTCTGTCCCATCCATTGATCCTGCACAGGACAACCATGAGAAGAAAAGTGAACATCAAAGCCAAGTTCACATAATGTCCAATTGGAATTAGATTTAGAGAAAGTTTGGAAACCATAAAAGTGTTAGGTAAGGACAATGTGGATGTTGAGATTTTTCCTATATGACTGACTCTCATTTGTGAGTTATCAGCTATGTGGATAGTAGGGACATGTGAAGTGAATGATGTTGACAGAATCAAATTGGAATTTAAAGTCATGTGATTGCAATAGGCAAAGTCAAAAAACCATAAGTTAGAAGTACCTGAAGCGACAGACATAACAGAAGGAACAAAAGAGCTAGAAGTACTAAACTCTCAAAAAACAGAATGAAGATCTCTAATGAGAGAGTGACAGACAATCCATTGGGAGTGGCTTTAACAATAGCAACAGTCACAGATGAACTTGCATGTGGACCGCAATTCTAGGGTTGATTAACTATCCCTGCAAGTTGCTTTGGTCGTAGTCTATGGCAATTGGACATCGAAACTTCTGATTTATCCATAATATGCACTTTACCAATTTCAACACAATAGATTTGACAACAAATGCGAAGAAACAGGTACCTAGAGAGCCGATAATGAAAAACTAAGTCCAAAAATGGACTCAGTACATCGAAAAACCTTGGGAGCCGATCTGTAATTGCCAAGAACCAGTCTAAAAGTGCACAAACCAGTTGGAAATAACACCGAACTGGTCGGAAATAGCGTCAACCAGTCGGAATAGGGACGAACCGGTTTGAAATACGGCTGAACCGATGTAGTCAACCACGGTCAACAGGTCAGACCGATAAGATGACGTCACAGATGAGGTCAGGCACGTGAGGAGCGTCCGACGATCACAGGCGCGTGGATCTCACACGCAGAGAATGTAGGTGGCGCGTGAAGGGGCGTCCAGCAGCTAGTGGAGACCACGTGGTTGAGTTGGAGCAAATCGCCAAAGCTTCAGGAGGCTAATTGTGGCGGTATTTGGTTGATATGAGCAGTGGAAATCGATGTAATCACCACTGAACAGAGGCGAGCTCCCTGGGTCCGAGACGCGACGGCGCGTGTGTCTTCTTCAAGTGTACGTTGCCAATGAAATTTCAAGGTTTCTCTTGTCTGAGGGCGGCAAGTCCGATGGTGGTGTCTATCTTCCGAAATGAGCAGCATAAGTATGCCGAACAGCAACTACAAGCTTCGGCCTTGGCGAAAAACAAGAACAACACGACCGATGCAGATGGCGTCAAGGCGGCCACCGACCGAGTGGTAGACTTAATGGGCACTCCTCAAACAATGATGGCTCTAATACCAAGTTGAAAATTATGCGGAAGATAATATTTGAGGGATTTCTATATATTTTGATATATAATAATGAAGAGTACATCAGTCTATTTATAGGCTTTATGAGATTGATATCTAAGATAATAAGATAAACATAACACCAAATATAATTAATCAAGGATATGCACTATCAATAGAGATACATACATAATCTTGAGAGATATGCAGAATCAACCAAATACATTAATATCGCTTACATCCCCCTCAAATTCAAGGTAAGTTGAAACAAATCAACTTGATTTTGAAACATAATCTGAACAGTGTCCCAAAATTTTCGTCATAGAATCAATAAGCGGAAATGAGCGGAAATGGTTGAAACCAAATATGCACGGAGTCGAGCATGATGGATTTGTGGCACGGCTAAGCGTAGGGTGCGTGTGGTGGCTCCAGGCTTTCATTGACGACGAGATTTCAATATGTTGATCATTTGACGGTGATGAATCTGGTGGTTGTGTCGGCTTCTCGAAACGAGAAGTGAAAAATCAAGAATCGAAGGCATTTGAGCTGAACAACATGCGACCTTTGCGGTCAACTTTGCTGTCGGGACAATAACTGAACAAACGCGGCTAATACGGCTGGTATGGCTACAGCAAGTGGAATAAGCCAGGCTTTGCTGAGCGAAAGTTACTGTGAGATGACGCAGCTTCGCAGCTTCAAAAAATACCTCTGAGAAAATAATAAGCTCAACTTGGCGACACGTCGCCGACTTCGTAATACAATCACCGTGGCACTAACTCAAACAGGAATGAGACACTCATATGAACACTATCGAGCGGACAATCACTGTGGCGCTAACTCAGACGGGAATGAGACACTCATATTAACACTGTCGAGTGGGCGGGATGAATTTATTTTGCTATGGGTGCATCATGATGCTCGAGGTGCACTGGGTGCGGAGTGCACCCGATGCACTAGGATTGCCTCATGATCGGTAGTTCTGAAATCAAGTTGAGAGTAATGAGGAAAGCTATGATATATTGTACATTATCAAGTGAATAGTACACGAGCTTATTTATAGGCTTTACATAACAACTATCTAAAATAACAAATTAGGACAATATACAGAATCATAGAATATTCTCTAACATGTCTCTTGTGTGTACGAGAGATAACATTGGCGTGTACCCAATCTGTGTCAATTTATTTAATAAAATTTAGCAAGTGCAAGTTCACGATTTCAATTATTGTGACATGTGACTTCGTTTGAATAATAAACTCCAATTTAGGAGAACAATTTTTAAGAAAAATGAATTTTTCTAATTATATTCTGAAAACAAAGAAATAGATTTTTATTTTATTTTTTGCTTTTTATTTCTATTCCAAATCTATTCCCACGAACAATTCTGTACCAAACAGATTTATTTTTTTTTTCTGCTCCCGAGAACAAAAGAACAGGAATCAGATAAACATGAGCATTACCAAACATACCCTAAAAGTTGAAGCAAACCAATGGAAGATAGAAGTACATTTCAATATCTAGATACTCTAATACATCGGACAAAAGTGACTTCTCAATTACACCCAAGATTAACCAAATACAGCGGTTTCCCACCTCTAGTGCCAACGCTAGGTCGACTTCAGCAAGAGGTCATCCGCACTTAATTTTATAATCCAAGTGAGAAGAGGCCCTTCCCAGATTAATCTTGTGGTGGTAGTGCTCATTTGTATATTTGTACGATGACATACTCATAAAAGAAAAGAACACTCAAGAGTCAATTTTTCAAGATTTATTAAAGAAATCTCATGTGCTTTCTAATCAATAAGTAATTAGCTTTTCCACAAGAAAACTATCCACTCAGTCCTAAATTTATAGTACGTACGACAATTTAGTCCTAAATCTTTCAATTTTGCTTATTTAGTCATAAACTTTTGCGTGAAATTCCAATTTCTCTCTTAATCAATTTGGTACCGTATAAAAATACTTGGTTAATATCATCAAAACCCTCCAACTAGAACACCGATGTCACATTTACCTCAAATTAATTTTTGTGCCAAAAATACTTTCAAAATGATACACATGTGCCACATTTCAAACTAATTTTTGTATTGTAAAATATCTCAAAGCGGCATACTCATGCCACATTTACTTGTTCCATATATACCCCAAATTATGGTAAATCCGGGATGTTTTGGGGGGCAAATGCGGTACAAGTGCACTAATTTGGGATATATGTGGCACGGGATTACCAGTTCAGAATTTTTGTGACATAAAAATTAGTTACGGGTAAATGTGACACAGATATATCAGTTTAGGAGTTTTTGTGACACAAAAATTAGTTTGGAATAAATATTGCATGGGTATACCAGTTGGGGGGTTTTTATTGTATTAACAAAAAAAAAAGATAAATAGAGAAATGTCAACATTGAATTTTAGGGTTTTTGTGCACCCATTAGACAATGTATTATAAGTATGACACTGTAGCACCCGACATACAAACTATACTTAACATTCTTTACCAATATATATAATCAAGGGCGTACGACTTGAGAATCATTTAACACATGGAATCTCGAAGCTGTAACCATCCATGCACGATCTAAAATTAGAAAGATCCCCCTAAAAAATGCTTTTGTGGGTCAATTGGTCCCACGTGCACTCATTGTAGTGGCAAACAACTTCATTTAAACTCAAGCAACTAGCTAGTTGAGTCACTTTCTGGGATATGATTGTTAATCATAAGGACAAAGATTCGTATTATTCCTAAATTAATCTCGAAAGGTCATTCAAAGCGTTTTGGTAGGTCTCCTCTAGAAAGCATAATTTCCATACTGAGACAAACCCTCGTGGCTGAAAAAGGCTAGTTGAAGCGTGCGCTGCGCATATAAACCATCATCCTACATTACTAATATATGTCTTGAGAAGCTGTGGAGAGTATGTTGACGGTTTGTGATCATTCTATTATGGGCCCCTTTGTGTATTTCCACTAAAATTCAAGATTGACTGAACGCTTTTCAAGATTCTTGCCTTGGGACAATGTGGAGCCTTCTTTACATCTAACATAAATAAAAAAATAAAAAAAAATAGTGAATTATTCCTCCTCTTTGAAATATGAAGGCATCATTAAGGTATCAACCATCAAGTAGCTCAATCTTTGGAGGTGTCGAAGGACGAAGAGAGATTATGATAATCAACAACTTGAAGTCGAATCTTGACCTTATTATATTGTTCTTAGTAGTCCAATAATCTTTTTTTGAAATATATATATATATATACCAACTTATTCCAAGTATAATAATTTTGTTCCATATATATATATAATCTTTACAACCTTTGTGCGTGGTGCCATTCATCCACTCATACTTCTAAAGAACTTAAGAAGAGATGTTTCACAGTGTTATTTACTGCATGTCGGACTTATGAAAGCCTCAATACTGAGAAGCTTCTTCTTTTGGTCAACACCTCAATTCGGAGAACTAAAACATAGAGGTTTCAGACACGAAGGTTTCATCTTCCTACTAAAAAATTTCCCGATTGAGATTATGACAACTGATCACACACATAAAAAAACCCATAAGTTTTTCCCCAGATGTGATCATCCCAATGATGTCACACGATGCAAAAGGGTCTATAAATGTTGAACTATTATATGATCGTTTATCCTCGTTAGCGCTGATCGTCCCTCTCCATCATATTAATTAATATATAGGTTCTCAGTATTATTTAAGAAAAATATCTAAGAGCAACGAGGCTTACTAGCTCAGCACTAAGCTGCGGAATCTTTCCTAGTGCTACTAGTTCAGCAAATGCCACAGACAGACAAAGAAAACTTGGATTATTGTCTTGTCTGGAATTGGAATTGGAATACGATTTATATGAACCAAAGATGGGTAGTTAATCTAATCATGTGGAGACCCTAGTGTGTTCTAGCAACAACTCAAAGGGAAACGTAACCGATCTTATCGATTTCAATACACCAGTGGAAGATCTGATGGGACATCAAAGATCGACTTCCACTTGGTGTATCCCCTCGGAAATGATTTGGACAATCATTACAATCTTGTTCGTCAGTAATTTAGAGCCCATTTGAAATCTATTCTTGCCAGAGTTTTTTATTCTTACAAGAATTGATTCTTAGTAGAGAATGAGAAATTATATTTACCAAACGCATCATCATTCTATTTCTGCTTTTGACAAGTTTACCAAATGGTACCCGGAAATCGACGACTGCCCACCGCCCGCCGGTCGGTGGCGACCGGTGGTAGCGACAACAGGTGGCGACCGGCAGGCGGCGACCGGCTGACAGCAGCCTACGAGCGTGAGAAAAAAAATGATAAATAAAAATAGAAAAAAATCACTTCTTGCAAGAATTGATTTTGGTCCTAGAGAATCACTTCTTTACCAAACGCAATTGTCATTCAGAAGTAGAAAACTGTTCCAGAAGTTATTCTTTACCAAATGCATTTCTACTCCATAAGTAATTCTGGAACAGAATTAAAAATTCTGACAAGTTATCAAACACACCCTAAGAACTTGTTTTCCCTCATAGTTTCCTCTATAGAAGGTCTTTGGGAATCAAGGGTAAGTCAACTCATAATATATCTTGGTCAGAGAATTAGTGAATCTATATACCCCTGATAGGATGCAATACTGGACAAAGCATTATACTAGCAATAGAAGCACAATCTACAATAGCATCCACTAAAAAAAAACTACATCAGTAGCCAATAATCCTTTGTACACTAGATCTCAATGTATTTTTGAAAAAAAATCCTAAACCTATTGTACGGCAACCAATTTAGTCATAAATTTTTCAATTTGGCCAATTTAATCATTAAACTTTTGACAATTTGTCAATTTACTCATAAACCTTTTGTTAAGAAGTACATAGCATAAGTCTGATACCTTCGCTTAAGGAGATTGCCAAGAGGGAGCCAAAATCCAAGCCTGTCAATATATCCAATTGAACCCATCTTCACTCAAAAGCTTAAGCTAATAAGTTATGGACCAATTAAGATATATTAACAGCTCAACACCATACTAATCTTCTGATGTGGGATTTCTTTAATACAACTCATTCACATATGTATCCTAACAATCTCCCCTCATATGTGAGCTCAATGTTACGTCAACTCCTCCTTAATCTAAGTAGCCTTTGCATCAAGATATCTCATCTTAAATCTCCATCAATAGTCAACTTCATAACTATGAAGTCTGCCATCAGGCCCACATTACTAGACCACAATGCCCATCGCCTAAAAACTGCATGGGTCACCAACCATCGACTCTAATATCAATTGTTGAGGAGCGCGTGGCAGAAGTCCAATACCTTTGCCTAGACAAATCACCAAGAGGAAACCAAAGTCTAAGCCTGTCAACATATCAAGTTAAATCCATCTTCACTAAAAAGCTTAAACTAATGAGTTATGAGTCAACTATAATATATTAACGGCTCAACACCACACCAATCTTCCGATATGAGATTTTTTTAACATATCTCACTCACACGTGCATCCTCAACCTAGTCCTAAATCTTTTGATGAGTTTCCAATTTAGTCTTAAATCTTTTAACAATTTGTCAATTTTGACTAGAAATATTTAACCTGGCGGTCTAGTCAACGCCGATCGTCTTACGTGGCACGGTCAGCACTGACGTGAACACTTTTTATGTTTTATATTTTTATTCTTTTCTTCTTTCCTTCTTCCTCTAGCAGTTCGCCAAACCTCAAAGATGGCCGGCGAGGGGCCTCAAGCAAGGCTCACCCTCGCCGACCATTGGCGAGGTCGACCTCGTGTTGCTAGACGTGATCGGCCTCTTCAATGGCTAGGCTAGCAAGGCTCAACCTCACCATCGTTGGGCGAGGCTCGCCTTGGTCGGATCTAGCGAGGGTTGAGCCTCATCGTGGAAGAGTGAGGTCAACCTTGCCAACTGGCAACCTCCCAAACAAAGAAGGAAAAAAAAGGAAAATTTCAAAAAAATTATAGAAAATTTTTTAAAATGTAAAAATAAAAATTGACTATGTCAGCGTTGGTCGTGCCACGCAAGGCAGCTAATATGATTAGACCGACACGTCAGCTATTTCCAGCCAAAATTACCCTAAGGACTAAATTGGCAACTTATCAAAAGATATAGGACTAAATTTGCACAATTGAAAAGCGTATAACTAAATTGGTAGGTTATCAAAAGATTTATGATTAAATTGAACACAATTAAAAGGTTTAGGAATGAATTGACCGCCGTACAACAGATTTAGGATTTTATGGACAATTTTCTCCGGTTCGTTGCATCACTCTATAATGTGAATTTCTATACTGATCTTAGTATATCAGGTGCTGCTCTTTGCACGATCAGTTGACAAGAACAAAGGTGAAATTTCTAAAAAAGGAAATCAAAATCCTTTTCCTATCCGTCAATATTGAGTACTATTAGCAGCGAGTGAAAATACCAGCTTCGACGGAAAGAAATTTTTCAGATCAGGTCACTTTGTTATTCCAAATGAAGTCACATTGGGTGCACTTCTATTCATCCATGAAAATTCCCAGGACAGAACACTGCGACATTTAACTATACAACACAATTTCACTCGGTCTTTACGACATTTGATCGCCGACATCTATTTGCCATTGAAAATTTCACAACAAGCCACTCTAGCCTTCCCTTTTTCTATTTTTTTTCTTTTCTTTTATGTACAGATCAATGCACAATAATCAACGAGGACCGCTTCAACTAGTAAAATTTGTACGTTACATATACACACCAGTGACATGAATCCGTGGCCACGACAATAAATGGCTCAACATATACAATGAACAAAACGAGGGGAAAAATTTGAAGCATACAACAAGCTCCTACAAAAGAATACAGAGACTATATACCTAAAGGGCACAAGCCCTATTCAAACTCTGCAATAATTAGCTTCAATATCCTACAGAAGCATTTTATCTAGCAGCGCCTTGAATCACTGAGTACGCAACATGAAGCCTAGAGGATCGAGAACTCAAAACTTTCATATCTGTGTATAAATAAGAGCATGTCTGAAACCGAAATCATCCAATTACAGGACTTAGCCGAATGGTGAAGGTACGGGACCAGGACCTGCAAGAGCATCCGATCTTTTGATGCTTCCCATACCACATATGATGCATCCAGGAGTTGATAAAGCGGAGAACTTCGCTCCACAGAGATCACAGACATCGTACCCAATAGTTGACAGACGACTGAGAGTGGCAGCACAGAACTGAGAGGGATCTTCCAAAGGATCGATAGATTTGTTGGACAAACCCCTCTGAACACACATGTCAATTAGGCTCCTTAGCTCGTCCTGTTTGCTTGGAGGTGCTTTTGACAAGAGGAGATCGAGCATCTGCTTGGCATAAGCGAAGTTTTGAACATCCATGTTTCGTTTTATGGCCGTTCGAATGCAATTGATTCGGTGCTTTGCAAGTAGTGGTAAAGAACCCAAATGTCGGGATAGTCTGGCCATCTCATCTTTAGCACTAATCGCACTGGCACCTTGGACCTTTTGCAGGCGTCCAATTTCCTGTGGTATCAAAGTCAATAGAGGTAGATGTAGTCTGAAGAAACTCAAATAATGGGGAAAACAATTAAGAGGACTCCTTATTGATTATGACGACTTTATTCTGGCACCAAATCCTCCCAAATGTTATGCATTATTTCTATTAACACAGTGGTGGCACCGACACTGTTATAGACAAATGGGCATTCACTAACCAGAAAGAACATTGTGCAATTTTATAAAGTAAACACTTTCTGTGCACTGCTTGCAGAATGGCATAGTGAAATTTTACTTTGGCTGTATAAAGTTCTTGGATGAGGTTCTGTGAATTGGTCTTTCAGCAGTCAAATTCTCTAAATTCAGGATATAGCTACTCAACTAAAATGAATGCCAACATTCTTAAAAGTGGCGGTCATACATCAAAATCTGCATAAAATTAGACAGTGTCTCCACAATATATTCCTTCGTAAAACGTGCTGAAGGTGTTCAGAGCTGCTGTGTTAATATAAAAAATGTAATGATGCAAGTTTGGGCATAATAATATGGCCAAATCATGGATTACTAGAGAAAATATAGTTCACCTATAAGAATAAGTCATGAAATTTAAATGTTCAACAACACCGACAAAATGAACAAAAAGAGCTTTTCCAGACTTGAACTGACTTGGCTTCAAAATCAATATGAGCATTTCCTTAATTTACTGTAACTGATAAAAATTACCCACACACCTGTAGAAGAGTAACTGCAATTTTGTACTGAGCACAAATAGTGGCTTGTGCCTTAATATCAGCCCCACGTGACTGATCCTTTGCAAGTGCCAGGAAGGCTTCATCAAAACAAGATAATGCATCAGCTAGCTGATTCTGCTCAAGGTGTGCAAGACCAGTTTTAAAACATACTGATGCAGCAGCCCCGCGTGGAACCTGTAAATGCCAACAACATAAAATTAACATGCATCCCATATGAGGAATCCAACAATCAGTTGTTGAAGCAGAGGGGGAGAGTATATACAATGCGGCCACCAGCCGACCAATGCATAACCTCAATATACGATAATCTAATCATATATCAAGCAAAACTTTAACAACATTAAGATTGCAACATCATTGCAATATGAACAATGGAACAGGGTGGAGCCCCACTTTGTTGTTCGTAACGAGGGAGAGAAAGGATGGAGTTCCTCACAAAATTATTAAAAAATAACAAAAAGAAATACTCAATTAATCAGCAGCAGTATCATCAAGCCAAAAGCAATTGTGCAGTCTCACACAACTTTCATACTATAGCAAAAGGAGAGAAGCAATGACTAGCCCATCACACTAGTCTAGGACTTAGAAGCACCAAAACTAGACTCTTCATGGGATGCAAATAGGTGCAAATGCTTCTCAATACTCAAAAGAGAAGAAACCTATAGGGCAATTGCACAATTCAATATACATCCATGTAGATAATTTATGTTCACCTGTCCAGGCCGCACGGATGCTGGTGGAGAAGCAGGATGGACAGGTTTTCCAGAATCTGTGGAAGCCGATACCCCAAGAACGCTAAGATCAAGAGGTTGGGTTGAGATGGGGACCTGAGCCTGGGGCTGCGGTACTACTACAGGGTGAGCAGCAGATTGTGGTGGAATGCCACCATCAGGAAGTCCAATTGAATCGAGTAAGACAGCAGGTTGTTGAGAGGCTTGAGGGGGAACACCACCATCAGCAAGCCCTATATCAGTTACGGATGTATTGACCTGACTAGTTGTTGCTTTTCCAGTTTCAACACCTCGAGCAGCTTCACCCATTTTCGAGAGATAAGTCCCAGGAGGAAGCAATTGAGCTGCAACCTGCAGGGACGATACAGTATTCTGGAAGAAGTCCTCAGGAATGGGTCCAGCTGTGACCCCCATTCCCGTAACGGCAGGACCAGGCTGTGCCCCCGGTGCAGGTTGTGATAACACATCAGTACCAAATATATCTGTGGGAGCAGAAACCAGGCTAAAACCTGTAGGGCCAGTAACCATTCCACCAGTTGAAGGAGCAGAAGGTTGTGACAAGGTCTGCCCAATATCCAATGACTTTGTCCTACTAATGGATGGAACTGAACCCTCACCTAGCCTCAATTGCTTGGTCGCCTCTTTGATCTTGTTAACATCCACGGGAGAGGCAACAGGCTTATCTCTAATTCTTATTTGCAATTTCTTTGTTTTGGGCACACCTTCCTCATCACTGCTGCTACCCTCATCAGCAGCACCATACATTGTCTTCTTAAATTCTTCTTCAGCTTTGGCCTGTTCATCTGCAGCAGTAGCAGTATACTGCTTTGTAAGGGTTTCCAGACCCATCAAGGATTCAGCCTTGGTGTCACCCTCGGCAATGCCTTTGGACTTATTAGACATTGATTTCACCAAAGAAGTTTGTATTCCATTTGGCTTACTGTCACTTCTAACAGGAGTGAGAACTTTGACCAAGCTGTCTTCCCTCACTGCCACAATATTGCCCCTTCCTTTGATTGAACCCAAATACACACCAATATGATCTGCAATTATAGATGGAATAGCACCATCATCTGTTTTCATATATGGCATAACTTCTGCCGCAAGCTCCCACTGAGGTATGTCCTTCAGATTAGTAGGGGTCTTAATTTCCCAGTTTCCACCACCCCATTCAGGTCCTTTAGGGACCATGCTCTCGGCAGCAAAATTAGCAAAAATTCCTTGTGTCCATCCTGTAGACCGGACTCTCAAAATTCGTTCACAGTATCGCCTGATTTCTGAATCGCCACCATCTTCCTCCAATTTCTGAGCAAGACGTCGCATGGCACTGGGGTTCAAGTGGCATATAAAGAGATCCAGCATACTTTCATAGTCAGATATGACTTCAAAAGTCTCTTTTGCATAGTCAAACTGACCATACCTGCATGTCAATTCTCTGTTAGCAACTGAAGGCAGGCACGAGTAAATGGACCCGCAAGTACAAAATCATCTCTTCAATACACCATTCAGTACACACTTGAGGTCAAGTGTCAGCAAATATCATACATGGGACCCATATGCTAAAGCAATGAATTGGACAAGATTATGGATACTTAATTCAGGCTAGTATCGCCAACTTAAATATGTATACCATGGAATTCAACCATGTGACCCAATCAATACTACTCACAAGCTTGACAATAATCATTATCTAAGGTTCCCAAGTCAATATTCATGTTAATAACTGACATGGCAAATGTTTGTTGATAAATAAGGCTTCTACAATACATCAAAGCTTCAAACCACATTTTGGATATATTCTCAGAGAAATTCTTGAAGAATGAAATTGTATCACCTTGCAATGTCACACAGAAGCAGCAAGATAACGTAAATTGAATTCCATGCATCTTTTTGTATAGCAGTCTAAGTATCATTTGGAATAATGAAGGATGCACATGTATGATATGTTTATCACCATGCTATATGGAATATAACTAAAAGGAATTAGCGATAACATCTCCAACTCAAATCCACTCCAGAATAAAAGCCATCCAATGTCTCACTGGTCTCACTATTGGCAGTCAAGCTCAACAAGCCAGTTCTTCCAGCACCAAAGTGTCACCGCCCAAACAAATCTTCCACACATTTCAAGTAACGACGTTATTCATACCGTAAGATTTACAAATCCAAGCATGTAGACCAAAGAATAAACCAAGAAAATAATAGATTTCAAAGAATACATTACTATGATAATTTACTATTAATCTGGTCTATATAGGAGCTGATGTCGGATCAAGATAATTAAAAGCAGAAACGGAAACTAACAGTACAGGTCGACTTTAAGAGTTGTAAAAATTGAAACAACTTATCAGGAATGACATGTAATCACTGAGAACATTTTTTGAGACAAATGAAGTTCCCAACTAGGTGCTTATGTCTACTCACTTGATACAGGCATATCCCAATTGTCGAAAACGATGGAACAAATGAGAAGTTGGAGGGCATTTGGGATAGTCTCTTGAACGCAAAAACTCATCCTTCAAGACTGATAGAGCCGTAGAAAATCGGAGGGCTTTAATTGCATATATACCCCTCAAGACCTAGACAGCAAAAAAAGTAAATAAACAGGATAGGTCCTAAGATGATTGATTATGATAAAGTAAGACAAACACCATCTTTAGCAAACCTGTGTGAATTGTGGACCTGATTGGGAGAGTGATACAGCTAAATCCCCACAAACAGGAGGACCTCTTGCGAGGATGTCAAGTGAGCGTGGAGTTACACGCAAGCTGTCAAACCTTTGTACCCAAAAAAGAAATTACATGTCAGGCATCATTAGGATTCTCATGCAAATTCATTTAGCAATACCATGTACATTTCCACTCCAGACAGTGTACCATCAGGGTTGAGTACCTAGACGTTATTTGATAAAGTATCTCAGAAAGGTCGACTTTTTGCTCAAAGTATTGTTGCATGGTGGCAAATCCAATGAGAAGAGGTTCAAGAAGTCCAACAAGACAGCTCCTAATTTCAACTCCTTTCTTCTGTCTAGGATTTATTTCAGTAGGGGTAGCCAGCAACAGCCTATCATTCAAAGCACCTACCAAAACTGGAAAGAAAGATCATCCAGGCGTCAGAAGTACAGTGACAGAGTAACAATCAAAATCTGAAATATAAATTTAAAAAACACCTGAAATTTTAAAACATGCCAAAAATACAAAACTCAGCACCTGCATAAGGCATACTGATAGAGAGAATGGTCCTTGCTTTCCCATCCCAGCCAAGCACGCTAACTGAACTGGCTGTGGAAAAGAGAAGTGCAGGCCCAACCCATAAAATAGATCTTAAGTATGGCAAAGTTAAGAACATACAATGTTTTCATCACATCAATAAAAAAAAATCATAATCTATACGCATGAAAAGCATTAAGTCTACTGCACATGTAGCCAAGAGCAAAACAGCTAATTGAAAAGCCTCTAAATTAGGATATTGCAGGCATTCCTTTGTCAAATCTGGTAGAACTGGTTGCCAGCACATCAAGATCTGCAGATGCTATAAGAACCCTATCGGTAGTAAGTATTCCCGCAACACAGCCTCTGAGAGTTTCCTGCCAATGCACCTGCCAAAGTCAAACGGACATCAACATTTGAATTGGCAAACGCATTTATTCAATGTCATACATAAATTTACAAAAGAAACAGGATGCCAGCACATGTAAATAGGATTATCCACATTAAACAATAATAGGTAACAATCAGGACAACAACCCAGTATGATTTAGATGAGTTCAATTAACCACATAACAGCAGATAGGTTCACATCAAGAGAGGTAACAGCCATGTTGTGTGAACCAGCACCAAGGTGGCAAAAGAAGTCAGATGAGAGGACATGAATCCTCCACGAGAATAGAGTGCATCATTTGACATTTCTCTGACGACACACTTGCAAATTCTGAAGCGTAACAATAGAGCTTTTACATCTCTTCATTCTTGAAATTAGTTCACAGATGATCAATTTTCTTATTGAGATATTCTCATTTCGTACCGGAAGTAACCAAAAATATATGCTATAATACGTGCACAAATACAGTGTTTTATCAGCGGCACCTCAATACATATTGCTCAAATGTAATTCAACAATGTTCATCCAGATCCACTATCTACAGAGCCCAGATTTGTCTTCCAAGTGCAAACAATTCTCAGATGCTCCTGAACAATCTAAAGCCTATATTAGCCCTCAATGACAAGTTAATTACAATTCTATAGCTGGCTGAAATCAGCAAAGTTTATAGACAACTAGTATTAAGATAAAGGTTTCCCAAATCAAACTGCAAGCTACATGCGGCCAAAAAGAGAAAAAAATTCACAAACTCATGCAGGAAGCAAGAGTTTACAGATATCCTATGCTATAACAGACATTCTAACGGACCCAAAAAAGCAGGGCAAAAGATAAAATTAACAATAATGGAAAAAATTGCTCAGATCTCTGCTCAACAAGGGGTATCTTTATGCTAGAGTTACACAGATAAAAAGACATCCTCATGGACATTTTCTTCAGCCTAATACCCTAAAAAACCTCCAACTTTAGCTTTTGTCCCAATTTTACCTTTTGTCTCATATAAAACCTCCAACTTTAGGTCCAGTCGCAATTCTACCCTAAACTTTTTTTTGTCCCATAGAAAACCCCCAACTTTAGGTCCAATGCCAATTCTACCCTAAACCTTTATTTGTCTCATAAAAAACCCTCAACTTTAGGTCCAGTACCAATTCTAACCTAAACTTTTTTTGTCTCATAAAAAAATCACAGCTTTAGATCCACTATCAGTTTTACTCTAATTTTTTTGTCTCACAAAAGATCACCAACTTTTATTGAGTCTCAAATCTGCCTCCATTAACCCTCAGTCAAATCACCCTTCTCGTGCTTCCATCTCTCATGCTTGGAAATGTTCCATCTCTCACGGTCGGAGAGCTTGCGCTTGAGACACTCAAACAGCTCATGCTTGGGAGTTTTTCATCTCTCGATTGTCAACAAGAAATCTTGGACAGAAGGTTAATGGAGGCAGATTTGTGACTCAAGTAAAAATTTGTGGTTTTTTTTTACTATAAAAATTTTAGGGTAAAATTGAGACGACCTAAAGTTGGGGAATTTTCATAGGAAAAAAAAAATTTATGGTAGAATTGGGACAGGACCTAAAGGTGAGAATTTTTTATGAGACAAAAAATGTTTAGGGTGGAATTGGGACTAGACCTAAAGTTTGAGTTTTTTATGAGACAAAATTGGGACAAAAGCTAAAGTTGGAGGTCTTTTTGGGTATTAGGCCCCTTTTCTTATATCATTTGTCAGGGCTGCAGGTTGCCTGGACAAAATTAGTAAAACGTAGAAGACAGCCCTCTTCTTATTAGGCACATTATTTCATTCAAGTGGCACAAAGGGGATACCAACCCATTTGCAAAATGAATTATGGGATAAAGAGTCCAGAAGGCCTAGAACAGTCCTAGTTAACATTACCTGGAGAACAATCTCATTTACTTTCAGCTTAATTGACTTTTTCCCTTCTGCTTTTGTCGATATGTAATGGCCATTTGTAGTTGAAAGGCGGGATCCTTGGACCAGTTTCGCCAAACCGATGGTGTTCCCATGTGAAGCAAACATCAAAGTTGACTCTGCACATCAATCCAGATCATGTAAAAGCATCTAACAAGCTATATGAATGAAAAAAGAAAATTCCACTCATCAGGTACCTATAGGAGTCGTAAAAATTCTATCAACTTCAGTTTCAAACATGAATGGAAGAGGGCCTTGAACAGAACCAACATTAGCATCTGCAGATTGGCTCTGCTCAGCACTAGAAGCTTCCTTCTTCTGATTATCAGCTTCTAGCAAAGTTCCCCCAGGTAGTACAAATAAAGAGAGTCCAGATTTGTCGTCGTCAAGTACTGCAAATTGATTCTCATTCGGACCAACAAATGCAGCATCTAGACCTGAAAAGTTCAGAAATAAATTATCTAAGTAAGTCTATGGCTTTTATATCGATGTACATGAAGTAAAAGTGGATTTTCTTTGGAAATTGGAAAGACAAACCTTTGACCGAGCTCCCCTTACTGTTAGCAGCCTGACTATCAGTATTTTCCCAGTAAAGGAAAACTTCATTTGCGGAACCTCTGAACTCATAAATAATGAGAAAAAGATGCTGCTTTATGCTGTAGACTATGCGCGTTGGATAGTAATCTACATTCCCAGGGATCTGCAATTAAAATTACATATTGTATCAAGTATAAGATGACAAGTTTCTAGGAAACATTACCCTAAGATGATCGACAATTCAAAAGAATATTCCTGATGCCAGGGGTTTGCATTGCTTCTTACCGATTTTTGAAGTTTTTTGTAGATAGAATCTGTCCCAGAACAAAGATTGTAAGCCATGAGGCTTAGGTCATCTACATAAAAAGCTCGGACAGGATAGTGAAGGACTCGACTCTCTTTATTAAAGAAATTCATCTCCAAATGGAATGGCTGCCAAATGAAAATGGCTTCAGACAAAAATAGAATAAAAATACATAGAGATGAAGTTCACAGACTCAAAAGTTACCTGGCAAACAGGAATATCTTTCAGAGGATATTTAGCATTGGAGACAGTAATAAGGGGTAATCGAGAAATAGGAGCACTTTTTGCATGACCTTCCATGAAATGCTGCAACAACATACCAATAAGTAGTGTGAACAACAATTAAATACAACAAATTAAAACACTAGGCTTTTCATCTGAAGAGAAAAATAGAGACAGGCTAACTAATACTCGCTGATAGCGTGGAAAAACACCTATTACATTAAAACATCAAATAGCAACCACAAATCTGAAATCTTTTCCAGTAAGAAAAATAAAAGAAACGGTTAGAACCACTTATTGGCAAAGGTAAAAATGTCATCATTTCCTGATAAAAACAAAGAAAGTTGATGTTCAAGAGTTTTGTCAATACATTTTTGAAGCATTTCAACCAGCCCAGACCTGATAAGCATTTCAATATGTTAAAAGTAAACACAGAAATTTAGAGAATATTTATTTGGGCTTAAAAAAAATTCCCAATCCAGGCCTACTCAAAGATGAAAACTTACTTGCATGGGTTACGCTCAATGAAAGGTCTTTAAAGGTTGAAATTTTTGGCTATTTATCAAAGACAATGCAGCCAACTGAAATCTAATTTAATTATGCTCCATTGATCAAAGGCAGAATTAAGTACATACTCTCATTCATACTAGGAGACAATACATCTCGATTCAAGTGCAATAACACAAAATGCACCACTCAGATGAACCAACTTAGTTGATTTTGTGCTTTAGCAAATCTTAGAGAGAGTAGGATCTTTGATCCATGTCTATAACTCTTGAGTGAGGTCAAATAACAAAATGGGAAACACAGAGACAACAAGCAGCAGCCAATAATTACTACCACATGCATTTACCATCCTTTTCAAGGACATAACATGACATATATATAACTGGAAGAAAAGACAATTCAGTACTCGAGTACATGGCCAAACCCGCAACAAGCATTTCTGATCATGGACAGTAAATAAGCAAGGTGCCCTTTTTTACATATTGTAAGTTGGAAAACTCGCCATCAGTTGACTCAAAAAAGCACAAGTCACAATCCAGGCACTGGATTTACACCACAAGGTAATGATACCTTGGTGCTCAACTACATATACAAGAACAGATAAAACTCATGAAAAGAGTTATTCAAAGTTTGGATGTTGAGGTAAATTTAACCCCTGGAAGGAACAGTGAGCAAAGTGACAGGAGCAAGCATTTTGAATCCACTTACCTGAGACACACCATTAATGGAGAAGGTAATAACCAATACAGGGTTTGGCTGAGTGTCTAAATACATTATACATTTGACAGGTGTTCATCCTGGAACTATGGAGCATGCAGAGCCTAGATAAGGATACAATTACTAGTAATTGTAATCTTCCCCCGATTCACATGAGAAACCAGTAATTCGCAACCATGATGTCCAACTAAGCTATGAGCTAGAAGTCATTGATCTTTCATTTGGGCAATTGGGCCATGGTGGCTAGTACTCAATAAAGTACAAGAATGATAGAGCAACACTCCTACATACAGAGTGGTATATCTAATGTCAGTGTGTATAGGATGCAAGAAAATTTATATATTAGAACCTCCACAACTCAGCCATACCCTTATATGTAAAGAGTGATTACACAACCACATAAGACTATGTCATACAGCTTAACCATAAATTGAAAATCGGGAAGCAGAAAAGGACTCCTGTCTCGGCTGATACTTCTTTTCATCATACTGTGTATCTTGGAGATTGCATATTCAATAACTCTGAATCAGTCTTGTATTTTGTTGGCATGCTTTTCTTTTTGCTCTCTGTTCTTATATATTAATCATGTAGGGAACGATTTTTTCAATAAATTTCATTAATAAAAAGGACTGGAGCAAAAAAACAAAAGGCCAAGGGAGAAGACTCCAACATGCAGCCACACACTGCTAAATTAGTTAGCTGAGGAAAAAAACCATTATAAATATATGTGGTAAAGACCAAGGAACTGAGAGAAATAATCATCATCAGTCCACAATTAATAAAGGCAAAGAAGCAACATACGCTATAAAGAAACGCCTTCCTTGCAATGTCTGAAATTGTAAGGTGACTTTGACTGGAAGAAAGATCAAAAAGAAATTAATCATTTAACAAAGATACAGTATAGAATGAATAATTTCCATGAACAGATAAGCTCATGTAACCGGGTATAATAAAAAGTGCATGGTGTGAAAATTTCTGGACTCACCCTTTCAAATGATGCTCTTGCAATTGTGCTTGAAGTTGATGCTCGGCCAAGATTCCAGAGGAACCCAAGGAGGAAAGTTTCTCTTTCAAAACAGATGCTGCACATCACTTACGAATAATTAGTTCATATATTGAAAGGTAGAATAAAGATATTAGCCATTACCAATGAAGATATTACATGATGGCAGTATAAAGATGATAAATAATTAGATGCATTTCCAGGAGGCACTTTAAGGATTTCAGAAAAGTCGCTGACAATTTTACAATTTTACTAAAACGTCCAAAAGTAAATATTTCAGAATGCATAAATTGAAGATAAGTTCACTACTCCCACAGAGGAAATTTGTATAACAAATAGAACTAAAACTTAACAAGAAAGGGGCTGAAATTCAAACGGATTGAATATACGTTCAATCATCCCACAGGGTGAAAGCGAGGGTCATGAAAATTGAACCTAAATCTAGTGCCTAGAGGTCCACGGTAATTGCCAAGTAAACCACTCCTTTTCTTGGTAAAATCACACATGTTTCCTCAAAGAAGGAATTCAAACATTCAAAGGCTGTCCATAAGTTAGACCAAACAATCACCAAAGAAGCACGTTCTCAATATAGCTCATGACAACTAAATTGACTGAAAATACTTGAAAAGGAATAACACTATAGAATATCCAAAGATGCAACAATAAATTGAGAGAAGGATAAATCAACGTATACATAGATGAGCGTATTCAGCAGTTGTGAGAAGATTATAAGCATGAGAATCTCAATGTATGGAATAACAAGAAAATAGGTCAAATGCTATGTCAAGGTTAAATATTAGAAATCACCTGAAGACCCCCTAGCACTTTGGAGAACTGCAAAGAGTTGCTTCCTTCCCTCCCGAGTGTATGCAGCCCTACTTTTCTGGTTGTCAATACTTGCCATATTCTGTCAATGAGAAAACGAGATTCATTTCTCAAGTCCACTCACGAAAATTCGGTAGTAAATAAGTTGATGGCTGCACGTAACTGCAAAGAGAAGGGTGGCTAAATTCAATTTGGGGTGCACTTCTAATGCTCTAATCCGTGGTAAGGGATACACCGTTTCTCCCCCTTGTTGAGATAAAATGTTAGGGATATCGATTGATTCAATTGCTGCAGCCAAAATCAAGACGACCATGAGCCAATGCAGATCAGAATCAACATATGCAAGTAGATGCAAGTCAGAGGGGAAGATAGAGCATCAATTATATCAGCTCCAGCACTACAACAATTAACAGCATCAAAGTTGCAGAAGTCAAGAACTCATGAAGAAAATGAAAATACATCTTTGGAACACAGATTCTGTTTATAAAGACATTAGCAGTCAGGACTCTAGAGCACTAAAAATATTATTTTCAGCACAATATTTGTAACTGTTAAAAATGCAACGTAGATTATGGAGCTTTTACCTATGACTACTGCAAATTAGACTGTATGTGGTCAAGATTATTGCTATACTTTCCTCATCCAAGTGGATAATTTATAGATCGATATTGAATCGTCCAATCATGCTTCAAATAAGCACTCTGTTCACATAAAGAAGCAAACCACACTCAAGCTGACTTCTTATCGATGCGAATTTGGTATGTGGGTTAACAGCTGGAAGACTTAGGGCGCATTTGGTAACACTCCAAAAATTCTAATTGTGCTCCAACTCTAAAAATGCGTTTGGTAAAGAATTACTTCTGAAGCAGAATTAGGTTTGACAAAAGAAGTAAAAATTTCTACTCCAGAAGTAATTTTCTCCTCCCCTCCAAAAGTGATTCTTGTTCCTCCACATCAAGGGCAAGGGCGGTAGCCCTTGTCGCCGCCGGTCGCCACCCGCCGCCCGCCAATTGCCAAAGTAGAATGAGGGTGCGTTTGGTAACAATCCATAAATGCATTTCTCATTTTGGAGCAGAATCACTTCTGGCCAAAAGTTGAATTCTGGAGCAGAATGGTTACCAATCGCGCCCTTACAATCCAAAAACAAGCAGCTTTCACCCACAGAATGGAGCATATTTTGGCAATAGGGGGGTCAAGAACCCATTATTTCAATATCCATGAGAAAAAGCCTCTTCACAACTTTCAAAATCAAAAGCTAGTCGACATGATGCAGGAAAAACAAAAAATATCTAGAATGCTTATAGAGCTAGCTGCCAAAAAAAGCCAGTGCAAATCTTATCTACCAAGTAACAAAACATGAAGTTCAATCCACAACACAACAAGCACCATCCACCAGACTCCCACGATATGCAACAAATGCAAACAGAATTTCCAACCCAAATCATCACATGGTTTCAATGTTTAAGTTCTATTGCATAATCTCATATGTAAAGTGCAAAATCATTGCCAGCATTTGAACAAGTTGATATAAAATAAGAATTTAAAATAGAGGAGAAATCAGAGTTGCCACTACAGCATCATGAAAGAACTTGACAATTTTTTACTTTTAACATCAAAACACTTTGCACTTCCATAAGTATCAAATGAAGGTTTCGCACAAAAAGATATGACAGGAAAATCAGCATATTCCTTTATGGTGATGTTGCGAAATGCATGAAGAACCCATGAATCTGGAATACCTGCAGGTTCAAAAAAATTTGCTGGCATGGGTGGTCTGTTTGGATTAAGGTTCACCCTTGTTTTCCAGACTTGAAGGTTCCCATCCCTTGAAAGTGTGACTAGCAGCCGTGGCATTGATAGCCAAGCAATTGAAATAATTGGTTGAGAACCCACCTGCGTACTGGTCGCACATAATTGACATATCGCGGCCATGGTCAGAAATTGTTACTGGGACGATAAAATTTAACAAAATGTTAAGAACACAGAAAGTTTTGTGTCACCACTAATCCAGAATGCACCACACAAATATGAATAAATTAGAAAAAAGTACTGCAAATTTGTTATAATATCATGGAGGACCCCAGCATCTTGTTTTGGGGGGGGGGGGGGGGGGGGGNNCAACAAGTCCAGATCATACTAACAAGTCGTGAAGCATTATACATCAATTGCCTAGAGAAACTAAATGTACCATGACTTTCTCATCCACATTCCAAATAATTCCACCTAGCATATTATCCAGGATATTATCCACCTATTAAACGCTCCAAATATCAAGATCTTCAATCTTTCCGAAAGCTAAAATTTAAGGAAATGTCTCCCTTCTATTGTGATTGATCTTCTGTACATAGGTGGATCTCCTTGGTGCTTCATCAATTTACCCATATAAAAGAACCACATTGATGTCATATCTAAGGACAGAATTTTGAAACACAATTGATAGAGATTTAATAAGTTCATGGTAACAAATTGTACCGCAAACCAATAGCTATGAGCAAAAATATAACTCACATTAAATATTCGGGTTCGTAAATATTTGGGATTTTCGTGATATTAACTCTAATATAAACGTGCCATTGAAAAGATGAAGCCCCCTAAGCATAGCAAATGACCCCAATCCACCACAAGTCAGAACTTACATTCCAATCATATTAGGTCTCTCGGTGGAGACATCCCATGCCAATAGTGTACCCCGTCTATCACCAACAAAAACCCATTCTAAAGTCGGATGAAAAGCAAAGGCACTGGCTCCTAGGAGCTTGATAGTATTATCAACTGCGATGAAATCAAATCCAGTTAAAGCCACACTTTAAAAAGTCCAAAGGACGCATAGTGGAATGGGCACTCACGTTGTAATGTGTAATGAACAGCATATGTATGGATGTTGTAAGCTCGAATCAATCCATCTGCATAAGCTACATACTGAAGTAGGAAAAAAAAACAGTAAGCATTCAGCATCAGCAGTACCCGCAAAGTTAAAGGACAGAAAGATCTTTTAAGTGAAAATAAAGAGAAAAAAGGAAAACAATATGTACCAGGACAGGAAGACGAGGATGGCAAGCAAGATTGACAATAGGTTTCTTCAAGTCTGTCTTTATTTTTGTTGGTGCCCTACCTCCTTCAACAGTTCCAACAACTACAAGCATTTGCCACCAAAAAACAACCTTATTAATCTAGATCCATCAATAAGGCCACATCAAAGATTTATCTGCTCTGTCAGAATTATATTATTAAAAAGTAAATCTAAGGCTCTGTGCATGTAATGACAGTTCTGTAGCTACAATCTGGAGATATAAAGCTCAATAAGAAAGTAGCTCAGAAGTGAACCCAGCAGATGACTTTTTAAGTGGCGTTTGTGCTTTATCTGTCTTTTGTTGCTTTTTTTGGGACCTTTTCCAGGATATTTGAAATAAAGCTCTTAGAACCCAATTGGAGATGCCTTTTTCCAGGATCACAACTTCAGAACTGTTCCCTAGAACCCTTTCCACTAAAGAAAAAAAGACCAAGACAATTCTTATACAACAGCTCAAAAAATTTATGCAACCATATATTCATACAGCACTGCTGAAATTTTGCTAAGGACTTCTATCTTCATCTTGTCTTGCACATTATATTCCAGATAAGAATACAGCAAACGAACTTCCAGATTAAGAAACCAACCAAAAACAATCTGTTTTCCAGTTCTGGGAAACAAATTTCCACATCGGAGCATTACCAAATACCCACACAATAGAGCTACAAGACAGCATCTACTGAGCTAACCATCCAATCTAAGTAGTAGCATCTTAACTCAAGTAATGTAGTATATAGGGTTTTCAACCATATTGAATTTAACTAAGTGATTGCATAATGTCAAACTTTTCTGCAGTAATTCTAAATGTAGTAGAGATATCCTAGTCATCAGTTTAATCACATATACTCATTTTTTAGTCTTTTTTTCTACCAGCATCAGCTCATGGCTTGATGCCAACAACTGTGTTCCTTCCATCTCTTAATACCATTTGACTAAGAACATTTTCTTTTTTCTTTTTTCTTTTTTTTAAGTAAGGTGAAGATGAGAGAGGACAGAGGTGTAAGTGTGCTTATTGGCAGAGGCCCACTCAAGCATAACGATTGATGCATTATTTTATGCCTAACAAGGTTCTTTTATTTCTTCAGCAAACCCTTGCTTATCTTTCAAAAAATTTGTCTCTTTCAACACCAGCCTCTTTATTCTCTACTTTATACCCATCAATACATCATGACAGGGAAAAAACCTACCAATAGACTTAAAGCCTTCCATAATCCCTCACAAACCGAAGCATAAACATTCATTAGTGTTTTATAGCTAAGATCTAGTCAGATTTTTATGCATCTGCAATATGAATTGGATCATGGCAGGTTATAGAACAAGAGATTAAGCTTGGCAGGATATATGAGACCCCTTTAGTAAGACAATTCGACTTTCTTGTAGCTTTCTTCATAATCTGGGCCATGGCTCTTGAGAGGAAAGAGCTCCCTGTTAAGACTTTACAGATAGGTGGATGATAATTTTGTGCTCTTGGAATATTGTAAGATCTCTGAGTTTCTCTAAGCCTTGAGTTCTGTTTGTATTAAAATGCTTCAATAATACAATAGACTCTCAATTCCTTCTTTAGCTCTAAGGTTCTGTTATATATGGATTTACATCCCTTGGTTCCTCAATAATGAATCCTTTACCTTCTAAAGAAACAATATACTCTACATAAGTGTGTGTATTATATATTATACATGTGTGTGTGTGTGTGTGTGTGTGTGTGTGTGTGTGTAAGGGGAGGGAGGGGGAGGGGAGAGAGAGAATAGAACAAATGCATTGGAGGAAAAGCAAAAGATGCAAAAATTAAACATTTCACAATGGATCGATAACTAAAGAAAATGAAGAGATCAACTAACCTGTCACACTCATCCTTCGGTGAAAACCAAAAAACACAACAGGTTGTAGAGGGGTCAAAGCAAGATGGACTTCTGTGTCAGAGGAAATCTGCTCCATCCTCTTTTCAGGTGAATGTAACACACAGGTCTGTTCGGAGTCAAAATCACAAGATCGAATCGTGCAGTCCTGTGAAGTGAATGAATGCAAGCAGTGAGGGGATAAGGAGCACAAGTGAAACAAAACCCAGAAACTAAAAAAGGAAAACTGCTTCAAATAGGTATCTGCTACAAACAGCACTTAAAGGTAAAGTGCTTAACCAGAGAGTCAAACAAATAAGACTGCAGCATGATTTAGAGATAGACGGTAGCTAAGAATATGAGAAATTTACAATGACTAACTCGATGAGCACTGAAAGGGAAGAGGCAGGGTCTCCTCTCAGTAACTCATGCTCGTCCATGAGTATAAAAGAACACAAAAAAGTCGGTAAAGCAGATACATTTTGTATATAGTAAATGTGAATAGCTAACTACTTTTTTCCGTCATGAAAACTGAAACAGATGAGCAGCTGTAGATCATTCAATTGTATTTAGTTTTCAATAAGAAGGAACACAGCAAATCTAGATTCTAGAGATAATATTTAAAGCACTGGTCATTAAATTGTGTCCCTCATTGGGGCCACAAATAAATCACTCCCTTCCATCCAGCTGGAAAAGTGGTGATTTACTGGAAAAACTTCCTTACTACTACAATCATGCACTCCTATTTATCATGTGGACTTTACAAATATGTGCATCTGCATCCATGCATTTATTTGTGTGACGTGTACAATTGTAAAATGTTACATGTCGACCATGAAAGAAAGGATCCTATAACTATATGCTCAAGTTATCATACCACCACTCACACATCAAATAGACCATGTAAAGACAGTCATGCCAAAACATCCCAGGAATATATAATCATCTTCATTAGCAACTTAATTATCCTAGATGCAGAAAGCCATTGAGAAACTGACCTCAAGGATAGCAATTACAGCATGCCCACTAGTTGGACTATACTGCATCCGAACAACAGGAGAACCGATGTCAATTGAAGAGATCTTGCTTCCAGTAAATGCATCAAATTCTGGTTGACAAAAAAAAATTAAAGATCATATTCACCACCAGGAAACAACATGCAGAGAAAAGATCTTAGGAAATAGAAACATTTTCCTGATCTGGGCAAAAGGAAAGTATTCTGACATGTAAAAACTTCAGGGTCAAAAAAGTGAAAGATGCATGTAGAAGATTATTGACATGGCAGGCCTCATGAAGTTAACTGATGTCTTTGCCTGGTCAATGGAAGTTTTGCCACTTATTCCAGCATCGAGGGAGTTCTATAAACATTTTAACTTCTAAGCACTAATTTCTTTAGAGCCTAATGTGCAAACTTGTTAAGAATGTGGTATTATTTGCTACAAATTACAGAATGGTTTTAATAAATCATTCAGGGGAATCCACAAAGTAATCTAGCAATCATTCAGTAGCTTTGTTTCAAAGTTACAGCCAACATTAAACATTGACTTCACCATAACCATATAAAGTGTTAAAGTTAGGCTTTCAATGGGCCTTATATCATATAGTGTCCCCCACCTATCTGCTTAAGCTTTTGGATTCAAATTTCTAACATAAAGTAACAGCATCACTCGTCCAATTTAATGTCTACCCCTCAAAGAAGCTGAAAACTAAGCATTGCACAATATATTGTTCCACAATAAGATGGCACCATTACACTTATGTCATATCTTTTAATAGCAAGAACAGGAGGTGGAATAGGATTGCCAAAATTGGGTATCCAGTACAAAATGGTACCCAAAAATTGTGATAGGACCACAATCCACAAGAAGGTATAAAGATCCAAGGGAAACAGATCTACTCATTTAAGCCCTGATGGAACAAGGAATAATTCAACCAAATTTGAACTTCAAAAAGAAGGCAACAATTCTAGTCAACCAAAAAAATAAAAGGAGAAGGTAAAGTTGGAATCATGCTCAGCCAGCACCACAATCAAAACAAACTTAGTGGCAAAAACTTAATTTAGTGGTTACAATGCAAATGGCCAAGCTTGCATATTTCTAGTACCAAACAAACTACCAAAGTCGAAAAGCTGTGTGATCGACCCATCTGAAAAAATACAAACTATCTGCATTCTATAAGTTAGTAGGCAATCAATGTAGATTGTGGCTCATCTTAATTCATTAAAGTTGGTAAGTTGACTTTTTCTTGACCACACATGAGGAAGAATGCTACTCTCACCTCCACCTACTCCCACTTTCAAGCTTTTTTAGTAAAAAGAAACCTCTTTTATGTACTTTTCCCTGATTTCAATGCAATTGTCTAAAACACTTATTTTTTATGTACCTGGCAATAAATGGCGCAATAAGATACAGTACAACCACAGTACGCTGCAATTCAAGATGTATGAAAATGCAACTCAATTTCAAGACAAAATAACAAATTTGGATTCACTTTAATAGAGTTGGTATATATATTTCTCACTTAATTTGTGGTCAATTTCTTGACATGTAATAAACAAACTTTGTTCCACAATGATTGTATGGGTATCAAAATCGTATATGCTAATCGTATGTTCATTGGGTGTCTTCAAGTCATCTACGTGTTTCCAATCTTATAAAGTTAAAACAAAAAAAAAAGGTTTTCTATGACACGTAGGTCATTAGCTAGCTACTCCTATATAGGTATTATCATTTTTAAAAAGTAGTGTTTTTGAACTTCTTTTTCCATGTCTCACGTATTAGAAAATTTTCGCTCATAAGATTAAAGAGAATGTATATCCACTCATCTTGCTAATAGAAACAAGAAGTCATACGTTTTGATGATAGGTTTTCACAAATTACCAAATATTTGTAAGTAGAAACCATGAAAAAAATTTGTTGGCCGAAAAAAGAAACCATAAGAATTTGTATTCATTATATATCTATCATTTTCTCCCTCTTGATGTATATTAAAATATTATTAACGACATAACTCTTGATCTTAAAGAAAGTCTGGCTGAAATTATTGTTAAGTGTCGCTATATTCTCATCGTGCCAAAGGCATGGGTTCATCACTAGTATACATCTGAACTTGTGTTGCACTAGATAGGAAATCTACCGAAGAAACTCTTCGAGATAAATTGACAAATTTCATCTTCCTCGATCTGGTTGAGATAGTGAGGTACTTGACAAACTCATTGGTAACTCCTGCCTAGTATATTTAGCAAGATAACATGACAACTTACCCCTCTTGTCAAGCGAATTCTAGAGGGTAGTGGGAAGGTAAGGAACTTATCATTGCATTTCCTCTGCTTCAGACCCTATCCAACCCCAACTTTAACCTTTACCTCATTGATTGATGGACATGCCTAGTCGATCTAACAATTTTCGATAAAGGTCATCAATCAAATATACCATCGTTTTTCAGGTACACTGCCCTTGCAAAACGGTTTTAAGTTGACCTTTGTAGCCATGTTCTTAAGGGTACAAAAGTTAAACTACACTAGAGAAAAGTAGATGTACCCCTCTTAGATGATGGCAATAAGAAGGCTTGAATAAAGAGATAAAAGGGGAAGAAAAAGGAAAGAAAGCATATACTAATAACCAGAACTCAACAAAATCACTTTGCACCACAAGCGAAGTTCGACTCGGCCATTTTAAGTCAGAAAACCGGACAAAAAACTCACAAATTCAACCACACCCAGTAGTTTGATCACAACCAATCGCAACAAAACTGACTAATACTGCAATTAAACGACTCCCAAACTACTTCAAAACGAACATTAGAGGTCGTAAAAACTCACAAAGCCATTGTTCAGCACTTCCAACGACAAAACGCAAAACCAGTCGTCAAAGCAGAGATAAGAAAATCACGAAATAGTCAATTACCAACTACGTGGGTTCCGATAGCCGCGGCGACAATCGCCTGATGCGGATGGAAAGCCGCAGCATGAGGCTGCAAGGGCTTGAGGCCTCTTCCTATGTGCCTCAGATCCAGATGCTGCACCGTCGACCACTCCATGTCTATTCACCTGAAACTCCGATTCCCCATCCTCAGTGCCGATTCATAAGGGAAAAAAACAGCAATTTACGAACAACAGCGGGCTTGTTTCGATGGCCGTGCCAGGGACACATCCATGACACGATCGATCGTCCACATTAACCTCAATTTCCCAGCCGAATCAGTCGAAGCCCCAGCTCGGAGATCGCTGTAGCGTGAGAAGTAGCATATGAACTACGACAAAGCGTAACTCCGATCCACGAGCAGGCGTTTGCGCAGAGAGAGAAAAAGAGAGAGATCTAGCAGCAATGGAGTTCGATTGAAGAGAAGTTGCAGAATTACCTGGGAGATCGCTCGTCAGATTCGGAAGCGCATCTGGAGAACAATCAAAGGAATGCCGAAGTAACAGAGAGATCCCCAGAGAGAGCGAGAGAGGAAATGAAGACTGGTGAAATTGAAGAAACGGAGCAGTCCTTCGGGTTCTTTTTTTCTTTTCTTTTTTATTTGTCAGAATTGTTGAAACTTCTTTTTTCTTTTTTCTTTTTTCTTTCGTTTTGTTTGACATTGCATGGTCTCAAGAGTGGAGCAGATCTGGGTCGGATTAGCCTTGGACTCTGGGCCGAACAGCAACACAAACAGCTTAACCCAATTTGGGTCATTTCTTTTGTAAATTCCTTAATGCGGATTTACAAATTTTAGGATTTGAGTGCTGACAAGTTTTGAAATTTTCAGTACACTTATCTTAAAAAAAAAAAAAAACACAACCTCACCTGAGTGTTGAAGAGGAGGTCCACACAATGAAGGATTGGCCCGCCTCAATCGACGCATATAAGAACAATTCGGGTTCCCTCACAATCATCGAAATATATATACACGAATTTTCAGTCCCGTGCTTTGTAAAGATTCTGTTTAAAAATTTTACTTCGAAATTATTTCGCAGATTTCATGCTTAAAAATACACATAATAAGTAATGACCATAAAAACTGTTATTTATTAGTCTAGTTTTTTTTTTTTTTTTTTTGGGGGGGGGGGGGTCAGAAATGATTAGTCCAGTTAAGTGAGAGGAGTGTGGTAAGAGAAATCATCCTTATGTGCAAATGCCACTGAACAATGGAAGAACCTCTTGGACTGAGCAAAAACGTTTAAATTAATCAAGCGCTAATGCCCTTGCATTACTGCAATTATGTAAAATGTCAAGCATGTTTTGTAATGATATGAGCGCTTGATTCCTTCTAAAACTTGAAAGTAGTTTTCCTTCTTCTTTTTTTGGGTCATAGGAAATTTTCATTTCACATAAAAGAGAGGTACGTAATTTCAAGACAAAACCAATCACAAAGTATTACAATCCAGTGATCATCGAAACTTGCATCATCATCGGTGATGAGCACATGCCAAAATCTTTCTCTCTAGTAACTACGGCTTTGCCAAAATGCAGTGTATGTCTAGTTTCGACGTCCCCAACACCACCACCATACATAGACAACGACAACAACAACAACACCAATAGATTGAAAAAGTACAAATAACATCTTATAAATCCCATATCTATCTTCAGATCGAGATAGAAGGACTCCCAAATTTGGAGTTGAGAGAGAAGAACTTCAAAATAGATACAGATGATCAAAATACTGTAAGATAAACTCACCGTTGAACACAATGATAAAAGAGCTTCAGCGACTTGCAGAGCGCTTCAACAACGTCCACGAGATCACTGAAGAAATCTTGAAGATTCTTAACAAAGTAGAAACAGGGAGATAGATAGGGATATAGAGAGGAAGAGCGAAGAGGGAGAGAGAGGATCTCTCCCTCAAGGACGACCTAGGATGGGTTGGGGTTGGGGTTGGCAATTGGAAACCCTAAGGGAAAGAGGGAGGGAGAGAAAAAGGAGCATTCACAAGACCGAAAGTGGTTGTTCTAGTAACCTTAGAGGCAATAAAAAAAAATTGTAAAGAATGATAGCAATCAATTTTCTAAGGGAAAGATTATATAGGCCAATGGAAAAGATTGAATGTTTTGCTTTGCACCGAAAGGAAATGGAAAAATTACTAGCTAGAAGACATGATGAAAATGTCAAAGAAGCCCTCCGCTAAATATTGATTCCATAGTCACATGCCCAATTGTAGTTGAATTAAGGTCTACATGTTCCGTGGAAAATTTAACCTTCTTAGAAAAACTTAACCTTCAAGATAGGAGACTTGTACTGCAGAGTGGCGGTTGGAGTGTCCTTAACCTCGAGACCATCGTAGCCTATGCCACCTAGGACCGGCGGCGGGTTGTGTGTGCTAAGTGTAGTGATACAATAACGAAAGGCATGCATAACAATTTATATCATACACCGCTTCTATTTACGCCCACACAACATTCATTCCTACACCAAACTTGCAAAACAAGGGGTTACCAATCACTCCACCCCTTGTCACTCCATTTCTGCAAAAATATTTAACACCTCAAATGTTAGGGATTTACCTAGAGTCCATGCTGCCAAATAAAATTTTTTCAAGAAATTGAAATTTCGACTTAGTCCACTACATTATTAAAATTTCAAAATTTTAATGTTTTTCTCCAGTGGAGTCGCCAAGTTATCACGACCTAAATTTCGTTAAACCTAGGTTAATGGATTACTAAGTTAATTAAATAAAATTAACTAACCTAACTCGAGTTCTCCCAAACTCTATCAATTCACGACTTAGGTTTAAATGATTAATATGCAAATTATTTGACTTGGAGTTGCTCTAATCATTTACTGTAGGTTGATTATGAGGATGCTAGCACTATCACTTAGACAGGGTGAGTAGGTGAATTTAAATAAACTTGACTAAAATTGCGGAATAAAAATAGTCAAGATAAAATTTATAAAGGACGAGACAAAGTTTGAGGTCGTGTGCAGAATAGTCTTAGATGTTGTAAGTAAGAGTTAGACGATAGAGAAATTTGCACACAAAACTTATAATGGTTCGGTTTAGATCAAGCCTACGTCCATTCTCCACGCTAACAGCCTACTGGCTGGATTCCACTAATGAATTAATGAGAGGTTACACCGAACAATGCTTCTCAAATGATAGATCACACTATCTCACACAATCACTCTTTTCTAAGCCTTTCAAATATTACAACTTTAATGTTCACGGGAGACAAATGTGTAGGACTGAAGTTCTCTTTAAACTTTGAAATTTATGACTCTTGATCTTTCTCATCTTCATGACTTCAACCTCCTTATATACTCCTCCACATCCAAACTGACCGTTAGACAACCTCAGAGGATCATTCTCCAATTATCCCATTGGATCCAAATGCTTCAAGGGATTATGTAGCCATTGAGTGAAATAAAATCAGAATCTCTATGGATTCAGTCGTCCATACAATCTGAATTTAGGTTTCCATAAGTAGAGTTCTTTGTTTGGAAAGCTTATCTTATCTTTGAAGATTTGATAATCAATTTAAGATGTTTTTCTTTGATAATACCGTTGCAAAACTATCTAAAAAATTGATCTTCAATCAATGATCTTCTATAAGTGAAATCCAAGTCAGATTATTAGCCGTTGCAAAAGATATAACTATTGTATTATGAGTCTAAGATCCTCAGATGTTATTATCAGAGTCTAAGATCCTCAGATATTATTGCTAGAGTCTGAGCATACTCCTCAAAAGTAGATTTTTGAATCTGAGCTTCCATGTTCTAGTCCCTCCAAGCGTATTGGCTATCGCGGCTCTACCTCGCTGTTCACCTATCCAAAGTTTCTCTAAACTTTAACGAACTCCCCGTTTTAGACTTGTTCACCTTCTACCAAGGTCTTTCCAGCTTGTAGATACATCTATGTCCAATACCTTGTTCACCATTAAAACTCATAACCTTCAAACTTTCTGACATAGCTTTCAGATGTTCTGATATAACCCTCGGACGTTGTGATAAGACATCACCCGCATAATGGCTTATGCATCTTTTACCTAGTTCTACTCAACCAATAAACACATTAGTAACCTTCGACTATTTTGTCATATTCAAAACATCATAAGGGATTTTCCCTAACAAATTAAAACCTAAATAAAACATAAGGAGAAATTTTTTATTTTTACGAACCAAAGATCAATAAGTCTAGGGACTTGATTATGCTAGATTAAATCTAACGCTCTTTCAGTATCATTTCATCTAATGAAAAAATGTTTGGCAGACAACTTTAGATTAATTTCAAATTAAAGTCCTAACATGTGTGGTGATCATACGGTTGTCCAAACATTAAATTAACAATCAATAATCAAAGCATTACATAAATTGCAAAATAAGGATAAAGATGACATACCTGGATCCTGCAGCCCAAACCCCTAGCGTTTATCTCCCAAACGCAAGACTTAAGCTAATGCGATTATTTTTTTGGGTTTTCACTTATTTAATGAAATGAAATGCATGTAATGCAACTATGCTAAGATGAAAGACTAACTTAAATGTCCTAACATATGATTGAATAATTAATCTAAAAAAAAGATGACATGCATTGTGTTCCTAAATTTATCTCTTCTAAATGACAGACAAAAAATAAAATGCAATTATACTATATGTCATGCACTTTATTTAAATGAGCCTAAATGTCTAAACTAAATTAATGGATAAACCTAGACATTAATACTAAATGAATGTGCCTAACATTATACTAAATGAACCTAGACATGGCACTAATGTATGAACCTAGACATGGCACTACATGAACCTAGACTAATGAGTACCAAATATGACCTGCACATGTGAGGAATCTTTTTGGTATATTCGATGAATTTGGAAATTAAAAATCAATTAAATTAATTCTATCCTAAATGATGATTATTCTAAATATCTAGGAATTAAGTGAAATTAAATCCTAAAAATATTTTTGGAAATCTTATCCTAATTCTAAATGTTTTAAGAATAAAAATTATCTAAATGCAATCCTAATCTATATGCAAATTAATTAAAATGAATCTAACCTATGAGATAACATTCACTAATGTTATCTTTCTAAAAAAATTGAACCTTAAAATCCTATCTCTCTAAAATGTTTTCAATATGAGATTTGTAATAAATGCCACCTTACTATTTTATCCCACATTTTCTGAATTTTTCAAATTAAGAAACCATCACATCTTCAGAAAAATATCCTCATGTTATCTAATGTGATTAAAATGACGGATGAAGTTGGTGGATCAAATCTACATGGTGGTAGATTGAATCATCCAACTTCCCATGCTATCAAAGCGTTATCTTAGGATGGAGATCGAGCTCAGATATATCGCATGTTGTCAGTGCGAGGAAAAATCCTTAATTATATTAATTTTTATTTTTTACAAAAAATTTACATTATATTTAGAAATTAAAAATTTGGAAATTATCTAAAAATAAGAAATTTCAGATCAAATCATTCAAGATAGGCAACATTATCAATTAGAATCAAAGGATAAGGTAGTTACCTAATTTGAACTCATGTAGATAATCTCCTTTCCTCTTTCAAACTCGGATCAGATCGGGACCGACTAACGAATAGGGCTGCGGGGGGTCTGCTCGCGATGGCCGGTGACAAGAGGGCCATTAGAGAGCTATTGGAATCGCCAAAAAAGCCACTAGACGGCTAGCTCTCTCGGACTCCCTTTGGGGAATTTCGTCGAGCACAATGGAGCCACCACGGATCAAGGGCTCATGCGGCTTCTGGATCAGCTCGAGTTGGTTCTTGATTGTCGACCTCAGCCTAGGACATGTTTGGGACACCGCCCGGTCGTCGGACCTCAGGATCGTCGCGAATGATCGGGAACAACAAAATAGGGCTTCTATCACGGAATAAGCTGGTCTCTAAGCCTCCTTCTTTGGTATGGATCTCTACGTCAAGGACTCGACTGGGTAATGGCTCTATTGGGTTTGCAACTAGGTCAGACCTAGTTCTTTGCGGTGCAACGTTGGAGTCTGGTTACGTCGATAAGGGTCTAGATCGTAGCTGGGAAAAGCACGAGAAAGCAAGGTCGCCTGCCTTGTTTTAGGTACGCTAGAGGGAGGCTGGTTGCCAAAGTAGTTTCGGTCATCTAGATCTCTGCTTCTGACAAGGCTACGATCAAAGGCTTTAGGGGACCATGAACTACAATGGATGTAGTTCGTGGAGGTGGGTCTCTGGACTCAACAATAGTGCCAGCAAAGTGGAGCAATCGCGCGTGAACAGGCTCGGCCGAGGGGTTTCTCCGTCGAGAGCTCCCGATCTCTCTCTCTCTCTCTCTTGCCTCTCGTGTGTTTTTGTGATGAATGAATTGCATGACCTCTGTTTCAGAGGCATAACATGGTATAAATACAAGTTTCGAGGTTTTCACAATTTTTTGATATTTATGGTTTGGCCCCCAAACTTTTTAATATTTGCAAATTGACTCTAATGATCTTTTTCTCTCTTCAATTTACCCCCTTAGGGTTCGGCCAGCCCATGATGAGGGCTGAGCCGAACTTCACCCCCTTTTGGGTTTGTTTATCTCTTGTAGGCTTAATTTTGGCCTTTTTTCTAATTAAATAATGGACTTTTAATAATTAAAAAGCTTTCTCCCTAATTATAATTTAAGCGGATTGAATTAAGTTCTGAATAGGCCCTAAGACCTCAAGAATTCAGCCGCCTCTCCCTAGCTTGGCTGAAGTTTTTGTTCAAGTTGGCTCGATTCGTGAGTCCTTTTCCAGTCCAATTTCGCCCCCTGTTCCAATTTAAATACAAAAAGCATGAATTCTAGTATGCTAAAAATTAAACTAAAATGCCTAAAAACTAAATGACAATGATTTAAATTCTTTTGGCTAGGGGCTAGGATCGGTCTCTAATTTTTTATGCAAATAGACTACTAAATTAAATTCTAAATCAATACTAAAATGGGGCCAAAATTTAGGTGTCAACAAAAAGGTCACTTTATTTTCCTAAGGGTTAATACCATGAAAAACCCTAAACTGGGATACTTGTAACAAATTTACCCAAAACTAATTTTTTTATGACGAAAAATCATAAACCGGTACACATGTTACAAATTTACCCAAAACTAATTTTTTTACCATGGAAAAACCCAAATCAGTATATCTGTGACAAATTTACCCTCCATTAGTTTCCGTTAAATTTAGTTAATACCACGAAAAATCTTAAATTGGCACACCCGTGACAAACAGAAGGTAAAACCCCAAATTTGTACAGCTCGTCGACTGTCACATATCATCAAACTGAGCAATTTAACGGTAAAATTTGACGGAAACTAACGAAGGTAAATTTATCACATGTATACCAGTTTGAGGTAAATTTGTCATAGATATACCAGTTTAGGGTTTTTCGTGATCAAAAAATTTGTTTGGAAAAAATTTGTTACATGTGTACCAGTTTGGGGTTTTTCTTGGTATTAACCATTTTCCTAAAGAAAAATACATCATTTTTGTGATGTAAAAGTGACATAAGCTATTTCAACAATATGGAATTTCTTCAAATATTTTTTTTCGTGCCGTAAATACTTTTATTGATCATAAGTAAATAATCATTTTCTTAAGTTTTCTTTTATCAATATTTTTTTTCTACTGGTTGAAATAAGAACGTAACAGGAAACAGATTAGCGTATATTGTATATGTTGGATGACAGAAGATAACTTATTTTTTGTACTATCTTATACGATATTTACTTATTTTTAGGAGACCTGTACTCTGTTTCTTTGTTTCTCTTTTTTTTTTTTTTCATTTGTTACCATACCTATCTTCGTTTGTATAATATGAAAAGGAATTAAAGCGCATCTAATCGTAAGTCCAAAATTATTTTAACACGTCTCAATACTATGTGTTGACAATGCATAACATGGTTGGAGACATCATTTCCTGAAAAAGTGATCCGTCGATCAATTATAGCCAACCAATATAATCTTTGTTATATAACTTTTTACTCATCTAAAAGACAACACACATCAAAATTGATGCAATACTATCCACGCTATGGAAAAATTCTCACAGCTATAAGAATAATCAAGTCAAAGAAATATATCCATGTGAATCCTTCTTTAGTAACAAAGCTAAATAAGATGTATTAGGGGCTCCGTTTGTTTCGCCAAAAATGAATAATTTGAAAAACGTTTTCTTAAAAATGATCGGTTATGTTGCTTATAAAAATTATTGAATGAAAAATATTTTCATCATTCACGAAAAAGTATGTGCATAAATTGTTGTTGATAATAAAAATATTTTCCATTGACTAATTATTTCAAGTAATACAACAGATCATTTTTAAAAAAGTGTATTTCAAATCAATCATTTTTCGCGAAACAAACAGAGCATAAATGTTGTAGTTTGTTTGCAAAACAAATATAGAGGTGTCTTGTACCACAAATGAAAAGATATGAGTGTGTGACAGTTATTTTTCGATCTGTTCGATTGACGAAAACATATGAGCGTGTATCTGTTCAATTGACGGTTATTTATTATTTGTTCAACTGACGAAAAGATATGAGTGTGTATCTATTCAATTGGTGGTTATTTAAAAAAACCGTTATTTGAAAAAATCAAATTTACAATTTTTTAAACGTGAAAGGTTGCGTCCTTTTGAAAAGTATCTATGTTTATAAAAGAGTTTTGCTTTTATATATGCAACGTTTGTTCGATCAATAATTTTTTATGCTTTTCAATTTTCATTTCTTCTAACCAAAAGAAAAATTCGTCTCTAAATAAAAAAAAATACAATATTTATTCTCCAATTGTTTGTATTTTAGAGTTTTTGGAGAAATACCATAATTGCGATATGGTATTCTCATTTTGAGCCTTTATTGTATCCTAGAGGAATTTTGTCAGTAACCATTAGCAACTTTATTGGGCAAACAATTCATTAAAGATAGTATATTCATGCCTCAAAGTCTAATTCCATTATTCTTGGTTATTTTCTAACATTAAAACTGTCCTCCTTTACTTATGAAGTTCTCAACCATACTTTTCGGGTACGCTCTTCGCTGTAAATGTCTTTCCAACTTTTTCGGTCTCCACTAGAATATCGAAGACAAATTCATCAAAACCATCAATTTTCATCACCTCATCGGAGAATTCAAAGTAATCAATCATGTCTTGACCCACTAACATAATTGTCGATACCATCTTTCCCAATTGTTCTGACAATTTGTCGTATAATACTTCGCCTTTTGGGGAGATTTCTTCTCAGAAGGATGGCAGATGGAGATGTTTTTATCCCTTCCTCAATTCATCAACTTCATCATCTAAATCAACAGACGATGAGTTGACTTCTGTAACTTCTTGTGCATCGATATCTCCAAGTTATTTAGCAAAACTTTCGGCAGCCATGTCTCTTCCAACCACTGGTTGCATCTCATCATACATGTCTATTTTAAATACTTTTTTTGAGAAGGGTGACCTCCGTCACAGTAAATAAATTATTACTTAAAAAAGATTCTAGGTTAAGCTGAGCAATTTAGAAAAATAATTCTATTCAAACAGAAGAATGTCAATGGTACAATGAAAAGTGCAAGTCAATTTCCTAGAGGTAAGACTGGGACAAAGCATAAATCCAAGAATCTTAGCATAGTGAACTGAGGAAGCTGAGCAAGTTACAAACTCTGTAAGTAAAAGATAACATGGTAGAATCTTCACTAACGCTTGGGGAGAAAATGGGGCAGAAGAGGGCATCCGTTGCAATAAGAGAAATCAGCTCAAAACTCCCATCACAAATTCTTCGAAATATGGAAAATAAGTCACTGGAAAGATACAAACTCAACTTGATCAAGTGAAAAAGGATTTGGCTAGATTAAATACATGCACGCTCTCAATTAGAACAAGAAAATGGAAAAGGACACAAAAAATGCCATAACTCGAGGCTCATTTCAGTATCAAAACTTTTCAACCTATCATTTGAATGCCACTTTGGTAAAAAACAATCGTTTCACTGTCATCGGTGATTTGTATGGCTAGAAAATTCTACCTGGCAATATTTTAATATAAACTATTCGACATGGCTTGCTGGCAAAGTGAAATTAGCATGATGGGACCTAAACAACATGTCTAACACGTTACTTGGGGAAGGAATAAAAAAAAGTCTTAAATTTATTGCATTTGTACCAATTCATTCCTAAACATTTCAATTGGATTAATTTAGTTCTAAACATATTGCATTTGTGCTAATTGAAATAGCTAATGTGGACGTCGGCTGTCCTACTTGATATAGTCGGCGTTGACGTGAACATTTTTTAATAACTTTTGAAATTTTTATAATTTTTCTCTTCTTTTCTTTACTTGCTAGCCCTCGTTAGCAGCGATTGCAGCCAACCAAAATAATTGGAAAAATAAAAAAAGGAAAAAAAAATTAAAATCCAATTTAAAAAATTATTAAAATTGTCCATGTTAGCGCTGATCATGCCACGTAGGATAGTCGGCGTCTATGTCAATAATTTTCTTACCAAAAATGGCCAGTAAACTTAATTGACACAAATGTATAAGATATAGGATTAAATTGACCAAATTGAGAGGTTTATAATTGAATTGGTACCAATCCAATAGATTTATGATTTTTTTTGTACTTTCCCCCACATTCTTTGCCTCAAATTAACGAATTGGGGACAGATTCATTCTTCCTCAATCCCTAATCCCTAAACCAACGATTTGAGGCAAACTTAGGTGTTGAAATTTGCAATGGAGAGCAGACTCCTTCTAGAAATTTTCTCGGGAGAAAAATAGAGTTAGCATAGTCAAGAAGCACGAGTGATAACAAAGGAAAGCCACAACTGTAAGTGTGTGAGCATTGGAGGAGTGAGAGAACAAAACAATGAGCTAAAGAAAAATGGCTAAGGGGTGTCAATGGGTCGTGTCGAGTTGTCGAGTTGGGTTTCCATGCTACCTGGCCCGACCTAAAAGATAAGGTAGCTGTGTTCTCTCTAACCGAACCCAATTCGAATCACATATGACCTAAACCGAAAACCTGACCCGGGTTTTCGAGTTTTCCTCTTCTTCTTTTTTCGGCCAGAGCTTAATAAGAACATTGCGAGGTCGTGGCATCAGCCAAAACTGAAACAACGCTATGGCTTCTATCGCCTACATTGACAAACCCGATTATCCTAAAGATGCATATTGTAGCATTTCCTTTATGCATCTTGGTTTCTCCGGTCCAACCAACCTAAGAATATTTGTCAGGGGATAGACAAAAATGTGTCAAATGTAATCAATTATGCATAATAGCAAGACCAAACCTTTGCAATAGCACCAATTCAGAGTACTTGTTCTTTCTATGGAACAATGCAACAAATTTTAAAACAGGCATAAAATGAATATTCAACTTTCCTTCAATGATTCTTGGGGCATAATCTAATAGGAGATATCAACGAAATGATCCTCCCAGAATCCTCACCCATTCTCTCACTTTTAGTACCAACAATCAGTTAAGTCGAACTCAAAATGATGCATATCTACTCGATGGCCTATTTTTGGAGTCTGGACTTGATGGGAACATATCTATGTATAACTTTGTTGCTTCCAACTAAACTATCAACATTGTCAGTCAGAATCCCAATTTTTAAACAATTATAATCTGTTGTCACGCTAATCTGAACATCATATAGATCAGCTTGTAAAAGTTGCAGATAATTCAGTTGTCTAAGTAAATACAACCAGCATTGGGTGATCTATGAAAGCTCCAACTTGTACTATAAACATTTAACGACAGCAAGCGGATCAAGCTACTTTCTTGCTTCTATCTCTTGCTTACTTAGGTGCTTCCTTTCTTGTTGTTGTAACAGAACCCAGCAGTTAAAGACCTCTTCATCAATCACTCCTGAAATAGAACATAAAGACACAAATCAAATCCAACCCTTAAATCGTTTCAGCCTTGCAGGAGAAGAACTCACAAAATGAACAGCCGAATATATTCTAACAATGAAATTTCTTTCTTTCAACCCCTCTCTCACAATCAAACTCAATATATGAGCATAACACATCACGTGAAGTAACTCACCACTCAATACCAAAAAGTCCCATGAAGATTCAGTCCATATTGGTTGTGCTAGTAATTAAGGAACCAGTTCGATGCTTCATCATTTAGCTAGATGTAAGGAATACCCATATGCAAACGTCGATAAAAAGACAAAAAAGTGTCTCGAGTCAACTTGTTGGGGTCGGTAGTTCATCTGGTCCATGGAAATTTGAGCAAAATGCTAATAGAAAAGACCTAGCGGCCATTTTTATTATTTGTGAATTACCTTTCAAGTTTGTAGAAAGTGAGGGATTTCGGCGATTTGTGAATAGAATCCAGCATAAGTTTTTAATCCCGTCACGGTACACGTTGAGGCATAACTGTTACGAGTCCACGATGGGATTAAAAATTTATGTTGGATTTCATTCACGAATAGCCGAAATCCCTCATTTTCTACAAACTTGAAAGTAAATTCACCAATAATAAACACAGCTTCTAGGTCTTTTCGACTGGCATCTTGCTCAAATTTCCATGGACCAAATGAACTACCAACCCAACAAGTTGACCTGAGGCACTTTTTTTTGCTTTTCACAATGTTTACATATGGTATTCCTTACATCTAGCTGAATGATGATGCATCGAACTGGTCCCTTGATTACTAGCACAACCAACATGAACATTAAGCCTTTTCTCGATCAGGAATCTGTTCAAAGTGTTCCCACACTATAGAACTCGTCCTTCTTTCTGTGACATTAGAAGCACTCATTTCAAAAAAATCTAGCAATCCTTCTATCTATGACACTCAGAACCTACAAACAGAAGACAACTCTAAGGTTGTGAAAGTATAGGGAGTAAAGTGTCACCAAATTAACTTCGAAGGTCAAAATGACGCGGGAAAAAAATAGGGCATAATGCAAGCATCACTTGCTTCAAGAGTGACTACATTTCCACTAAAAATACAATGACTTCAAGGATTTTGAAAGCATATGATGGAAATGACACAGAATAAACTTATGAGGCAAGGTCACACAGGAAAGACAACAATATTTGATTTGTAGTTTTGGGAGCTTCCAATTCATCTATGTTACTTATAATAGTATTCATTTAGATGATATTCATCCTTAAGAATAATTAGACCCAAGTTGAGTACAATAATTTCATTCCAATGGAAGAACTTCCCATTCCAAGAAAGCTTGGGTTCTTTTTGGTCCAATATTTGATATTTAGTTTCGGGAGCTTCCAGTTTATCTTAGTTACTTTTAATAGTTTTTATTTAGATGATATTTGTCCTTGAAAAAGATTAGATCGCAAGTTGCATGCCATAACTTCAATCTAATGGAATAACTTCACAGTCTTAAAAAGTTTGGGTCCTTTTGGGCCTAATGTTTGATTTTTAGTTTTGGGAGTTTCAAAATTATCTAAGATACTTATAATAATGATTATTTAGATGATATTCGTCCTTTGGAAAGAATAGACACAAGTTGAGTATCATAACTTCATTTCAATGGAAAAACTTCACATTCTAAGAAAGTGTGGGTTATTTTAGGTCCAATGTTTGATTTGTACTATTGGAAGCTTTCAATTCATCTATGTTACTTATAATAGTGTTCATTTAGATTATATTGGTCTATGGAAAAGGTTAGATGCAAGTTGATTTCCATAACTTCATTCCAATGGAAGAACTTCTCATTCTAAGAAAGTTTAGGTCCTTTTGGATCTAATGTTTGATTTGTAGTTTTGAGAGCTTTCAATTCATCTAAGTTACTTAGAATAATGTTCAAGTAGATTATATAAATACTTGGAAAAGATTAAATGCAAGTGAGTGCCATAACTTCATTCCAATGGAAAAACTTCTCATTCTAAGAAAATTTGGGTCCTTTTGGATCCAATATTTGATTTATAGTTTTAAGAGCTTCCAAATGATCTAAGTTACTTATAATAGTGATTGTTTAGATTATATTCATCCTTGGGAAAGATGAGAAGCAAGTTGAGTGCCATAACTTCGTTCCAATGAAAGAATTTCCAATTCTAAGAAAGTTTGGGTTATTTTTGGTCCAATGTTGGGTTTGTAGTTTTCGTAGCTTCCAATTCATCAAAGTTTCTTATAATAGTGTTCTTTTAGATGATATTCCTCCTTGGGAATGATTAGACGCAAGTTGAGTGGAATAACTTCATTCCAATGGAGGAACTTCCCAATGTAAGAAAGTTTGGGTCCTTTTCGATCAAACATTTGATTTGTAGTTTTGGAAACTTCCAAATCATTTAATTTACTTATAATAGTGATTATTTAGCTGATATTCGTCCTTGGGAAAGATTAGAAGCAAGTTGAGTGCCATAACATCATTCCAATGAAAGAATTTTCAATTCTAAAAGAGTTTAGGTCCTTTTCGAGTCCAATGTTTGATTTATAGTTTTGGCAGCTTCTAATTCATATATGTTACTTATAATAGTTTTCATATAGATGATATTCGTCCTTGGTAATGATTAGACGCAAGTTGAGTGGCATAACTTCATTCCTATAAAAGAACTTTCAATTCCAAGAAAGTTTGAGTCTTTTCGGATCTAATGTTTGATTTGTAGTTTTGGGAGATTACACATATTTTAAGTTACTAATAATAGTAATGGTTTAGATTATATTCGTCCATGGGAAAGATTAGATACAAGTTGAGTGCCACAATTTCATTCCAATGGAAGAACTTTCCATTTACAGAAAGTTTGGGTCTTCTTAGGTCCAACGTTTGAGTTGTAGTTTTAGGAGCTTTCAATTCATCTAAGTTACTTAAAATAGTGTTCATTTAGATTATATTCTTCCTTGGAAAAAATTATACGCAAGTTGAGTGCCATAACTTCATTCTAACGGAAGGATTTCCTATTCTAAAAAAGTTTGGGTCCTTTTGGATCAAATGTTTGATTTCTAGTTTTGGAAGCTTCCAATTCATCTATGTTACTTATAATAGTGTTCATTCAAATGATATTCGTGTTGGCGAATGATTAGACGCAAGTTAAGTGCCATAATTTCATTGCAATGGAACAACTTCCCATTCTAAAAAGGTTTGGGTCATTTTGGATCCAATGTTTTATTTCTAGTTTTGAGAGCTTCCAATTCATCTAAGTTACTTAGATTAGTATTCAATTAGATTATATTCTCCCTTAGGAAAGATTAAACACAAGTGAGTGCCAAAACATCATTTGAATGGAAGAACTTTCCATTCTAGGAAAGTTTGGGTCCTTTTGGATCCAATATTTGATTTGTAATTTTGGGAGCTTCCAAATCATCTAAGTTACTTATAATAGTGATTGTTTGTATGATATTCGTTCTTGGGAAAGCTTAGAAGCAAGTTGAGTACCATAACATCATTCCAATGAAAGAATTTCTAATTCTAAGAAAGTTTGGGTCCAATGCTTGATTTGTACCTTTGAGAGCTTTCAATTCATCAAAGTTACTAATAGTAGTGTTCATTTAAATGAAATTCATCCATGGAAAAGATTAGACGCAAGTTGAGTACCATAACTTCATTCCAATGCAACAACTTCTCATTCTAAGAAAATTTGGGTCTTTTTTGATCCAACGATTGATTTGTAGTTTTGAGAGGTTACAATTTCTCTAAGTTACTTATAATAATGTTCGTTTAGATTATATTCTTCCATGGGAAAGATTAAACGCAAGTTAAATGCCATAACTTCATTCTAATGGAAGGACTTCCCATTCTAAAAACGTTTGGGTCCTCTTGAATCCAATGTTTGACTTGTAATTTTGGGAGTTTCCAGTTCATCTATGTTACTTATAACAGTGTTCATTCAGATGATATTTGCCCGTGGGAATAATTAGATGCAAGTTGAGTGCCAATAACTTCATTTCAATAGAAGAACTTCCCATTTAAATAAAGTTTGGGTGCTTCTAGATCCGATGTTTGATTTGTAATTTTGGGAGGTTTCAATTCATTTAAGTTACTTATAATAGTGTTCATTTAGATTATATTCTTCCTCAGAAAAGATTAAACGCAAATTGAGTGCCATAACTTCATTCCAATGGCAGAATTTCTCATTTTAAGAAAGTTTGAGTCCTTTTAGATTAGATGTTTAATTTGTAATTTTGGGAGCTTCCAATTCATTTGAGTTACATAGAATAGTATTCAAGTAGATTATATTCTTCCTTGGGAAAGATTAAACGCAACTGAGTGCCATAATTTCATTTCCATGGAAGAATTTCCCATTTTAAAAAAAATTGGGTCCTTTTGGATCTAATGTTTGATTTGTAATTCCAAATCATCTAAGCTACTTGTAATAATGATTGTTTATATCATATTCGTTATTGGGAAAGATTAGAAGAAAGTTGAGTACCATAACATCATTCCAATGAAAGAATTTTCAATTCTAAGAAAGTTTGGGTTCTTTCAAGTCCAATGTTTGATTTGTACCTTTGGGAGCTTCCAATTTATCCAAGTTACTTATAATAGTGTTTATTTAAATGAAATTCATGCTTGGGAAAGATTAGATGCAAGTTAAGTGCCATAACTCCATTCCAATAGAAAAACTTCTCATTCTAAGAAAGTTTGGTTCTTTTTGGGTCAAATGTTTGATTTGTAGTTTTGGGAGCTTCCAATTTATCTTATAATAATGTTCATTTAAATAATATTTGTCCTTGGGAATAATTAGACGCAAGTTGAGTGTAATAACTTCAATCCAATTGAAGAATTTTCCATTCCAAGAAAGTTTGGATTCTTTTGGGTTTAATGTTTGATTTTTATTTTGGGGAGTTTCCAATTTATCTAAGTTACTTTTAATAGTTTTTCATTTAGATGATATTCGTCCTTGGGAAAGATTAGACCGTAAGGGGAAAGATTAGACCGCAAGTTGCGTGCCATAACTTCAGCCTAATGGAATAACTTCCCATTCCAAGAAAGTTTGGGTCCAATGTTTGATTTTTAGTTTTGAGAGCTTCCAAATCATCTAAGTTATTTATAATAGTAATTATTTAGATGATACTCGTCCTTTGGAAAGAATAAACGCAAGTTGAGTACAATAACTTCATTCTAATGGAAAAACATCACATTTTAAGAAAGTGTGGGTGTTTTGGGTCAAATGTTTGATTTACTGTATTGGGAGCTTCCAATTCATCCATGTTACTTATAATAGTGTTCATTTAGATAATATTCATTCATGGGAAATATTAGATGCAAGTTGAGTGCCATAACTTCATTCCCATAGAAGAACTTCCCATTCTAAAAAAGCTTGGGTCCTTTTGGATCCAATGTTTGATTTGTAGTTTTGGGAGCTTTCAATTCATTTAAGTTACTTAGAACAATGTTCAAGTAGATTATCTTTTTCCTTGAGAAAGATTAAACACAAATGAGTGCCATAACTCATTCTAACAGAAGAACTTCTCATTCTAAAAAAGTTTGGATCCTTTTGGATTTAATGTTTGATTTATACTTTGGGAGCTTCCAAATCATCTATGTTACTTATAATAGTGATTATTTAAATTATATTCATTCTCGGGAAAAATTAGAAGCAAGTTAAGTGCCATAACATCATTCCAATGAAAGAATTTCCATTTTAAAGAAAGTTTGAATCTTTTTTGATCCAATGTTTGATTTGTAATTTTGAGAGCTTCCAATTCATCTAAATCACTTATACTAGTGTTCAATTAGATTATATTCTTCCTTAGGACAGATTAAATGAACGCGAGTGCCATAACTTCATTCCAGTAGAAGAACTTCTCATTCTAAAAAAGTTTGGGTCCTTTTAAATTCAATATTTGATTTGTAGTTTTGAAAGCTTCCAATTCATTTAAGTTACTTGTCATAGTGTTTATTTAAATGATATTCGTCCTTGAAAAAGATTAGACGCAAGTTAAGTGCCATAACTTCATTCCAATGAAAGAACTTCCTATTCTAAGGAAGTTTGGTAGAGAGAGAGAGAGAGTTTAGACTAAATAAGGCAAGTAGGAGCAAGATACTTTGGGATTGTTGGTAAGTCAGCGCAGTCCAATACGACAGAAAATCAGTTAACAATCAGTTCTTCTCTAAACCAGTTGAGTTTAAGAAATACTTCTCACCTGCAATTGACACACTCGCCTACAGCTTTTTACAAGAAGAAAACACAAATGCCTAAGCTTCATATCTGACTCTGCAACATTAGTAATATACTTCTGGTTATGCACACTCATTGCATCTAAGACCGAAAAAAAACTTCTGTCCAATCTGGTCAAACACCGCCAAACCGTATGTATCTTCCAATGCATAGGAACGGCATGCATTTCCTCTCTGCAGGATCATTACTTTCTCACAGGAAACCTCAGGTATGGCCATACAGGTTTGAACTTAAAAATTTATATCTGCTTATTAAGCTTTTGCAAGACTTCGACTCGAGACGCCATGCAACAATTTCAAAAAGCCATGGAAGCTCAGTTTTCCATCGGTATGTCTGATCCAATCGTGGAGTACAGCATACACGGGGACTGAACTGCTCACACCTAGTTCCTGCAACAAGATAAAAGATGTCAGGTAATGTCGATAGCCTGATACAGATTCTGAAGTATGAGAACACATTGCTTGTAGACAATCTGACCATGTATCGTAGAAAATGTATAGAGTTGTCCCCTTTCACATGTCAACATACAAAACTAGCAGGAATCAGGCTAGAATATCATCTTAGGGTCCTCATTTATATGGAAACAAGCAACTAAAAGAAACTAGATGTTAGACAATCATGGATCTACACATAAAGTTACTCAATAACCTCATTACTGGTAAGCTGCAGGCACTACGGGCAATCTTTTTGACGGGAAAAAAGGAGAAGCCAACCAAAAGATTAAATAAGTACTTAAAACCATGCAAATCACAAAGTATGCAGATAACACGTAAGAGCAACAAAAAAATGTAATGCATGGGTGACTATATAGTTGCCAATTTTTGCAAAGTAGCTGAAATTAACAACTTACTGAAGCCAACTCATCAATGACAATAGCTCGGTTTCCTTCTTTTTCAAAAATTTCATAGGCACAACGAGCATGTTGTTCCCATCTATCAAGAGCTTCCAGTTGATGGACGCTTAGAGTAGCTGCACAAAACTCTTCAAAATCCATCCTCCTATATTGAAGTGCACTAAGCTGTCCCAAGGTAAAGAAGAACAGTTCAACATTCAAGATCTACCGTTGACAAAAACAGAAAATGGTACAAAATCCACAAAGCTCAATGATGAGGGCTATACTGATGTCAAGAAATCTGGGACACGAGATTCTTTCATAGCATCTGTTGCATTCCTCATCAAGGCCTGGCAAGACCAAAGTGAGTAAGACCACTATCTCATTAAAACCTGGGGGAAAAACAATGACACTACCGAAAGGTGATACCAACCATTTTAATGTTTTCAAATCCTATGGTACCATTCTTGTTTGGTTCAAATAGAGCAAACTGCTCTTTCAGATAAGATAGCTCATCTCCAGTCAATGTTTTGGACAAAGCCTGTAACAAACACATGACCAAACTGTCAGTATAAACTAAGTACAAATTAAAGCATGCTTCAACATCAATTCTTCCACATATTATCTCATTGTAGCTCCTTATCTTGCTTCTGTCCTAAATTCTCCTTCAGATTTGATGTCAAAGTCCATAAAATAAGCCATCTTTACACTACCCTTCCTTTAATCATCCTTTGCCACTTATAACTCGACAAACTGATTATTAAAAATCTAACGTACCCTAAACAACAAAAGTATTAAATAAAGGAAAACTAAGAGAAAAGGGAGCAAAAATTAGCCATAGAAGATTGGATTCAAGCCCAAGACTTTGATCTTGGCAAGAGTGAACCACCACTAGGCTGAGTCTTGCTCCTCTGTTATTCATACCATCCAAGTTCCTTTCCTAGCAAAGTTCTCCTAATCTAAGCAACACAACCAGCTGTAGCACACATTAGAACCAGCTTGAAGATCTGGAGCAAGGGCGAAAGCAATTTAAAAGGTGCAATTATACAGTTAGTCTGAGGACAAGAATCAGGAGCTTGTCCGAGAAAAACACAACACGGAGATGTGGCTAAGTTTTCCCATTTCCATTTCATTGTGAAGCAACAATAGATAAGAAGTTATATAAGTTCATCGCAATCACAATAAACATCCTGCATGATAATCAGTTGCTCCACGTTCCTAGAAGCATGTTTTGAATTCTAATTAAATATGCCAATTTATCCATGGGACTATTTCCATTTCCAGAACAGACAAATTCAGAGATGGACAAGTTACATTATCTTACATACCCTTAAAGCAGCTCTCCTGAGTGTGGATGAACGCATATATGCCTTCATGAGTTTGAATATAAAAATATCTAGAGGCACTTTGATATCTTTATAATTCTTTATCCACGGATGGCCTGACAAAGAAAAATGTTAGAATTACTTTTCATAAAAAATAAAACCAGCACCATCATTGGCAGATGAAACTTACTTAGAGCTTGTGCAGCTGTCATCCTTTTCCTGGGATCTTTAATTAACAAGCGCTTCACAAAGTCTCTTGCCTCAGAGGATAGAGAAGGCCAAGGTTGCTCATCAAAACTTGGATCCGCTTTTAGAACAGCTCGAAAGATCCCGGACTCACTTCGGGCCCAAAAGGGACGACTGCCACAGAGCAGAATATATGCAATTACGCCTATGCTCCAGACATCTGCCTCGCTAGTGTAAGCTCTATGGAGAACTTCAGGAGCTACATAGTATGCACTACCAACAATGTCATTTAGCCTTTCATCTGTATACCAATTAAAACGATTCTCACCATTAGGTAATTTCCTGAGCCCCTCAAACTGAGGCACCAAAGCTGCTATAAAATAAAGGGTTATGCATACCTGGTTTCACGAAATCTGACAAACCAAAATCTATGGCCTTCAATGTTGAGCTTTCATCCTTCGACGAGAAGAGAAAATTCTGATCAAGCAATTAGGCACACTTCTATGAGAATAGGTTGATCCAAAATATTTTGAGAAAGCCGATGCAAAGCAGCAAAAGTATCGCTAACATTTCAAAAGCAATTCCTCCCTCTTTTGGTTATTTCTTGGAAATTTGTTTAAGTTAAACATGTGTTTGGGCCAGCAATCACACTTAGTACCTTACTTGCTCAGACAATTTTTACATCCAACACAATAGAATACAAATGAAGAAAAATGAACATTATTGCGAAAGAAAATAATTATGTGGAGGTAACTACGTGCCAGCACTAAACTGTTTTCAGAAGTATGTAACTTGATATCGTGCAACTTATAGTTGTGCATATGGATTAATAAACATCATTTCAGGAAAAAAAAGATTCATTCTAGAGATTCCTTTAGTTCAAGCGTTCAAGGAAAAAAAGTTGACAAAATGTGAGTCCAACAAATTTCAAGCACAGTTTCTAGAAGATCTTTACTATAATTTGTCGACTTTACGACTCCTACGAACTTTGGCGTAAATGATCACATCAAATCAAGGAAAAGGTAACATTGCAATACAGTTGGATGTACTGCAATTTAGGCAAGAATAATAAAGTAGATAGACCAATAAGGAGTCCATTTCCCAAGCTTCTTAAGGCTAAATTTTAATTAGGACACATAATCCAAAAACCACTTGAGAAAGAAACAAAAGCTACAGAGCAGGAATAGGAAGAGAGGTGGCTCTATGGTAAAACGAAAATGAGATGACAAATTTCACACAAGATAGGATCCTTGGTACATATGAAGCAACTGCACAAGAAGAAAAGGAGGACATGACCACCTCAGGTTTCAGATCTCGATGCACCACGCCTTGCAGGTGGCAAAAAGCAACAACATTTAGTATTTGTATCAAAACAGCTTTTGCATCATCCTCTGAGTACTTCCCGCCCCTGATCAAATAAGCCACCTGGAAAATGAGCCTCCGGCAATAGAAGAGCTCCATCTTTATGGATTTTCCATCTATATAAATTCACCCATTATCTACAGCTAGAATACAAGAAACTAGCACAAAAGATTACCTTGAAAGTATTCTATCCAAGAGTTCCCCTCCTTCACACAACCTGAAAGGTGCATGAAATCACCAAAGCTGAGTCACAGTATGCAAACATCCAAAAAATTTACACTTCCAACATGATAATAAAGTAGAAAAAACTCAGATAAAGTCCAGCAGAGAGGGCTTACTCCATCACAATATAGACATTATCATGGTCTTCGTATGCATCATAAAACTGCACTAGATTGTCATGTCCAGTCAAAGCTCTCAATATTTTGACCTCCCTTCTCACATCCTCAATAGCAATTGCTGTCGTCATCTAACGAAAAAAAAATATCAAGATCCATCAGAAAATTAAGAAACAGACAAGGAAAAAAATCTGGTACTCAGCAACATTTCCCTGCTTTAACCAAGGAAAGAAAACTAAAGTAAGGCAAACTTGAGGAGGGAATACTAACAAATAGGAACACGACAACAAAAAGATGCGCTTCATCAATTTCTTCCAAGTAAAGCCAAATCCTCCAGAGTCTTGAGCATACACTGAATCAGGATAAATATCAAACTAGACGTGCATTTCTTTGCAATCTTATAACCATAATTTTTGTGTACTTCCTCTTCCATTATCAATGAAACCTATTCTCCAGCTGAAAGTAACATTTTGGTCCTTCTTGAAGACAAATGAATAACTGAAACAATATTATTTCATTAACACAAAGGTGCAATGAGTACATTGCCCAGCACTGATCAGAAGGAGCAGCAAAGGATGGATCACTAAAGGCTATCTCTAAGTCCTATGGCTAGATAAAGTTGCATGCACAACTCCGTGCTTTAAGTTATTGGAAGTAATTATTGTAGTGACTTGGTTTGCGCTGCTGCTTTCTTTGCAATATAATGCTTTCTGTTAATCAATCAAACAACAAGATTCTACAGAAATTAGAGTAACCACACTGTAAGTGAGCAATCATTGCTAAGTTCATGAATCAGGCCATTAGGTTCACCAATCAAACTACTTCCATCTGAATTTGATAACCGGCCTATTTACTTAGGCTTCCATTGTTATATTATATCTTTCATGGAGATGGCATTCCACAACAGGAGAACCTCACAAGAAAGAGAGATTATTGTCTTCACACACACTTCGAAGAGATAGAATTCCAGAAGAAAGAAATCAAACAGGAGACACTGTTGTTGTGGCTATGGAGGCAAAATTAGAGATGATCAGGTCATTTTTGTCCTTCCAGATCTACGTTCTTCTAGTAAAGTTGAGTATGTATCGTTAAAATTATAGATTACAGATAGAACGGCCTGTCCAACGTTATGCAATCGAAAGTGACATCCTGTATTATCAAATAAACTATAAGCTATGCAAATGACCTGGTGGAGGTGTTCAAAAAAAGGGCAAGGACCATTCTTGGGCTGAGAGTTTGCATTGTTTATTCTGAACTTCTACTTTGTCTTGCTTAACTTCATTTGACATCACAACTAGCATTATAATATGATAAATTCACCAATAAGAAAGCAACTCAAAATGGAATTCCACCAATTCCACTGAAATACTTGAAGGCAAGAGCCAAAAACAGAAATACCAGACAAGTCCCTCAGTAGGCTTCGACATCATCTCCAATATTAAAAACTGACCCAAAAGATTAAAATCACCAAAGCACTAATGTGTCTCGACTAGTCAGTAGTTGGCGGTTGAATTGCCTCTATTCTATGGATCGGCCCCCCACAATGACATAATACTCATCTACCACAGGTGATTTAGGAAAATACAATGACACAACTCAAAGACACCACATGAGAAAAAATGAATCAAGTTATAACCGAATGCGATACAACATAACCTCTAAATTGACAGGACTCGACATGATTCTTCACCCTTTATCAAAAGAACAATTTCACATCTTATCGGTTGAAGTTCCAAGAAATCATACAAGGGGTATTCTTTAGCAATTACAGGGAATCACAGACGACAGGACCCCCTCAGAAGACAGCACAAGGAAAATGATTTCCAAGCTCAACAAAGCATCACTTGTCCCGGCGTCTATACTAACTTTTGAATCCACAAAAGTTTCCGATATACATAGAAGGGAACAAAAGGGAAGATCAAACCTTTGCTTTTGGTATGACTTTCACAGCAACCTGTTGACCCTTAAGCTCACCCTTCTTGGACCTTGCACAGCAAGTATACCCAAAATGCCCTCTCCCCACCTCATCCCCAAGCTCATACTTGCTGCCGAAATTCTTCGAGAACCCGAAGCTCTTGTCCAGCCCGGTCACCCGCCCCTCGGCCTCCGCCTCGCTCCCTTCCGGGATAGCCGCCCCGTTCGGCTTCACCGTCCCGCGCCTCAGCGCGAGCGCGGCCTTAATGTGCTTCGCCGGCGACGGCGGGGGGAACGGCCGCTTGAAGAACCGCTTGGGCGTCGAGTTCGCGCTCGCGCCCGCCGGAGATCGCGCCGGAGACTTCTTCGAGAAGAGGTAGCGCGCCGGGCTGGGGCTGTAGAACGGGAAGAAGGGCGACTTCCTCCCGTTCTCATCGCCTTCCTTCTTGCCACCTCCGGCCTCCTCCTTGGGGACCGGATTGCTGCTGGGGTCACCGCCATTGAGGGAGCTCGAATTAGGGCTTCGCCCGTCCTTAGCCGGAGCCGCGCCGTTATCGACGGCCACTCCTTTCTGTCCGGAAGTGGGAGAGGAGAGATCGGGTTGGGAAGTGGGCTTCGAAGTGCAGAGTCCCATTCTCCTCCTCCTCCTCCTCCTACTCCTCCTCCGCCGCCGCCTCCGCCTTCTTCCCTCCTCCTCCTCCTCCTCCTCGAACGACCGGAAACGCAGAGACGATTTCGAAGCAGTGCGCTAGAACTAAAGCATTGCGGATGACGAATTTGAATTCCGTAGGCGAGAGAGCAAATGGCGTAGTTCGAGCTCGTCTTCTTCGACAACAGGCAAAGCTAAAAAACAAGAATCTAGAGAGAGAAAGAGAGAGAGAGTGTGTGTATGTGTGTGTGTGAAGGAGTGCGACTTTTTTTTTTTTTTTCCTTTGGTGGAGATCTGCAGAAGGAGACAAAAAGGAAAAAAAGAGACGGGGGATCGAGCCGATATAAAATAAGATAATTCGTAATCGTTGAACTTTATTTTAATTTTAATTAAAATCAAATAAAATCGATTAATTAAATAAAGAGGAGAAATTAATAATAAATAGGCAACAATCGATTCCAATTAATATTTACCCCGGGAAAGGAAAAAAGAAATTAATCAATTAATGTGGCTTGACCCGCACTTGGTGTAGGGGCGGGCGACGGCAACGTGTGTGGTCCTGACGCGTGATAGCAGCGTGAGCCGCAAGGGATGTTTTTTGCCCCCTTTTCTAATGAGATAAAATACGTCATTACACTTTCGTACCCATTTCTTAAAAAAGAAATTATCGCAAAACAGGTCATGTGATTTTTTTTTCTTTTTGGAAAGGTCGTGTGAATTTACGTGTCGATATTCCGTAGCGCTACAGAAAGGCTTTTCGTGTTTTGAATTGTAAAGGAGGCGTGATACGCGAGTGATAAGGTTCGAGAAGACGGAAAGCCGTTTCAGAATGAGTAGATCGCCGTCGAACGTCCAAATATAAGCGTCGCTCATCCGCGAAACTGGAATGATTCAGTGTGAAAATCAAATCTAACACTTTGTAGTTTGTATTTATCAGCATGAATGGAATTCGAATGCAATTTTATGGAGGCAAAATTCCAACAACACTATCTTGTTGGCCATGGGAAGGTCAATCTTTTTCTCGTTTCTATAATTCAGCTAGCTACAATGATCAAGTGTTCATCGAAAGGAAAATTAGCACAATACCCCATCGCTACTAGCATCTCAAGCCTCGACTTATGCCTGGATTTTCCAACATAAGAATCGATACATTACCGTCGTTTCGAAATCAAAAGAACGAGAATGTCTTTACTTCCGAGTCAAACCCAAAACGGGTTGAGCGCAATTTCTAAACACGTACCAAATGTTAAAAGTAAATTAGGCAACATCAAAATGCTTTTTATCATTCTTATCATCATTATTATCGACATGAAAAGTAGTAATGGTTCAAAAGAAACCATTTCTTTGCCCTCCTTACCCTTCTTTTCACGAGAATGCCAAAACTCAATCCAACTTCAAAATCATTAGAATCGTAATCCTATACAATATACAATCCCATTATCATTCACAATAAACAATATGATGTCGTGTCATAAAAAATGTTGATCATGGATTATTTAATTGGCGACGCTATGTCTTATTATTATTATTATTTTATTTTTCAAATGGTTGCTATTGAAATGTATGTTTGCATGAAACACGACACATAAACATACAACCCTAAGTACAAATTTGTACTGTCGTTCTTGTTCATTTGGTGATAATACACGCACTGCGGTGTAAAGTCAAACAGCAAAAGCCCGAAAGCAAAGGGAAAATATCAATGTTAAATACACGATGTGCACTAATTATTTGGACTTTCCGAGATAACGTTATCTGCTGTTCTCTCTCTCTCTCTCTCTCTCGATGATTTAAACTAAGACTCCATCGAGGTGCTAATCATACGTACATACATTAAAATATGAATAAATAGAAAGACCTATTTTTTTTTTCATTTCGCATATCCACTCTGTATCGAAGACTAGAACATACGTCGGATTCACGCTTCGATCCATGTATAATTATATAACACGTAATCAACTACGTCATCATAGATTTAGATCCGTTTGAGTTGACTATTACGTTTTGCTATTTGGTATTTGCTTAATTTAAATACGGCAACCAACGCATTTTGACTTTTCTTTATATCCAAAACACCTACAACTTTCACATCACCCAACGTTTACTATTGAGATAAGCGCATATATATATTTCATAATTTTTTCAAATTTAAATAATATTTTAAAGTTTTGGCGAAAAGCAGTACTTTTGCTTAAGTGTAAACAAACGGGCCAAAATATTATAGAGCATACCTGTAATTGGTAATAAACCTATGCGACACTTAATGTGATAGTCACTGCTGCACAAAGGTGCTACAAACATATTTGAGCTGTCTTGTCCCATAAAGGATGAACAAGCATCACCGGAAAATTGGTTTTAGTCTTGTCGCTATAAACCAAGTTAGGATTTCTGATTGTTGGCAAAAAGAAAAAGAGCGCGCGAGCCATTACGAGAGAATTTGTAAGGGCTAAACACTCTGGTGATATTATTGAGTGTCACTAAGAGTCGAAAAATACCAAAGAAAATGTTTGAGCGATTGTAATATCTACTATATTACTTGTCTACAGCGAACTTTTCTATCGTTTTCCTCATCGATTGCTCGTACGATTTTTGTATTGCAAAAAATTTCCAAATTAGTACATTCATGACACATTTACTCTAAATTGGTGCACTCGTACCATATTTCCCCTCAACCCATGTTACATTTACCTCAAATTATGGTAAATCCGAAATTTTTTAGAGGTAAATGTGGTACAGATGCATCATTTTGGGAATAAATGTGGCACGGTATATCGATTGAGGATTTTTTGTGATATAAAAATTAGTTTGGATTAAATGTGATACGAGTGCACCAGATCAGGGGTAAATGTGATATGGTACTAATTTGGAAATTAAGGTAAATATGATACATGTATATCAATATGAAGTTTCTAGCGATATTAACTCACAAAAAAAACAAAACTCAACTCACGTAAAATATCAATTTGGCATTGTATGAAAAGGAGGGAGGAGCGGCCAGATCACAAGAGATGGATAGGAGTTAATGAATGGGATAGAGGGAAGGTGTCGATTTATTGTCAATCCCACGATAGCGACGTTTGACCTTCTCCCATTAAATACCAATCGTTACTTACTTTGCAACCTCCACCTAAATTGTTACAAAAAGCAGCATTTATCGACCCTTTTTCATCGGACCCTTATTACACGACCAAACCTAGGCAGGATGTCCAATGCCAATTAACCCCTCTGTTGATCACAAATTTAGCAGGAGATCTGTTGGGTCCATTAGGGGCGTGGAGAACGACACGTGTCCATATTTTCATGGTCAACAAGATGAAATTTCTTTCAATCTTTCGATCCGAAAAACCTATGACAAATATGAAAATGAATCCTAAGGATCACCCGATGCGTATTGTCGTTGGATTCTCCATTCGCTCATTGAGTGTCTTCTAGACGTTTATTTCCCCGCCTTCGACTTCGATTTTGACGTGCGAACGGCATGTTACTCAGATTAAAACGGGTATCATATGATGCGGGAATGGAGCCTATCTTGTTGACATCGATGGTCAAATTTATTGATAATTTTATTGTAAAATACCATTAAGGTATAACTTGATGGGCAAGTAAACAAGAGGTGAAAATGGGAAGCTTCATGCTGCTAACGGAAGCTGAAAACGACTCCTAATCAGTTGGTGCCCTAATGAATGCCTCCGTTTACTCATAGAAAACGTCTCTTAGCCATCACACATTGACCTTCTCAACTATTCTCTTGGTCAATATCTTGAAGCCTTAGAAATCTGCAAAATTGAATTATCAATTATTTAGACATGTTTAACGTGTGCAATTATATAGAAAATACATAAATTAAGACCATTTTCGTGGTCAAAGCGAAGAAACGAAATCCAATCTCCACTTCTCTTTCTCTTTTTAAAAAATTTATGTTTTGTTTCAAAGTGACAATAGGGGGAAAAAAAATAGAATAAAGGAAAAGAAGAAAAACGATAATGGGCAAAGATATGAACACTTCATTTGTGGCAGACACAATCAACAATACGAAGACATATGCACAAGCAATAATTTCGGAGCATTGACTGAAGTTGGCCATTCTAATACTTGGTTCCAACTTTGAATGCCGTAATCACCGTACTCGAATCACGGAATTTATTATGCTCGGAATAGCTTCTCGAGCTAGTCAATCATCTCGTGGATAGAGTCTCATCTGATTCACATAGATGAAGCGAGTACATTCATAGGCACGTGCAGATTATTCGACACAGTCGAGATTCGTATATTGGTGTTATTACAAAAAGAAAAAAGAAAAAAGATATGAATAAACATATATTTGTTAATGATATTCATATTGCCATAGCTTTTTCCATGATTCCATCAATATAATTCATATGTACTACGTTTCTCCTAATTAAACATAATTGTATAGGTCGAGAACTGCTATATTTAAATACTGCTTTAACTCTACAAATACTAAAAAGAAAATGTGGGAACTTCGTCATGATTTCTTCTCGGCCAACGAAATTTATCATTAAAAATTGCAATAAAATATAAAGAATTAGCAATTTGACCGGCCCTTCTTTCTTCTTCTTCTTTTTTTCTTTTGCAATGCAGCCCCCTCTTGAGGAGGCTTTGACTTCGAAAACTTATTAATAAATCAACCCCAGTTTTCGTTGTGAAGGTATGCTGGTCATAAATCACAATTAGAGAGGGATATTGTCAATCTGCACCACGCGTATACGGATGTGAAATAATGAAAAATTATTCATCAACTATATATTAAATTCTCCACTTTTCAACTCTTAAAACCATTTGATTCCTGTTCATTTTCGCAGATAAATCGATAGAAGTGCGAACGAAAAGATTGACCCGGTTATACCAAATGTCGAGTTGACCTGCTAAACCTGGGTGTAATGTGAGCTTATATAAACCCTCCTTTATATTAGGGGTCACTCAATGGCCTCACGCGTGATGCAATTGCATTTTGCCTTTTGCCTTTGGGGATTGATACAATGAATTCTCCACGCTAGAGTCTCTTCGTGTTACGCCTGTGTCCATCGAGATGATATATATTTTCCCTACTTTATTTATTTATTTTTTGCTTCCATCGCAATCTCGAGAGTCTTCTCCTCAGGATTGATGTTTGCCAAGTTCTCCAATGACTTGTCGAACGATACATTGAATAGGGATCTGCTTAATTAATTACTTGATTCATTTAATCGAAACCATGACACATAACTCGCCAAATTTGCCTAGAAGTTACAAATTTATTTCATAGGAATTGAATCAATATGCATAGATAGTAAAAGGGTTTCATCAAGAAAATCAAGAGGAACCAAAGTAGGGGAAAATTATCCAAAAAGTCTTAAACCTATTGTACTTTTGTCAATTTAGTTTTAAACATTTTAATTTTGCCAATTAAGTCCTAAACCTTTTCACGTTGTGCTAATTGAGTCCATCCGACCAATTTATCGATAACGTGGACCCCGGCCGTCCTATGTGGCACGGTCGG
>BCNH02000009.1:10721954-10735815 GCA_001662345.2 Metrosideros polymorpha var. glaberrima
AATAAAAATTAATTACAAAATTCTAAAAAAATATTAAAATATTATTATTTTTCTTCTAGAAGTAAAAATTTTCTCTTGTTTATCAAATGCATTTCTACTCTAGAAATCTACTTCTGGAGTAAAAGTAGAAAAATCAACTTCTAGTCAGAAGTTAATTTCTTGAAGAGAATGGTTACCATTCACCCCCTAAGTTTCCATAAGTTAGAGTTCTTAGTTTAGAAGGTGTAACTTGCTTCGTAGAGAATTTTGACCGTTTTTATCATACTTTGCATTATAACAATTGTAAAAGTACATAGAGTGATGGTCTTCATTTACGAACTATCTAAAAGTGGAGTTCGAGCCAGATTACTAGCTGTGCATGAAATATACTCCTGTGGTGATTAACTTTTGAGATGCTTCCTCGCTCAGATGATATTACTTGACTTTTAGTAAGGTCTGAGATGTGACTTTCTTAACATAACGTCTGAGTTTGAGACAAAAGACTTAGCCAAGTCTATTTCAGCTCATTTTTATGCTACGCCTTGGATTATGCTTTTATTACTTTAGTCTTAAAAAAATAAGAATATAAGGTATCTCAAATGATGTACTTAAGCATATCAAAAGATGGAATTCCCATAAATATTTTTCACCTGAAAATATCTTTAATTAGATTCTATAAGAATTATGGAGAGTTTTGTTATTCATTAAAATATATTGGGAGTTTTGGTCAACACAAATTAATCAGTCGATTCAATTCATTGAAGTCATGACGCATCTCCTGAATTTACCTAGAGGTTGCTGATCTATTTTCGTAGAATTGAATCAATTAGCATCAATATTAAAAGAGTTTCGTCCACGAGACAAGATCGGGAGGAACCGAATTAGTAAGAAACGAAGTGGATACCCTAGAAAGAATACTCTCTTGAAAATGTTTGAAGCTTTGTTTTCGTAAGACGTCGGTAAGGATCTTACACTCTTTTGAGCTCGCTTTTACTGTTACGCTCTCAGGTGGTCGGCCAATGGCGGTTCGAGCGGTAACTTCCAGCCGAAGCGCTTGATGTATGTCAAGTGATGTCGGTCTTGTTCATCAAAACGGTCAATGCTTGCTTAGAGAGAAAATTTCTCAGTAGAAACACAAGCAATGGCAAAAGTGGACATTAAAAATTACTGAAGGTACCTATCAGATTTAATTCATCACTTAAACATATTACACCTAAGGTATGGTGTCATATCTTGTAAGAATACGAACAAATTTTATTGCCCGAGTAACTGGACAAGCTTGATTCTGTCCATTGTGAAGCCATGTCTAATGAGTAGGTCTCTCGCCCACTTTGGCTAGGTGACGACATGAATCTTCTGCAGGATCGAAATGGTTACAGAGCTAGTGTCAAGCAAAATATGCATAATTGCCTCCCACTGTTTTAGGTCTCACCATATATTTCAAAATGCTACTAGAGCTTCTCTTCTGTTTGGTTGAGATGGCTATGATCGCCCCAGGACTTTATGACCCAGTCATCCCCACCGGACAAGTGCAAAATGCTGACTGAAGCGTTCTGTACCTTCGGTGCAGGACCTTCCGTCGGGCGAGCCCATCGGTAGATAGACCTGAGCACGGTTCCATGAGTGACCACTACTACTCGCTCCCCTGCAAGGTGAAGGGCAAGCTAGTTTCTGATTGCCGATGTTTCCAAGCTAATTAAAACTCCATCTAGGAATAAATATTGAGGAATTGGAACGAAGTGTCTCTCTCTCTCTCTCTCTCACACACACACACACACACACACACACACACACACAAACAGATACACATGCGTGCGTGCATCCAGATATAACCTTGAAAGTTCAAAGTACGTGCAAATTCGTACATATTGAGTAATACTATAGACGGCTATTAACATAGGCATCTTTAGACAATTATAGACGCACAAATATTTACCCTATGTGTGCTTAAATTTGGTGGCTAAGTTTGTAGTTTTGGCAAATAAGCAACATAGATAGACACATTGATCTTATGTGTCCATGACTTCACAGAATAATCAGGCCTGTAGAGAGAGATCTAGAAATCAGAGGTTATAAGAGCCAACATTAGTGTAAATTCTATGGGACTGCTGCAACTCTTTCAAAAACTTAAGTTGTTTGATTAATGCATGGTGTAACAATTAAATATTCTAACGATTAGTAAAGCTACCACAAGTCTATCCTAGGTAAAACAATAATCTCAATAAAGTTTCTGCAAAGTCATTGATGTCGTGCAATTCTATGGTTAAATTTCTAATGCGGGTAAGCTCGAAGTAGTTTGCAATCTACAAGGATACCAGCTCTCATCTTATTGTGCAGAGTGAAATTCGCAAATGGCTAGACATGCATTAATGGCAATATTTTATGATAGAGTTGGTTTACCTTTGTGCTTTAAGCCAATGTTTTGCAAGCAAGTCGTGCATCGCTGGTAAACCTGATTCTTACTTTCACCACCCTGCGTGTAGAACCAACCAATGCGAACCCCTGATCAGACAATTCTCCTTTGAAGAACCAAATTGAATTCCATGCTCTCTGAGAATCTAACATCCTTTTCTAACATGTGAATATGTTCTTTAGAAATGGGGTTAACGTGTTGATTCACTTAATGAGCTCAAAAGGGAAATATTGTCAAAAAAGTCCTAAACCTATTGCCCTTTGACCAATTCAATTCTAAACCTTTTAAGTTTGTCGATTCAGTCTTAAACCTTTTAAAATTGTGTCAATTTCATCCTAAACATTTTAAGTTTGCCAATTCAGTTCTCAACCTTTTGCAATTGTGCCAATTCAGTCTATCCGGCCAATTTTGGCCGGCCGGCACTGACGTGGACTCCGGCCGAGGCCGGCGACGCTTACATGCTCTTAGGCGAGGTAGTCGATGCCCTGTATTCTTATGTGCAGAGAGAGAGAGAGATCTTCTGAATTATCTTATACCCATACATTACTTATGGTTTTAAACAATTACTAATTTGGTGGCGGCAGGCTTAAAAGGGTAATAGATGGATAGAAATATCAAAGGTGGTTTCAGGCAGGTATATTTTTACTCTTGCTTTGCATCTTCCCTACTCTAAAACTAGTTGTGCAGCGTATGACTCATCACCACTTGCAGGACGGACACTGCCGTGAAGAATTGGTTCACCACCTTATGCAAGAAGAGAGCAAAATACGAGGCCTTGACCAGAGAAAATAACTTTCCATTCATCAACACCAATAACAAAAGAGAAAAAAGATTATTAAACAAAATTTAAAAAAAATCGAAAAAATAAATAAAAAATTATTAAAAATTGACACTTTAGCGTCATCGGCGCCGGTTGGCCAAAATTGGCCGGATGGATTGAATTGGCACAAATACAAAATGTTTAGGACTCAATTGGCAAACTTAAAAGGTTTATGATAGAATTGACAAAAATGTAATAGGTTTAGGAATTTTTTGACAATTTTTCCAGCTCAAAAGAGAGGGACTAAAAGTCTCACGCATTCTAACTGGCATAGTGAAACGAATAGAAAAGGATGAAACCCTAGCTTCCATATTCTAAACCGTATGAAAGTGTTATTTAGGCATGGCATGACAGCATATACTGGAACTCGTTTCATAAAAGAATCGCATGGGAAGATAGGTATGCATTAAAGTTTAGGGAGGCCTAGTTTAGGGAGGCCTAAATGAGAATCGATGAGCAATTAGCCATTTAATTTTTGGTCGAGCTCATACCGGGATTTCCTGATCCCACCTGCTGGATCGATAGGCCTCATAAATCTGGGGATAGACGTTAGTTGCCTCACTTTCACTAAGGCCTTGAAGCATTCCTGGATTTTGTTCCCGTAAACCTGGATCTTTGATAACCTGATCTTGATTCAAGAAAAGATTCAGTAAATTTCGTAGAAGTGTTCAGCCAATTCTATCTTTGCCAAGGATTAAAGTTAGCTCTTTCGAAAGCATCCTAAAGCGTATGACTTCATTAAGTAGCGGGCCGCCTATTCTTGGGAGTAGTCGAATCTCTTTCTCGATGATTTTAACGATGACAAAACCGCATGCTTAGTTACTCACATGTTTATTTGAGTGAATGTAAGGAAATATATGTATGTCTTAAGTTGCTTCAGCGGTAGGTTATGCTAGCGTAAGATAGTTACAGCATAGCATCGAAGGATGCGGACAAAAGACATAATTTTACACTCTTATTATGGAAAGAATGGCTGTATGAATTCGTTAGAAAGAAGACTTAGCACTAGGAAAGTTTTTAAATTAGTGTAGAAAGTTTCATCCAGCTCAAATCAAGAAAGAAATTTTCTTATCAAGGAAATGACTAATTGACTGAAACAAGTATGGAAGGATTTTTGAAGATGAATAAATTGTGACTCGGTATGGTTTTATGAGTTTAAATTGTTTAATAAAATTCATGGATATTTGTCTATGAGATGGGTAATTGTCATAAAACATAATGCTAGAGGAAGATATGGTTACACATTCATACCTCCACCACACCACAAGCAGTTGCTATCATTTCTGCTGCCTCGATAGCTCGTTTTAGGTCAGACGAGTAGATTGCAGATATTTTACCTTCTTTGGATAGTCTATCGGCTACCTTTTAGTTTCAAGATAGAAATATAGTAAGAAGCAAGCAAGACCCATTAGATCATTCCAACTCCAAAGGTATAGAGAGCATGAGATAAGTCCACTTACTGCGCTTGTTTGCCACCTCCCCACTTCATTTAATTTCACATCCAGATGACCCTACTCAAAAGGAAAATGAATAAGTACTCTCGGCGTACATTAGCCTACTCCAGCTGATCCGTTATATAACGTAGATTGATATGTCATGTGAGATCCACGTGATCTAACGGCTCATGTGGAGTGGACAATCGAGCCACGTAAGTACCCAATAAAAGCTCGTTATAAAGAGAGCTAATTGCCTGGATTGATGTCCATGGATTAAGTACAATCACAGTAGCTGAATCTTGTGGATCCAAGTGTGAGCCGCAAGATCAAGGTCGTGATTATCTCAATTCGTAAGTATCGAGTCCAGACAAATATTTGCCATGTTCGACATAATTATAATTGTACAATATCGCGGTAAGCCAAAAAAAAGGGCATAAACAAGTTCAAATCAGACCAGGACAAGGGAGGAGACAAAGCGGACTCAACTGGAACTCTGAAAGTGAATCAAATATGATATCAAACTGAAGTAATAATCCAACGTACTCCTCAGATTAGTCAACACACGAATTGTTGTGATGAGATGAACTTATAAATGGGCTGCCTTGGGCACCATAGTATTCAGTGCATGCCAATAGCATGGCCGGGCTTGCCCATATGAATAGCCTGTGGGCCTCCTCCTGGGCCCACATGATTATTAGACTGCATTTTTTTTCCCCTTTATACAAATGAAAGGCTTGAAGATTTGAGTCCGTCAAGGGTCCGTACCTGAATTCTATAATCAACATTCCAGTCTGTTTGTCCGTGACGCACGACGACGATCTCAGCACGGTCTTCGCTGATGGGAACCGATTGAGTGTCTCTGCCACCACTCAATTCAATAGCATCCCCAGCAGAATCGCAATTTCGAGAGAGAGAGAGAGAGAGAGATGGTACCTAGAGTCAGAACAAGATGTAGCCGGCTCGGTCGATTTGACTATGTGCATTGCGTCCTCCATTGTTGTTGAACTTCAGATTCGGGAGAGAAAAAAAAGCACAAAATTGTTTTCAGGAAGGTTTCTAATTGGACTTCTTTCTAAGGAGTTGGTCTTCGTCTCGGTCTTCCCAGTGCAAATATGTAGACAAGAAGTTGCAGAATGACGCGGTGTGGTTTTCGTCTCGGTCGTCGTCTTTGTGATCTTTCTTGCAAAAAGTTCATAAAGTGGAGAAAGCACAAGGCATCTCTTTCTTCGTGAGCTAGACCCCGCAATTGCCAACTTGGCAACGACCAGTCTCTCTCTTTCTCTCTCGGTCAGATTTAAGGCCATTGCAACCTCAGATTGGAAGTTGGGACGGTCGTGATCTCTTATATGAGATTGCAATGCCTCAAATCTGAGGCTGTTCGCACCAAAATATGTCTAAATTTTTATTATTATCGACATGTGACAATGTAAAGTTATCGATGAAGAAACCGTCAACGTAATAGAGTCGAAGCAACCGTCAACATAGTGGAGTCGAAGTAACCGTCGAAGCAACCGTTAACGTAGTGGAGTCGCAAAAACTGTCCGGTAACCATTTGTAACCTCTCTTTATAACCTCCGTCGATGCGAGTTAAATAGTGTGTAGAAGAAGTTAAAAGGACAATATGGTGGGGGCATGTTTTGGAGAGGCGTTGGTCTTCGTCTGGGTCTTCTCAGAGTAAACAGAGAAAGCATTAGTCATCTTTTTCTTCATGATCTGAAGGTCTTCGTCTTCCCACGATGCCAAGCCAATCCCACGAAATGATTCTGGCAAAACATTTTGGATTATTGTTATGTTAGAGTAAAAGGACTTTGAACTTTTTTTCATCGTTCGATATGTTCTTGAATTTTTTCTTGTTTTATAGTTCGATATGGTCTTCGTCTTCCCCGTCGCTCTCCATGGCCACCATAGTTGAACTCTACTCACAGCGCGCCCCACCACTTAACTAGACCCCTCAATTGCCGACTTGGCAACGACTCCTTTCTCTCTCTCGGTTGTATTTGAGGCTGTCACAACCTCGGATTGAATGTTGTGACAGTCACGATAGCTTAGAGGTTGTGATGGCCTCAAATTTGAGGTGACATTTAGAGAGAGAGAGAGAAATTGCAACCCAAGGAGGGGGGACATTGCGAGGCTTGCCACATGCTGCGATGGTCGTTGTTCATGTGAACTTTTTATTTTTACTTTGAATAACTACTTAAATGTGAAACTCAATTATTTTGCAGTGTACCCACGAAAACATTTTAACTTATTATAGATATAATAAAGTCAAATTAGCAAACACAACTGAATTTAACCTAATTTAATGAGATATCAAAGAATTGCTCAAGTGAAATTTTGTACACTGCAACAAGACTCTTTTCTGTCATTTGTTAATCAAATCCAATGTACTTAAAATTTTTCTAACTCATTATATCATTTGTGGATAGTCACAAGAAGATCACAATCTTTGATTTTCGAGTTAACTTGGACACCTATAGCTTGAGCTGAGCTTATCGGTCTGTGTAAAATTATTAGGAGAAATAGCCTTAAGTGACATGAAAAATGATAACATGATAATTTAAAGTAAATAATTTTGTTATTTTAAGGATTTGGACTTCGATTAGTTTTAAATCGGGCAAGAGATTACAATCAACAAATTTGAGGGGTGAATAGAAACTCTACTTGATCTTTTTGTTGAAAGAGTTTGTCGTCTTTTAATTTGGCCTTATTTAGAGTTATTAGAATTAATCCATATTAACGTGATTTTTCCATTAACTGTTCATGTGCAGATGACTTATTTTGTACCGAATTGAGTAACTAAATTTGCATTATGCTACGCGAAAATCACGGTAGATATCATTTTAGTTGCAACAACGGGAAATATTTTCTTTTAGCTGCAATTAATATAAAAAGATATAAATTTGTAAATGAAAAAGATTAGTATTGATGGACCACCTATAGGTGGCAGCGTGGGATCTAGAACGATTAAGCAAAGAGAAACCGGCAAAGCAATTTGTCCGGTTCCTCTTGCGATTTGTGCGGGGGTGAATGCACGTCATTTCCTCCTTCTCATTCTCCTTAATTTGAGTAGATCTAACAGAATCGGTTAGCGTCGCACATGGAGGCCGGGGGATTTAAGAGGGGGAGGAGAAGGGGGACGCCATTTTTACTGGAATCCATCATTTTGTGGTCATCGGCACCCACCGTCGCTTGCTTTCCGTCACCGGTCACCGGAGTCGCAAGATTTGTGACTGAGAGAACCACAATAGAGAGCCCCAAGATATACACCACTGACCTCACGAAAAAGAAAAAATCCTCTCTCGTTGGTGATCCTTCTCCATCACTCTCCAAACGTCGTAGCCATCGCTGATCGAGCTGTTCACCGCCTCCAAGCCTCGTCGACCGTGCCTCTGTTCTGCTCCATTTTTCTGCTCGGAGTGGCCGAAGTGCTTTGCATTCGCTCGATCCTTCTTTGCCGGCGGCGTTGGTGGCACCGATCACCATTGGTGCCGCTACATGATCATGTTGGCAGGGAACGTTATTTTCACCGGGCCCCTCCTCATGGGCTTTGCCCCCAACAACACCTTCCTCTTGTTGGGCCACTTGTTGCCCATGTTAGCATCGACTACGCTCTCACGATCGCCACCGTCTACATCGCTGAGATCTGCCCTGCCTTCTCCCGCGTTAGAGGTACTCACTCATTTTCTATTTCATTTTTTAATTTTGTAGCATCTTTTCATTTATTTATTTGTGATCATATTTTTGTCTTTTTCATGTTCGACTGCATTCTTGGAATTATTAAAGTTAGATAGTTGATTGTTTTTTTTATAGGTTGTTTCGGCGGTTCCGGTGTTCATCAACGTCGGTATCGTCCTAGGCTACATATTCAACTATGCCTTCTCCAAGCTCCCGCACAACCTTGGGTGGCATGTTATGCTTAGCGTGGGAGCAATCTCCTTGGTCCTGCTTGCCATTGGGGTCCTTGCCATGCCAGAATCCCCTTAGTGTCTCATCATGCAAGGCCCCGCCTGGCGACACGAAGCGTGTCCTTGCCAAGACCTCTGACTCCAAGGAGGAGGTCGTGCTCTGGCTCTCCAGCATCAAGGAGGCTGCCGGCATCCCGGAGGAGTGCAATAACAACCTTGTAAAGGTCACCAAGTAGAGAAAATGCACCAATTTAGGATTGTTTATGATATTAACTTTAACGTGCATTTAGACCATTTCCATGGTCAAACGAAGAATAGAAATCCAATCTTCACTGTTTCTGTTCTTTTCCTCTCTCTTTCCTTTTTTTTCTCCTAAATTTCTGTTTCGTTTCAAAGTAAAAAAGAAGAAGAAGAAGAGAGAATGAAGAAAAAGAAAAATAATGATAATGGGCAAAGACATGAATACTTCATCTGTGGACACAATCGACTCTACAAAGATACAAGCAGTAATTCCAAAGCACTGATTGAAGTTGGGTGTTCAAATAATTGGATTGAACTATGAACGTGGTAAATACCTTATACGGATCACAAAAATTCACTATACTTGGGATGACTTCTTGGGCTGGGTCGGCCACCTCGTGGGTAGAGTCTTATCTAGTTCATGTAGATGAAGTAGTATGTTTAAGGCCCGTCCAGATTATTCGAGTTAGTCGAGTTTGAAAGAAATAATAGGATATGGATGAACATATATTTAAGGGTCATATTTATATTGCCATAGCTTTTCGTGATTCTATCAAATAGAATTGTTTAGGTCGAGTGCTGCTTTTTTTGGGTATCTGCAATATTTTAATATTGCCTTAACTATACAAAATATTAAAAAGAAAACGTTGGAACTTTATTATGATATCTTTTTTGCCAACGAACTTTATCATTATAAATTGGAGAAAATTATCAAGAAAGTTCTAAACATATTGCACTTATTCTAATTCAGCCTTAAACATTTCAATTTGGCTAATTGATTCCTAAATCTTTTGACAAATTTCCAATGTAGTGCATCTGGCCAATTTTAGTAAAAAATCGGTGACATGGACGCCGGTTGTCTTATGTAGCACGATTGATCAGCATCGATGTGAACAATTTTTATAAAACTTTCTAAATATTTTTATGATATTTTAGGTTTTTTTGTCCAAGATCAGCGATGGTCGCTGGCCAACCCTTGTCGGTCACAAGCAAGGGCAGGCTGGCCATCACTGGCCGTGAAGCCCTCAATGGTCGCGAGAGAGGGCCGGGACCTCGCTCTTGATCGATGAGGGCTTTGCGACCCTCACTCGCGAATGACGAGGATGGCCAGCACCCCTCGCCAAACTTGGTAGAAAAGAAAGAGAAAAAGATAAAAGATAAAAGATAAATACATTCAAAATTACAAAATTTACAAAAAATTATTTACGTCAACACCGATCATCCTACGTGGCACTACTGACGTCCACAAGAGTGATTTCTAGTTAAAATTGCATGGAATGACTTAATTGGTAAATCATGAAAAGATTCACGACTCAATTGGCACAATTGAAAGGATTATGATTAAATTGGCACAAGTACAATAAATTTAGAACTGTTTTGGTAATTGTCCCTTCTATCTTCTCCTCGTAATCATGTTGACTATTGTCATTTGAGCCAAAAGGCTTTTCTATTTGAGCGACTAATTCCCTTAATGTATTCTCTAATAATCTTTTCTTTATACATCGGGTTAAGCAGACTCGGCGATTAGACATGTGCGTTGCACTGGTGCGCTCTTGACCCCCTGATGACACGCCGTCGATCCTCCACAGAAAGAAGTGCAGACAATAAGGGTGCGCATGACAACACTTCTATTTCACAATTTCTGTTCCAGAAATCATTCTGGAACAAGTTTGAAACAGAAATCCGTTTGGTAACGCAACTTCATTTTTCTATTTCTGGAACAACTTTTTGTTCTAGAAATCATTTTGAAATAGAAATCAGAAGTTAAAATTTTCAACTTCTTGATTTCTGAAACAGAAATCAGAAATTTTTTCTTTTCCCTCTCTCTCTTTACAACTCGCTCTCCTCTCTCTCATGGCTCCCTGTTGTCGCCGCCTGCTGCTTACCTGCTCACTCCCCCGCCGTTGGCCATTTGCCACTTGCCCGCTGACCGCTGTCACCCGTCACTGCCCTCACCACCCATCGCCGCCCACCGCCACCTGCTACCCACCGGTGGCCGCTAACCGCCGTCACCCGTCGCCGCCCTCACCACCCATCGCCGCCCACCACCACCTGCTACTTGCCAGTGGCCGCCGACTGCCACTGGTTGCCCCCACCGCCTTTCGTCGCCAATCGCCGCCACCTCCCGCCAATTGCCGTCACCACCCACCGGTTGCCCCCACCGCCTTCCACCGGCCGTTGGTCGCCGCCACCACCGTCGGTCGTCGGACGCCGGCCGCCAGACGCTGGTCGCTGCCACCACCGCTGGTCGTCGGATGCCGAACGCCGGCTGAAATAGAAATTTTATGTTGTTATCAAACGAATTTCTATTTCAAGAATAGAAATTTTGTGTCGTTATCAAACACATTTCTTTTCTCAGAAATTGATTTCTGAAACAGAAAAAGAAAAATCAATTTCTTTCTAGAAATTGACTTCTGGAACAGAAATTTTGTCATGCGCGCCCCTAAACAATCAATTGAAAAGTCGACTGTTGTAGGTCTTGATGTGCCACTAGCTGAAATCAATGGATTAATTTACTTCCCCACCATGAATTTCGGTCCCTTTTCTGGTTTAAATTATTTCTCATGTCTATTGTTTCCCCATGTTATATTTTGTGAGGCAAAAAACAAACAAGAAAAGAAAGCTACCCATATATGGCATGTCTCAAAAGGGATCCCTGAAGCAAACGAATGATCCCATGAATATAGGGCCGAAACTCACTAAAAGAAAAAAGAAAAAATAAAAAATAAAAGCAAAAGAAAAAGAGCTTAATTAAAACAAGACATCTATGTCGAATCGAATGCTTGCTTAGAGAGAACATTTCTCAGTAGAAAACACAACCAATAGCAATAGCAAAAGTGGACATTGAAAATTACTGAAGATACTTATCAAATATAATATAGATATCATTACTTAAACGTATTACACCTAACGTATGGTGTCATATCCTATAAGAATATGGAAAATTTTATTGCTAGAGTAACTGGACAAGCTTGATTATGTCGATTGTCAAGCAATGTCTAATGAGTAGGTCTCTCGCACACATTTGCTAAGTAACGGCATGACTCTTCTGCAGGATCGAAATGATACAAAACCAGTGTAAAGCAAAGTACGCATATTTGCCTCCCACAGTTTTAGGTCTCAACATATATCTCAAAATGGGACTAGAGCTTCTCTTCTGTTTGGTTGAGATGGCTATGATCGCCCCAAGACTTTATGACCCAGTCGTCCCCACCAAACAAGTGCAAAATGCTGACTGAAGCGTTCTGCACCTTCGGCGCAGGACCTTCCTTCGGGCGAGCCCGCTGGTAGATAGACCTGAGCACGGTTCCATGAGTGACCACTACTACTCGCTCCCCTGCACGGTGAAGGGCAAGCTGATTTCTGATTGCCGATGTTTCCAAGCTAATTAAAACTCCTAGTCGACAAATTTATAAAGCATTGGAGCAACAATTCTGCTCCAGGCCATCCAAGATGCTCTCTCTCTCTCTCTCTCTCTCTCTCACACACACACACACACACGCATGCGTGTGCGTGCATCCAGATGTAACCTTAAAAGTTCGAAGTACGTGCAAATTCATACATATTGAGTAATACTATAGACGGATATTAACATAGGCATCTTTATACAATTATAGATGCACAAATATTTACCCTCTGTGTGCATAAATTTGGTGGCTAAGTTTGTAGTTTTGGCAAATAAGCAACATAGATAGACACATTGATCTTATGTGTCCATGACTTCACAGAATAATCAGGCCTGTAGGAAGAGATCTAGAAATCAGAGGTTATGAGAGCCAACATTAGTGTAAATTCTATGGGACTGCTGCAACTCTTTCAAAAATTTTAGTTGTTTGATTAATGCGTGGTGTAACAGTTAAATATTCTAACGATTAGTAAAGCTACCACAAGTCTATCCTAGGTAAAACAATAATCTCAAGAAAGTTTCTGCAAAGTCATTGATGTCGTGCAATTCTATGGTTAAATTTCTAATGCGGGTAAGCTCGAAGTAGTTTGCGAATGAGTTTTCCGATCTACCAATCAACAAGGATACCAGCTCTTATCTTATTGTGCAGAGTGAAATTCGCAAATGGCTAGACACGGATTAATGGCAATATTTTATGAGAGCGTTGGTTTACCTTTGTGCTTTAAGCCAATGTTTTGCAAGCAAGTCGTGCATCGCTGGTAAACCTGATCCTTACTTTCACCACCCTGCATGCGAAACCAATCAATGCGAACCCCTGATTAGACAAATCTCCTTTGAAGAACCAAATTGAATTCCATGCTCTCCAAGAATCTAACATCCTTTTCTAACATGTGAATATGTTCTTTAGAAATGGGGTTAACGTGTTGATTCACTTAATGAGCTCAAAAGGGAAAAATTGTCAAAAAAGTTCTAAACCTATTGCACTTTTGCCAATTCAGTTCTAAACCTTTTAAGTTTGCCAATTTAGTTCTAAACCTTTTGAAATTATGTCAATTCAATCCTAAACCTTTTAAATTTGCCAATTCAGTTTTAAACTTTTTGTAATTGTGTCAATTCAGTCTATCCGGCCAATTTTGGCCGGCCGGCACTGATGTGGACACTGGTAGGGGCCGGTGACGCTTACATGCTCTTATGCGAGGTAGTCGATGCCTTGTATTCTTATGTGGAGAGAGAGAGAGAGAGAGAGAGAGAGAGAGAGAGAGAGAGAGAGAGAGAGAGAGAGATCTTCTGAATTATCTTATATCCATAAATTACTTATGGTTTTAAACAATTACTAATTTGGTGGCGGTAGGCTCAGAAGATATTTGGTAATAGAAGGACAGAAATATAAAAGGTGGTTTCAGGCAGGTATATTTTTACTCTTGCTTTGCATCTTCCCTACTCGAAAACTAGTCATGCAGGATATGACTCATCACCACTTGCTAGACGGACACTGCCGTGAAGAATCGGCTCACCACCTTATGCAAGAAGAGAGCAAAATACGAAGCCTTGACCAGAGAAAATAACTTTCCATTCATCAACACCAATAACAAAAGAGAGAAAAAAAATTATTAAACAAAATTAAAAAAAATTCGAAAAAATAAATAAATAATTATTAAAAAT
>BCNH02000009.1:10735899-10750373 GCA_001662345.2 Metrosideros polymorpha var. glaberrima
CAAGAAGAGAGCAAAATACGAAGCCTTGACCAGAGAAAATAACTTTCCATTCATCAACACCAATAACAAAAGAGAGAAAAAAATTATTAAACAAAATTTAAAAAAATTCGAAAAAAAAAAAATAAATATTAAAAATTGACACTTCAGCATCATCGGTGCCGACCAGCCAAAATTGGCGGGATGGACTAAATTGGCACAAATGCAAAATATTTAGGACTCAATTGACAAACTTAAAAGGTTTATGACTAAATTGGCACAAATGCAATAAGTTTATGACTTAATTGGAAAGCTTAAAATGTTTAGGACTGAATCAGTAAAAGTGCAATAGGTTTATGAATTTTTTGACAATTTTTCCACCTCAAAAGAGAGGGACTAAAATTCTCACGCATTCTAACCAGCATAGTGAAAGGAATAGAAAAGGATGAAACCCTAGCTACCATATTCTAAACCGTATGAAAGTGTCATTTAGGCATTGCATGACAGCATATACTGGAACTCGTTATGTAAAAGAACAGCATGGGAAGATAGGTACGCATTAAAGTTTAGGGAGGCCTAAATGAGAATCGATGAGCAATTAGCCATTTAATTTTTGGTCGAGCTCATACCGGGATTTCTTGATCCCACCTGCCGGATTGATAGGCCTCATAAATCTGGGGATAGACGTTAGCTGCCTCACTTTCACTAAGGCCTTGAAGCTTTCCTGGATTTTGTTCCCGTAGATCTGGAACTTTGATAACCTGATCTTGATTCAAGAAAAGATTCAGTAAATTTCGTAGAAGTGTTCAGCCAATTCTATCTTTGCCAATGATTAAAGTTAGCACTTTCTAAAGCATCCTAAAGCGTATGTCTTCATTAAGTAGCGGGCCGCCTATTCTTGGGAGTAGTCGAATCTCTTTCTCGATGATTTCGACGATGACAAAACTGCATGCTTAGTTTCTCGATGAAATATATGTATGCCTTAAGTTGCTTCCGCTGCAGGTTATACTAGCGTAAGATAGTTACAGCACAACATTGAAGGATACGGACAGAAGACATAGTTTTACACTCTTATTGTGGAGAGAATGGCTGTACGAATTTGTTAGAAAGAAGACTTAGCACTAGGAAAGTTTTTAAACTAGTGTAGAAAGTTTCATCCAGCTCAAATCAAGAAAGAAATTTTCTTATCAAGGAAATGACTAATTGATTGAAGCAAGTATGGAAGGATTTTTGAAGCTGATTAAATTGTGACTCGGTATGGTTTTACGAGGTTAAATTGTTTAATAGCATTCATGGATATCTGTCTATGCGATGGGTGATTGTCATCAAACATAATGCTAGATGAAGATACGGTAATACATTCATACCTCCACACCACAAGCAGTTGCTATCATTTCTGCTGCCTCGGTAGCTCGTTTTAGGTCAGACGAGTAGATTGCGGAGATTTTACCTTCTTTGGATAGTCTATCAGCTACCTTTTAGTTTCAAGATAGAAAAATATAGTAAGAAGCAAGCAAGACCCATTGGATCATTCCAACTCCAAAGGTCTAGAGAGCATGAGATAAGTTCACTTACTACGCTCGTTTGCCACCTCCCCACTTCATTTAATTTCACATCCAGATGACCCTACTCAAGAGGGAAATGAATAAGCACTCTCGGCGTACGTTAGCTTACTCCAGCTGATTCGTTATATCATGTGAATTGTTATATCACGTGAGATCTATATGATCCAACGGCTTATATGGAGTGGACAATTGAGCCATATAAGTACCCAATAAAAGCTCGCTATAAAGAGAGCTAATTGTCTAGATTGATGTCCATGGATTAAGTACAATCACAGTAGCTGAATCTTGTGGATCCATGTGTAAGCCGTAAGATCAAGGTCGTGATTATCTCAATTCGTAAGTATCCAGTCCAGACAAATATTTGCCATGTTTGACATAATTATAATTGTACAATATCGCGGTAAGCCAAAAAAAGGGCATAAACAAGTTCAAATCAGACCAGGACAAGGGAGGAGACAAAGCGGACTCAACTGGAACTCTGAAAGTGAATCAAATGTGATGTCAAACTGAAGTAATAATCCAACGTACTCCTAAGATTAGTCGACACCCGAATTGTTGTGATGAGATGAACTGATAAATGGGCCGCCTTGGGCACCGTAGTATTCAGTGCATGTCAATAGCATGGCCGGGCTTGCCCATATGAATAGCCTGTGGGCCTCCTCCTGGGCCCACATGATTATTTGGCTGCATTTTTAAAAAATTTTCCCCTTTATACAAATGAAAGGCTTGAAGATTTGAGTCCGTCAAAGGTCCGTACCTGAATTCTATAATCAACATTCCAGTCTGTTTGTCCGTGACGCACGACGACGATCTCAGCACAGTCTCCGCTGATGGGAAACGATTGAGCGTCTCTGCCACTACTCAATTCAATAGCAACCCCAGCAGATTCGCAATTTCAAGAGAGAAAGAGAGAGAGAGAGAGAGCGATATGGTACCTAGAGTCAGAACAAGATGTAGCCGGCTCGGCCGATTTGACTATGTGCATTGCGTCCTCCATTATTGTTGAACTTCAGATTCGGGAGAGAAAAAAAAAGCACAAAATTGTTTTCAGGAAGGTTTCTAATTAGACTTCTTTGCAGGTGCCGGTGCGAATTAAATAGCGTGAAGGAGAAGTTGAAGAACGACGAGGTTTTGGGCTTGTTTCCAAGGAGTTGGTCTTCGTCTCGGTCTTCTTCCCAGTGTAAACGGCAAATATGTACACAAGAAGTTGCAGTATGACGCGGTGTGGTTTTCGTCTCGGTCGTCGTCTTTGTGATCTTTCGTGCAAAAGTTCATAAAATGGAGAAAGCACAAGGCATCTCTTTCTTCATGATCGGAAGGTCTTTGTCTTCCCCGGTGCCAAGCCAATCAGACCAAATGAACTCTTGTTCATTGTTTGATATGTCCTTAATTTCTTTTCCCCAATTCAATCCTTCAACTGCTCCACTTTGTTTCGACTTGATCCTTCCAATAAAAGATTTGATGGTGATGATGATGCTATTAATTTGTACAGACTTGAATCCACATGGACTCTCTCTCTCTCTCTCTCTCTCTCTCTCTCTCTCAGAAATAGAGCTGAAAGTAGCCATGCTACTGTTATCCATGGTCACCTTAGTTGAACACCACTTCCTGTCATCGCCCGCTGTTCACTATTGCGGTTGTACACCGCAACCACCAATAAGCTAGATCCCGCAATTGTCAACTTGGCAACGACCAGTCTCTCTTTCTCTCTCGCTCAGATTTGAGGCCATTCCAACCTCAGATTGCAAGTTGGGACGGTCGTGATCTCTTATATGAGATTGCAATGCCTCAAATTTGAGGTTGTTTGCACCTAAATATGTCTAGATTTTTATTATTATCGACATGTGACAATGTGAAGTTATTAACGAAAAAACCGTCAATGTAGTGGAGTTAAAGCAACTATCGAATCAACCATTAATATAGTAGAGTCGAAGAAACCGTCCGGTAACCATCTATAACTTCTCTTTGTAACCTTCATCGATAACCGTTGATTGTGTCGTACTCTTCGTAAACCCCCGTACAAATCAATAAATTTACTACTTTTAATATCTTTACTTTCCTTAATTGTAGCTTTCAGAGTCGCGTCGTCGATTAAATTCCGACATAGTTCTTCTATGTTTTCAAGTCGCATCATCGATTAAATTCCGGCACAGTTTGGTCACATCCGGTCACTATCGAGTCTGTATCGATTGGCCCCATTGTTGATTAAATTCTAGAGAGACTTATGATCTGTGCAGTCCTATCTTTTATAAAGTTATTCCTTGTATTTGATTTGAATACTTTCTGTTTAGAGTTGGCACAGAAGCCGGTCTCCTTAATAAAAATCGAAGAACAACTCCTTGAAAGATATTTCATTGCGGGAGAAATTCTGGCGAAACAGAGGCCAAGTTTCAAAATTGAGAGAGAGTGAGAGGCATTGGGAAGGTTGCATATGCTGCAGTGGTCGCGAATCACATGTCCACCAAATGATCTCGGTACAGCACCACGGCGGTAAACAGCTGAGGAAGATGAAGGAGAGGAAGAAATGTCTGAAAAAGAATGAAGAACCAGAATTTTTTTTACTGACTTAGATAGAAGGACATGAGGTGCCGACCTCTGTCATTTTCTGTCCAGTCATAACTTACATGGCAATCCACATCGAGAAGAGCCTTGCGGGTGTATGGAGTTACAATTAATGGAAATGGCATAAGGAACCCATTATTGAAAACTTCAAAGATTAAACTTAGAAACAAAGTTAAGGAACGATATTGAGCAATAAAATCCAGTTCGAGGACCTCATAAACCATTACTCCTAGTGTAAAAAGCACATTTTCTTGCATCTAATGAACGGTGTCATATCCCGTAGTAATATGAAATTGAGATGTATAATAACCAGGGGAAAGCACCATCAATATTTGCCGTCTATCAAAGTAGTCCCAAAGGATGTGCTAACGATTTTTCAATGTAGTCCAAAATGACGTCGTTCTACGACATCAAAATGATGGGGAGTGGCTGGCTCGGCCGATTTAAGGACATGCATCACGTCCTCCATTGCTGTTGAACTTCCAGGAAGGTTTCTAATTTAACCTCTTTTCCAGAGCCGGTGCGAGTTAAATAGTGTGTAGAAGAAGTTAATGAACAACACACGGCGGGGGGTTGTTTTGGAGAGGCGTTGGTCTTCGTCTGGGTCTTCTCAGAGTAAACGGAGAAAGCACAAGTCATCTTTTTCTTCATGATCTGAAGGTCTTCGTCTTCCCACGGTGCCAAGCCAATCGCACGAAATGATTCTGGCAAAACATTTTTGATTATTGTTACGTTAGAGTAAAAGGGTTTTGAACCTTTTTTCATCGTTCGATATGTTCTTGAATTTTTTTTTATCGTTCGATATGGTCTTCGTCTTCCCCGTCGCTCTCCATGGCCACCATAGTTGAACACCACTCGCAGCGTGCCCCACCACTAAACTAGACCCCGCAATCGCCCCCTTCGCAACGATTCATCTCTCTCTCTCTGTCCGATTTGAGGCTGTCACAACCTCGGATTGAATGTTGAGACAGTCACGATAGCTTAGAGGTTGTGATGGCCTCAAATTGGAGGTGACGTTTCCGGAGAGAGAGAAAGTGCAACCCGGGGAGGGGGGACATTGCGAGGCTTGCATATGCTGCTATGGTCGTGAGTCCTGTGTCGGCGAAATGATCTCGGTAATGCACGCCAACGAGGTCGTGGATAGCGACCACGGATGAGGAAGAACTAAGGAGAAAAAGAAAGGACTAAAAAAGGAAGGAAAAAAAACATAATGAGAAAATTTTTAGGCTACGTTTGGTCATCAGGATAAGATATGTTATATCCTATCATATGTTTAGTAAGTGTCCAGGATAGGATAAAGGGGAATATAAAAGGGATATAAAGGGGATAAAATTATCTTAAGGGGGAGGTGGGATAAGGTGGGATAGAATTTCACTTCCCTTTCTCTCTTCTCAACCTCTTTGCTGCCACCCTCTACCATCGCCCTCCATCGCCACCCGTTGTCATCACCCACCCCTTACCCTTGCCGCCGACCGCCCATCACCGCCGCCGGTCGTCCGTCGCCGCCATCGGCAGCCCGTCGCCGTCACCTCTAACCAAAATTCTCTCATCCCAACCATCTCGTCGCTACCCTCCATTGTCACCCATTCCCACCGCCACTGTCGGCTGCCTGTCGCCACCGTCAGCCACCAATCACCATCGGCTAACCGCTTCTCAATATAATTCTCTCCCCTTAACCTCTTCACCACCGCCGCCACCAAAGCCTCAGACAGCTATTTTGAGGAAAGAAAAATTTAAAAAGTAGCCTTAATTTGGTCATTCTCAAGATGTCTAGTTGTATATCTGACTTTAAATCCATCGTTTACCAAACAGTAGATAGGATATGACAAAATCTCAGGATTTCTTATCCTATCCTATCCAGTCCTATCCTGACAAAAAATCCAGACGACCAAACGCAGCCTTACTGACTAAGATAGAAGAACATGAGGTGCCGAGCCATGTCATTTTCCTGTCTAGTCATTGCTTACGCAGCAATCCACATCCAACAGTCGCCGCATGATGTAGAGTTACAGTGAATGGAAGGGCTACATTGCACCCATTTAAAAAAAGTGCAAGGTCTAAATTGATAAACAAAGTCAAGGAACGACATAGAACAATAAAAAGCAACTCAAGGGCCTCATGTATCAATATTCGTAACGCGAAATGCACATTCTCTCACACCTAATGAATGGTAATATCCTGTAATTATATGAAAATTTGCATCAGTAACTGGACACACCCTGGCAGACCGAGCATGCGACTCTCCTGGCAAGTTGGGATAAATAATAACTAGTGGCATAAACACCAATATATTCTCTCTATCAGAGGTCGTTCTGCCGCCAAGCGAATTCCTCCGCAATCTTGAAAAAGAACTCCGCAAGGAATTCTAACAGATCCTTGCAAACGAAGGAGCTCTTTGGCCGGTGAAATCCAGGACAGGCTGGATCTCTGACGGGGTGCGCAACACCTCCTGCTATCACACTCTTTAACTCTGGTTAGGAAGAAAAACAAACGAATCACTTCCATCAAAGATCAAAATAATGACCAGCTCTACTCCCTCCAGGACATCAAAACTCACGCGAATGATCAATTCTCTTCCTTGTTTACTGCCTAAACAATCTTCAATGATCTCCTCCCCGTTCCAGATAAGCAATGGGACAGATTGATCTCTACCAAATCAACAGAGCTCCTAGCTCAGCCCATCCTTGATTCTAAAACCAAAAATATTGTTCGGGGTATTAAAAGCTTTCAGATCTCCTGGACCAGATAGAATTAAACCCATCTTCTATCGTAGTCTACGCGGCGGGGAATCTAATAACTTCTTAGCCTAACCAATGTACTAAGACAGGTCACAAACAACACTTTAATTCAAAAGCGCGGCTAAGTTAATAGCGCCGTTATCCCCTGTGAATAATGCCTTTTCACCACAAACAGACATTGGGATGTAATTGGCAATCGGAACCTACACAATAAAGGGTCGGAGCAAATTTGGAAAAGAATGTCAGAAAAAAACTTCTTAGATATTGAACACTATTTTTTTTTTCTTTCAAAAAGGAATGAAATCAATAAGAAGGAAATCTAATTACTACATGTGAACTTTTCTTTTTTTACTTTGAATAATTACTTAAATGTGAAACTCAATTATTTTGCAGTGTACCCACGAAAACATTTTAACTTATTATAGATATAATAAAGTCAAATTAGCAACCACAAGTGCATTTTTTCCTAATTTAATGAGATCTCAAAGAATTGCCCAAGTGAAAATTTGTACACTGCAACAAGACTCTTTTCTGTCATTTGTTAATTAAATCCAATGTACTTAAAATTTTTAAACACATTATATCACTTGTGGATAGTCACAAGATGATCGCAATCTTTGATTTTTGAGTTAACTTGGACAACTATAGCTTGAGCTGAACTTACCGATCATCTAAGTTGTGTAACATTATTATAAGAAATAGCCTTAAGTAACATGAAAAATGATAGCATAATAATTTAAAGTAAATAAGTTTGTTATTTTAAGAGTTTGGACTTCTAATTAGTTTTAGATCGGGCAAGACGTTACAATCAACAAATTTGAGGGGTGAATAGAAACTCTACTTGATCTTTTTGTTGGTTAAAATTGTCAAAAAAAGTCCACAACCTATTGCACTTTTGCCAATTCAATCCTAAACTTTTTAAGTTTGTCAATTGAGTCATAAACCTTTTAAATTTGTGCCAATTCCATCCTAAACCTTTTAAATTTGCCAATTGAGTTCTAAACCTTTTGCATTTATGCCGATTAAGCCATTTTCGCTGGTCGACGCTGATGTGGCATCGCCGACGCTGATGTGGACAACTTTCAATAATATTTTTTTATTTTTTTATTTTTCCTTTTTTTTCTTTTCTCCTTTTTCTTCCTCCAACCGGCTGGAGGAAGAAGAAGATCGGCGAGGCTTGTCGGTCTCGGGTGAAGTTTGCCCAGCGACAGCGGGGGCCAGCCTCACCGTTGCTGGGCGAAGCTCGCCCAAACATGGGCGAGCCTCGCCCTCGCGGATCTGGCAAGGGCGAGGTCAAGCCCAACCATGGACGGCGAGTGGCCAGATGGCGAGCCTCGCCCAGTGATGACAAGGCCCACCCTTGCCCTTGTCGTCGCTGGGCAAGGTTTGCTCGAGGCCAGCTCGTCGGCCTCCTTCCTCTAACTGGCTAGAGGAAGAAGAAGGAGAAAAGAAAAAAGAAGAAGGAAAAAACATTAAAATAATATTATTAAAAGTTATCCATGTCAGCACTGGCGACGCCACGTCAGCATCGGCCGGTGAAAACGACCTAATCGGCACAAATACAAAAGGTTTAGGACATAATTGGCAAATTTAAAAAATTTAGGACTGAATTGAGATAAATTTAAAAGATTTAGAACTCAATTGGCACACTTAAAATGTTTAGGACTGAATTAGCAAAAGTGTAATAGGTTGAGGACTTTTTTTTTTACAATTTTTCCCTTTTTGTTGAAAAAGTTTGTTGTCTTTTAATTTGGCCTTATTTAGAGTTATTAAAATTAGTCCATATTGTAGTGATTTTTCCATTAACTGTTCATGTGCAGATGACTTATTTTGTACCGAATTGAGTAACTAAATTTGCATTATGCTACGTGAAAATCACGGTAGATATCATTTTAGTTGCAACAACGGGAAATATTTTCTTTTAGCTGCAATTAATATAAAAAGATATGAATTTGTAAATGAAAAAGATTAGTAATGATGGACCACCTATAGGTGGCAGCGTGGGATCTAGAACGATTAAGTAAAGAGAAACCGGCCAAGCAATTTGTCCGGTTCCTCTTGCGATTTGTGCGGGGGTGAATGCACGTCATTTCCTCCTTCTCATTCTCCTTAATTTACGTAGGATCTAACAGAATCGGTTAGCGTCGAACATGGAGGCCCGGGGATTTAAGAGGGGGAGGAGAAGAGGGACGCCATTTTTACTGGAATCCATCATTTTGCGGTCATCAGCACCCACCGTCGCTTGCTTTCCGTCACCGGTCACCGGAGTTGCAAGATTCACGACTGAGAGAACCACGATAGAGAGCCCCAAGATATACACCACTGACCGCACGAAATGAAAAAATCTTCTCTCGTCGGCGATCCTTCTCCATCACTTTCTGAACGTCGTAGCCATCGCTGATCGAGCTGTTCACTACCTCCGATCATCATCGACCACGCCTCTGTTCTGTTCCGTTTTTCTGATCGGAGTGGCCGAAGTGCTTTGCATTCGCTTGATCCTTCTCTGCCAGCGGCGATGATGGGAGCGCCGATCACCATGGGCGATCATGTTGGTAGGGACCCTTTTTTTCACCGGGCCCAACATTGCCTTCCTCTTGTTGGGCCGCTCGTTGCCTATGTCAGTGTTGACTACGCTCTCATGATCACCCCCGTCTACATCGCCGAGGTCTCCCCTGCCTTTATCCTCATTAGAGGTACTCACTCATTCCTTATTTTATTTTCTAATTTTGTAACATATTTTCATTTATTTATTTGTGATCATTTTTTTGTCTTTTTCATGTTCGACTTCATTCTTGGAAATATTAAATTTAGAAAGTAATTGTTTTTTTATAGGCAGCTCAGGTGTTCATCAATGTCGGCATGGTTCTGGGTTACATCTTCAACTATGCCTTCTCCAAGCTCCCTCGCAAATGGCATGTTATGCTTAGCGTGGGAGCAATCTCCTTGGTCCTGCTTGCCATCAAGGTCCTCGCCATGCCAAAATCCCCTTGGTGTCTCATCATGCAAGGCTCCGTCTGGTGATGCGAAGTGTGTCCTTGCTGCGACCTCCGGCTCCAAGGAGGAGGTCACGCTTTGGCTCTCCAACATCAAGGAGTCATCAAGTAAAGCAAATGTACCAGTTTAGGATTTTTATGATATTAACCTTATCATGTATTTAGACCATTTCCATGGTCAAAGTGAAGAAAAGAAATCCAATCTCCACTATTTCTTTTCTTTTCCTCTCTCTTTACTTTTTTTTTTCCCTAAATTTCTGTTTTGTTTCAAAGTAAAAAAATAATAATAATAATAAAGAAAAAGAAGAAAAATGATAATGGGCAAGGGCATGAAGACTTCATCTGTGGCAGACACAATCAACTCTACAAAGATACAAGCAGTAATTCCGAAGCGTTGATTGAAGTTGGGTGTTCAAATAATTGGGTTGAGTTTGAACGTGGAAAATACCTTATAAGGATCACCAAATTCACTATACGCGGGATGACTTCTTGAGCTGGGTCGGCCACCTTGTGGATAGAGTCTTATCTAGTTCACATAAATGAAGTAGTACGTTTAAAGGCCCGTGCAAATTGTTCGAGTCAATTGAGGTTCGTGTGCTAGATGTCGAACAAAATAATGGGACATGGATGAACATATATTTGTGGGTCATATTCATATTGCAATAGCTTTTGATGATTCTATCAAAAAGAATTGCTTAGGTCGAGAACCGGTTTTTTTTTGGGGGGTATTTCCAATATTTAATATTGTTTTAACTATACAAAATATTAAAAAGAAAATTTTGGGAACTTTATTATGATTTATTTATCGTCAACAAACTTTATAAATATAAATTGAAAAAAAAGTTCTAAACAAATTGCACTTGTTCCAATTCAGCACATAATCTTTTAATTTGACCAATTAAGTTCTAAACCTTTTAATAATTTGCCAATGTAGTGCGTTCGGCCAATTTTGGTTGGAAATCACTGATGTGGATACTAGCCGTTTTATGTGGCACGACCAACGCTGATGTGGACATTTTTTTGATTTTTTTATTAATTTTTTGAAGTTTCAATTATTTTTTATTGTATTGTTATTTTATTTTCTATTTGTTTTTGCCCTTTCTTCCTCTATCGGACACTAGGCTTTGCTGATTGCCGGCGAGGGTTGCCCTCATTTGAGCCTCACAAGATCCCATCGAGGTCATGCTCTCCTGAATTTGGCAGCCCTCACTAACCTCTAGCGAGGGCAAGCCTTGTTGGCCTCCGACGAGGGTGAGCCTTGCCCAAGGCCAGCGAGGTCACCCCTTGCCGGTCGTTGCCTTTAGCGACCCAAGGTCCGGTGATTAAGAAGGAAAAAATGGAAAAAATAGATTATAAAAAAGAAAAATATAATAATAAATTCAAAATAATAATAATAAATTGTAAAAATTATCCATGTTAGCGCAAGCTACATGCCATGTAGGATACTCAATATTCACGTTAGAGATTTTCAGCCAAAATTGGCCGAATGGGCTATTATCAAATTTTTAGCACTAAATTGGCCAAATTGAAAGGTTTAGGATTGAATTGGCACAAGTAAAATAGGTTTAATACTTTTTTTTGGTAATTTTACCTTATAAATTGCAATAAAATAAAAGAAAGCATTTTTTTTTAAGCCATGCAGCCCCTGTTGAGGAGGGTCTGACTTCGAACACTAATTAATAAATTAAGCCCAGTTTTGATTGTCAAGGTATGATGGTCATAAATCACAGTAGATAGAATATAGTCAGTGGCATCCGATACTGCACTACGGGGATGCATCTGAAATAATGGGAAATTAATCAACAATCACATTAAGTTTTCCACCTTTCCTTCTTTTCAGTCTTTTTGTTTACTGGTGATTTCAGGCGTGATGCAATTATCTGCATCTCATTCATGGTTTATCTACTTTTCTTCTCCTAATTCAACTTACACGACACTTCACCAGATCCAAAAGAAAAGGATAATCGGCACGAATTTAAGTAAATGGTCAGGTTTTTTACGATTTCTTTGATTAAAAGGTCTCATGTTTTGTCTCTTTATCTTGCTGCTAGTCCATACCATAAGGTTTTGCAGTTTGAAGCATGCCATGCCAAATTTGATTTCGCCTTTAGAGTACCAATTTCGGGATTTGATTTCTGCTTTCCTACATGCAACCACATCTCGTCCGCTGAAGGCAAGGAGTAACCGTCGGAGTTAGAAGGCTCGAATAAGGCATGACTCTTGATTGAGAGCACAAGCGAAAGGAATCGCGAACGTCAAATAGAGGAGAGTTTCTTTGGAATATATATTTTGACTTTCTATTATATATAGACAGTCGAACATAAAATGATCTAAGAATATTATCATTTGCATTTCGGACTAATAACTTTGGGGACGAAATCAATCAAACGCATGTGTTATTCAACGAAACGGCAAAACGTCTTCGATCGAACTTCGCGCAAAACTATGCGGGGACTATGAAATGAAAATCCTCTCATTTTCTTTCCGTGAAAACCCCCTTTTCCCATTGCATATCGGTCTGCCTTATCGAATGACATTTTCCATGTTTCCCACAACTTTTAACTTACCAAAACAAGCCCCAACGCCCCCGCCCTCTTTTTGATTAACATTAACAACATGAGTTCGAGCACTCGTGCCCCAAATTGTCTGGATCTCAAATGCAAACACATGAACTTACATTGACATTATCATGGCACTTTCTGTCCCCCAAAACCGGCCGGTTTGACTTTGGATTGGAACGATGAGCCCTCTCATCTATCACGTTCGGCGTTTGGCGCCAAAATCCCCTCCGGCCATCGTTCTATTTTCTCCTTGAAATCATGTCGATTGTTGTTGTTTGAGCCAAAACTCCTTTTTATTTGAGCAATTACTTTGTCAGATTGACTGCAAAATGATTCCATAATGTGTACTCTCATAATTTTTTCTTGGTATATAAGATTAAGCAAACTTAACGATCGGGACACTTGTGCACTCTAGACCCACTGTGGACATGCCATCGAGTCTATGAACAGGTGAAGGGAGATTGCCATTACCCAATCGGAGGGATGTACTAGATTATATTGATCGAAATCGCCTCATCCTTAAATATAGTAACATCTTAAATTCATCCTCCACATAAAGAAGAGCAACCAATAAATATTAAAATAATCTTATGAAAAGTCCACCATTGTAGGTCTTGATGTGCCACTAGCTGAGATCAATGGATTAATTTTCTTCCCCACCATGACTTTCGGTCCTTTTTCTGGTTCAAATTGTTTCTCATGTCCATTATTTCCCCATGTTATCTTTTGTGAGGTAAAAAAAAAAAAAACAAATTAAAGGCTCCCCACATTTTGCATGTCTTAAAAGGAATCATTGAATGAAAAGTCTAATGATCCCATAAATAGAGGGCCGAAATTCACCACTGCAATATCATGTTCGTTTCAACCAAACAAAAAAAAAATAAATCATGTTCGTTGCTAATATAAATGCTGAGGAAGCAAAGTTTGAAAATTTCGGGTCTAACACAATTGATCGCCCCCAGTAACAGAAGGTATTTTAGTTTAGCTTGATCCACCAGTAACAAAATCAAGAGTACTAATAGATTCCAAAAATCAATGGAGCTAAGAACACTCATGTTGTGGCAACTCATCCTTTATGGGCTCAATGCTTAGACCAGGGATAAGTGTACTAAAAGTTCTATAACTTGTCACAAAGTGCAATTGAGTCCTTGCATTTACTCCCTCCAACTTGACAAGTTGGACTTGACACCAACTTGATAAGTTTTAGGACTTAATTGCACTTTTGTGATAAGTTTTAGGACTTGATTGCACTTTTTGAAAGTTTTAAGATTCAATTACACCTTCTTGACAAGTTTTAGGACTTTTAGAACACTTACCCCTCTAGACCAAGTAGCAGACTGGAACTTTTAATATATCATGAACCCAAACAATAAATACAATAAGTTCTTGCCAATAGCCAAGCCCAAAGCTCAAAATCCTTACAAAATGCACTTGTAGAAGAAGGCTATACACGGATAAGAAAGAACCATGGGACTAAGGCTTCATTTGTTTCATGGAAAATGTCACGTTTTTAGAAAATATTTTCCAGAAAGTTATTTTTTCTGAAAAATGACTATATTTTCCGATGTTCGACTGAAACATGAGGCTCGGCCAAACTGGTGAGCTTGAGGCTCGCCGGCCTTAGGCAACCTTGAGGCTCGGCCAAGTGAGCTCGAGCTCCCCTGAGGTCAGCGACCTCGAGGCTCGTCGAGATTGGCTGAGCCTTGAGCTTGTCGCCAGATCCAAGCGAGCTCCGCCTCGACCGAGGCAGGCAAGCTCGCCGGCCTTGGCTAAGCTCGAGCTCGTCGGTCGGAGGCCCGCGGCTGGCGTAGGAAGGAGGAAGAATAGCCCCAGGGAAGAAGAAGAAGGAAGAAAGAGAAAGGAAAAATTAAAAATTAAAAGTTCAAATATTTTTAAAAAAGAAAAGAAAAGAAAAGAAATAATTAAAAAGAAAATGAATGTGCAGGAGTGTAGGGAAAAGAGAGAAGGGAAAATGTTTTCCTCTTTCTCAAGAGAGGAAATCAATTCCTTGACTCATTGATTTTTCGCTCCCTCAACGATAGAAAATCCGGAAAACATTTTTCGGGAAGTTGTTTTCCG
>BCNH02000009.1:10750720-10764293 GCA_001662345.2 Metrosideros polymorpha var. glaberrima
GGGGGGGGGGGGGGGGGAACCGGCAGTGGCGGCGGTAAACGGATGTGGCAGCGACTGGCCACCAATGACTGATGGTGGTGACCGACAATCGGCGTCGGTGATTGAAGACCGGAAGCGGTGGTGATTGGTGGCGGTGACGAGCGACCGGAGGTAGCAGCGGCGACCAACAACCCATATGAGTCACTAGCGGGTTGTGGATTCGTCGGTGTAAAGATGAGCATTAGAATACGTTGGGCTTATTTCTCTAAAATGACATTATTTCTCTTTTTGTTCCCAGGAACAAAGAAGTGATTTTTTTTTTTGTTCCAAATCTATTTCCTGGCCACTAATATGTTCCCAAGAACAGAAAAATGAATTGACGTTACCAAATAAATTTATATTCTTTTTCTGTTCTTAGAAACAAAATAACATAAATCAGAGAAACATGAGCGTTACTAAATAGGCCCTTAATGGCCGCTTTCCGAGGAGATGATAACTCTTATTTTTGACACGAGGGTCTTAAGATCTTTTGAACGCTTCTACTGTAATGCTCTCCGTTGATCGGCTAGCGGTGGCTCGAGTGGTAACTTTCCACCAAAGCACCTTTTGCATATCAAAGTGATGTCGATGTTGGTCATTAACACGGTCACGCTTGCTTAAAGAGAACATTTTTCAGTATAAACACAACCAATCGCAAAAGTGCACATTGAAAATTACATTATATAAATATCAGCACTTAAACGTATTACACCACCTAATATATGGTGTCATATTCTATAAAAATATGGAAAATTTTATTGCCTGAGTAGCTGGGCACGCTTGACTTTGTCAATTGTCAAGCAATATCTAACTAGTAGGTCTCTCGGACACTGTGGTTGACTGACGATATGACTCTTCTGGTTTAGGTCTCACCATGTATCTGAAATGCTAGTAGAACTCATCTTCTATTTGGTTGAGATGGCTGAGATCGCCCCAGGACTTGATGACCCAGTCGTCCCCATCAAACAAGTGCAAAATGCTGATGGAACCATTATTTACCTTCGGTCCGAAACAAGTTTCGTTCGGGCGAGCCCGCCGGTAGAGACACCTGAATACGGTTCCATGAGTGACCACAACCACTCGTTCCCCTGCACGGTGAAGGGCAGGTTGATTTTCGATTGCCAATAAATTGCTCCAAGCCATCCAAAGATGCTCTCTCTCTCTCTCTCTCTCTCTCCACACACGCATGCATGCATCCAGACATAAGCTTGAAGGTTCAATAAACATGCACATTCATATATATGTAAATGTGTAATAGTATAGACAGACATAAAGGATGGGCAGATATGTACCCTTTGCTTGTTTCAATTTGGTGGCTAAGTGTGTAGTTTTGGCAAATAAGCATCATAGATGCATTAATTTTATTTATTTATGACTTCACAAAATATTACTAGGTTTTAGCCTGTAGTGATAGATCTAGAAATCAGAGGTTAGGAGAGCCAACATTAGTGTAAAGTCTATGGGACATTAATGCGCGATTTTAATAGCTAAGTAGTTTGACAATTAGTAAAAGCTACCACAAGTTTATCCTTCGTGCAACATATCTTATTGAAGTTTGTGCAAAATCATTGATGTCGGGCAATTGTCTAGTTGAATTTCCTTTGCCGGTAAGCGCAAAGTTGTTTGCGAATGAGTTTGGCCGTCTTCCTGTCTACATTGTATTGACCTAGATTAACGACGATATTATATGATAGCCGATAGAATAATTAGATATTAAACTATACATTCATATGACAACTTGAGTTTTTAGAATAGTTGACAGTGAACCCATAAAATCTTATATGGTATCAGAGAAGAAGGTTCTGAGTTCAAATTTTTTCAAGCCCATATTTGCCTATCTTCATCTAGGGGAGTGATAGAATATTAGATATTAAACTGTGCCTTCATTTAACATCTTGAGCTTTTAAAATAGTTGATAACAGTCTCACAAAATCTCACAATAGCATTGGTTTACCTTTGTGCTTTAGGCCAATGTTTCGCAAGCCAGCCGTGCATCGCTGGTAAACCTGTTCCATACTTTCAGCACCACCCTGCATGTAGCACCAATCAACACGAACCGCTGATCAGACAACTCTCCTCTGAAAAACCAAATTGAAGTTCATGCTCTCCCAGAATCAAATATCCTTTTCTAACACATGGATATGTTCTTAAGAAATGGGGGTTAATATGTGAGTTTGACTGCACTAAATGAACTCAAAAGAGAGGGACTAAAGTTCTCACGCATTTTGTCCAGCATAGTGAAAGGAACAGAAAAGGATGAAACCCTAACTATCATCTTTTGGACCATATGAAAATCACAAAATCACACTACAGTTATATCCTTGCGTGTCACTTGCAATTGTCATTTAGGCACTGAAAAATAATTGTTCATCACGCTTCTGCACTGGCATGATAGCATATTTTGAAACTCGTTCAATTTGCAAAAAAATCTTATGGGAAAGTAGTTACGCATTACAGTTTAGGGAGGCTTAAATGAAAATAGATGAGCAATTAGCCCTGTAATTTTTGGTCGAGTTCATACCGGGACTTCTTGATCCCACCTCTTGGACCAATAGGCCTCATGAATCTGGGGATAGACGTTGGCTGTCTCACTATTGGTAAGGCCTTGAAGCTTTCCTGGATTTCGTTCCCGTAGAGATGGATCTTTGATAACCTGGTCTCGATTCAAGAAAAGATTTAGTACATTTCATAGAAGTGTTTAGCCACTTCTATCTTAACAAAGGGGAAAATTGTCATTATAGTCCTAAACATATTGCACTTTTATCAATTTAGTTTCAAACTTTTTAACTTTGCCAATTCAGTCCTAAACCTTTTTAAGTTTTGCCAATTGAGTCCAACTGGCAAATTTTCGCTGGAAATCGCTGACATGGACACCAGCCGTTCTACGTGGCACGGCCGACGCTGACATGAACAAAGTGAAAAGAAAAAAGATTTTTGTTGGATCTAGTGAAGGGCTTCCCTCGCCTAAGGCCAGTAACCTCCGCTGGGCCTTCGATGGCTGACAGAGGGAATGGGAAGAAGAAAAGAAAGAAAAAAGAAAGAACTAAAGTAAAGAAGAAAAACAGAAAAAAGGATAAATTAATTAAAAAATATTTCGAAAAAATATTAAAATATTATTAAAAGTTGTTCTCGTCAGCGCCGATTGTATTACATAGGATGGTCGGCGTTCATGTCAGTAATTTTCGGCCAAAATTAGCCGGATGGACTCAATTGGCAAAACTTGAAAATATTTAGAACCGAATTGGCAAAATTACAAGATTTATGACTGAATTGACAATGATATAATAGGTTTAAGACTTTTTAGATAATTTTCTCCTTAACAAAGCATTAAAGTTAGCTCTTTTGAAAGCATTTTAAAGCTTATCACTTTGTTAAGTAGTGTGTTGCCAATTCCTAGTAGTCGAATCTATTTCTCGATGATTTTGAAGATGACAGAACTGCATGCTTGGTTACTCACATGCTTATTTGAGTGGATGCAAGGAAATGTATGTCTTAAGTGCTCAAGATGCAGGTTATAGTACCGAATGATATTTACATCACAACATCAAAGGATGTGGAGACAAAACAGTTACAAAACACAGTTTTACACTCTTAGTATGGAAGTCTGGGGGTGTGAATTCATTGGAAAGAATACTTGCACTAGAAAACTTTTTACACTTTTAAACAAGTGTAAAAAGTTACATCCAGCTCAAATCAAGAAGGAATTTTTCTTATCAAGGAAACATTTGACTGATTGAAACAAGTATGGAAAGAATATAAAGCCGCACAAATTGTGGCTCGGTATCATATTATGAGTTTAAATTGTTGAATAGCATTCGTTGATATTGTATATGCGATGGTTAAGTGTCATCAAACGTAATGCTAGATGAAGATATGGTGATACACTCGTACCTCCACCCCACCACAAGCAGTTGCAATCAATTCTGATGTCTCGATAGCTCGTTGTAGGTCGGATGAGTAAATTGCAGAGATTTCACCTTCTTTAGATAGTCTATCGGCTACCTTTTAGATTCAAGAGAGAAATAAAGTAGAAGATTGACTCCAACTCCATAGGGATATAGAGCATAAGATAAGTCCACTTACTGCACGTGATTGTCGCCTCCCTTCTTCATTTAATTCCACATCAAGATGCCCCTGTTCAAAAAGGAAAATTATAAACTTTAAACCAATCCACATGAGCCATTAGATCACATGGGTTGTTAGATAACGTGAGACCCATGTAATCTAACAACTCATGTGGAGTGCGCTAACAACTATGTAGGCTGGGAGTATCCAAGAAAAGCTTCCTCAAAAGAGAGCTAATTGCCTAGACCAAGGTCCATGGATTAAGTGCATTCGCAATCGTTGAATCTGGTGGATCCATGTATGACCCATAAGATCAATAGTCGTGATTATCTCAATCTATGGAAGATCGAGTCCAAACAAGTATTTGCCTTATTCAGCTTAATAATTGGTTTTGAGCACACACAAAAAAAAAACTTAATAATTGGACAAATACCATGGTAAGTAGAAAGATGGGTCTGAACGAGTTAAAAAAAAGGGGGCAAGGTGGGACATAAAAAAACATTAATGGACTCCTCTCTAACTCTCAAAGTAAATTAAACATGATGTCAAACTAAAGTAGTTTGAACCCAACACAATCCTAGGATTCGCAAGACCCATATTAGACATTTTGGCCCCTACTGTTTCTTTGTAGGTTATGTGATTAAAAAAATAAAAAAGCGAGAGAAAAACCGAAGTAATAGACTCCGATGGGTTGGACTTCTAAATGGGCCGTCTTTGGCACTGAGAATTCCGTGCGTAGCAATAGCATGATCAGGCTGGCCCATATGCATAGCCCATGGGCCACCTCCTTGGCCCACTTAATCATTTGAGTGTATTTTTTTTTTGGTGAAAAAAGCTACTAAAAATTTCAAATTATACTCACCACACATTTACCCTAAACTTGTGACACATAAAACCTCAAATTATGTGCGTGTGAAGCCAGATCCAACCTCGAAGTTCGAAGCCGGGTGGTCAAGCAAGGGCCAAAGAACGCTATTGGAGGTCAAGGCTTTAGTGGGTAGCGAAGGATGAGCACCGAAGGAGCTTTGGTGGAGCGATCTGAGCTTGAAGAGATGAAACTTCGAATCCTCTTTTTTTTTTTCAAGTTGTCAGTTTGCTTTTTAATCATTTTCAAAAGTGGCGCTCGCATGACGCTACATCAATGCCACTTATCATTGAAAAACATTAATAATGCAACGTTGGATCCACGTTAGAATTTTAACAAGAATTTCTAAAAGAACCCTAACAGAGGGTAAATGGGTCACTCGGTTGTAAGTTTTGAATTTTTAATATCACAAAAAAAAAAAAGTTTGGACAAAAGACATAATTTGGAGGTTTTGGTAGGCTCCGCCCCCTCCCCCACCAATAATTTTTTTTCCCTTCTTAGAAATTGAAGGCATAAATGAAAAACAATAAAATAGAAGAAAGGAAAGGCGATTATGAAGATTGAGTTTGTATCGGTCCGCACCTGGATTCTTCTTCAACATTCCAATCTGTTCGTCCGTGACGCACCACGAGGATATCAGCATGGTCTATGCTGATGAGAACCGATTGAGCGTCTCTATAACCATTCAATTCAACAGCATCCCTAACAGAATCGCAATTTTTAATACGTGTGTGTGTGTGTGTGTGTGAGAGAGAGAGAGAGAGTACCTAGACGTAGCTGGCTCGGCCGATTTGATTATGTGCATTGCGTCCTCCATTGCTGTTGAGCTTCTGATTTGGGGGAGAGAAACAAAACACTTGTTTACGGGAAGGTTTCTCGTTGGACTTCTTTCCTGGTGTTGGTGCGAGTCAAATAGTGTGTAGGAGACGTTGAAAGACAACGCGGTTTGGGGTTGTTTCGGAGAAAGTGGTCTGAGTCTTCCCAGAGTCAACAATAAAAAACGATGGAAGATCGCTATATAAATGACCGATAAAGGACAAAGCCCAAGGCATCTTTTTCTTCATTTTCTCAAGGTCTTCGCCTTCCCCGATGCCAAGCCAATCAGACCAAAATGAAATTTTTTTTGTTGTTGTGCAATATGTCCTTGATTTTTTTTTCTCTCATTGGGATAATGACACAAATGGTCTTTGAATTTTTATTCAATGTGCAACGTGGTTCCTAAATTTTCAATTCGACGCGAATGGTCCATGAACTTTAAATCAATGTTTAATGTGGTCCATGAACTTTCAATTTGACACAAATGGTTTTTGAACTTTTGGTACAAGTTCAAATTAATTCTTGGATTATATGAAAATGTTTAATGTAGTTTTTCCATTACTTTAAGTTCAGAGACAACATTGAATATTTTCATATAAGCCAAAGTTTATGGATCATATTACACATTAGGCCAAAGTTTATGAATTACTTAAGGAACGCTATTGAGTAATAAAAAGCAGTTCGAGAACCTCATAAATCATTACTCCTAATGTAAAAAGCAAATTTTCTTGCCCCTAATGAACACTGTTGTAGTAATATAAAAATTTGCTTCATTAACTAGACACACTTGCTCATGTCAAACAATGTCCTATAAGGGGGACCTTCACACACTTTGGCTAACTGACCATATGACTCTCCAGGGAAATCGAGATATATAATAATTAGTGAAAAGCGCCATCAATATTGGTTCTCTATCAATATAGTGCTAAAAGATCTATTGACGATTTTTCAATATAGTCCAAAATGATTTCGTTTTACAAAATCAAAACGGTGGCAAGTGGCTTGCTCAGCCGATTTGACCGCATGCATCACGTCCTCCATTGCTGTCGAGCTTCTATTTGGAAGAGAGAAAAGTAACTTCTTTCTAGGAAAGTTCCTAATTTGACCTCCTTTCTGGGGTCGATGCGAGTTAAATAATGTGTAGAAGAAGTTGAAGATCAACGAGGTTTGGGGTTGTTTCGAAGGCGTTAGTCTTCCCAGAGTAACGATAAAAAAAAAAAATAACGAAGTGATTTTCCATAGAAACTGTATGGATGACCCGATGAAGGACGGAGCACAAGGCATCTCGTTTTTCATGATCTGAAGGTCATTCGTCTTCCCCCGGTGCCAAGCCAATAAGACCAAATGATTATGGAAGAACATTTTGGATTATTATTATGTTAAAGTAAAGAGACTTTGAAATTATTTTCGCCGTTCAACACGTTCTTGATTTTTTTTTTTAATGCAATTTCAATCCCTAAACTGTTAAATTTGGCCTCGAGGCGATTCTTCAATTAAAAAAGTTGACGGTGATGATGATTCGGTTAATTTAGAAGCGTTGGAATTCACAGTGACCACGGCACACCTTTCTCTTTCGTCTTTGCACAAGGCATCTTTTTCTCCATGGTCCGAAGGTCTTCGTTCTCCCGGGTTACTTCTGCGGAATACATAAAGGACTCTGAAGTTTGGCTCTGTTTGGAGCAATGGGGAACATTCGAGGAAAATGCCACAGGCGTTATGATGTGACAGGCATTTGTTCTTTTGCCAGCCACTATTGCATCTTTTCCCCTAAATTATTTTGTTTAGTGGGCATCGTAGACTAAACTATTGACAGCCAAAGTGAAGTCGAAACACGGAGAAATTTCGTAGCGTATTTCTTGGGGGGGTCTTTGTGATAAAATAAAATGTTTTTAGAAAATTATTTTTCAGGAAAATGTTGTCGTCTTTTCATATTAGGGAATGTATATTTTCTTAACTTTTGGCGTGCGTATTTTTTTTTTTTTAACATAAATGATTTTTCGTTGATTGGTCATTTTCAGCTCATCAAATGCGTAAAAATCCATAAAATTAATCCGTGGAAAATTCTTTCGCTCAAATAAAAACATTCTTAGTGTGAAGAACTTCTGCAAACTTGAAATTTGGACATCCGTAGACGTGTTCCTTCTATCTTGCCCCTTCCACTCTTCCCTCTTCTCTCTTCTTTTTACAACTAAAAGATTCTTTCATATATCATCAAGAAAGCTAAACATTAGCCAACAAGTTTGCTTCACAAAACATTGCTTTTTTGTGTGTGTAGAAAATGACATATAATGGCGGTAGGATCTGGAGTTATTCCGATCGGGTTAGGACATCTACAAGAGTTTTGGCTTGATAGACGGGAATTGTTAGAGATGACTTAGGCGACCTACCACATCGCCATCTTTAGTGCGTTCCGTGTCGCCTGTGTCCTTGTAACACGTGGCAAGCCGTCATTAGCCCCTGTCCCCATAACACACGGCAATGTGTCCACGGTCAATTTCCCCGCCCTCCGAATTTCAACATGATTCATCTCGTCTGTTAATCAACATATCCCTCTGGCTATAAGGAGCCCGTAAGTTTGGAACACTTCTGAACTTGGATACTTGCAGACTTCTGAACTTTGGCACCTCTAGACTTTTCTGGTTGCTAGCCTTTCCGTAAGGCAGGGGGACCTTAGCAGCAAACCTCATCAACACTAATCTCGCATCGTCATGTTGGTCGACGTCGACCGATGACTTCGTCGATGGGGGCGAAAGCCAAGCTAGAAGTGGCAGAGATGGGCAGCTAGTGGCAATGAGCTTTCCTCGACCTGCTCCTAAACCTTTTCTTCATCCTTTTAGCTTTTCTGTTTTGCTCTTATTTTCTCTTTATGAAGCAGATTTTCCAGACATATTCTCTTTTTTTAAATATTTAAAATTGCCCTATCAGCAGCCATGTTAGAGAATGGTTGAGTTAATTATGGACAAAACGATTTAATTACAGAAATCACAAAAAACTAAAGGATTCCATAGTGCATATTGAGAATTCAAGGATTTTATTGGACAAACCACATAAATTAAAAGACCATGAATGAATCATCCTTTCAAGACAATAACAAGTGAGTGAATCATGCTTCTCATCAGGTCTCGCCGCACCTCATCACAGGTAGGGCTACTGGAACAGCATCCAGAATAGTTGATCTAACCAGAAGTTCTATCCCCACCAAACCCTGTTCTCAGATAATCTATTTGGCTGAGATGACTAACATCACCCCCAGATTTAAATACCCAGTTGTCCCCATCAGACAAGTGGAAAATGTTGACAGAAGTATTCAGGAACTTCACAGGCTGTTCGTTTGGGCAAGCCCGCGCATGAAGCGTTCGGAGTACACCACCATGAGTGACCGCTACTACTCGCTCTCCTGCGCCGAGAAGAGAAGTTTTATTTGCAATTTCAGTTTCCAGCTTAAATTGTATCGGAAATTCTTTAGTAGCGAACGGAAAGCGCATTTAAGTCATGGTCGTCGTCGCCCTCGTCTTTCTTCTGCTATAACAAAGCAAGCAAACCGAAGAAAGGGCATTTAAAAGCAAAGAGCATCCGTAAAGTCTCAGAAAGCTTTAAAACAACAACTATGCAAGGAGTCACTTTCATGTATAAAACTGCTAACATCGCATTTAGGTGAGTAGAACCCTCCACAATTCTGGCGAATAAGCAGCATAAATAATCTCTTCACCTTTGTGCTTCATACTGATGCTTCGCAAACACGTAGTGCAGCGCTGATAAACCTGATCAACACTTTCACCACCACCCTGTGTGCAGAAGGAACAAGAGAAATGACTGATCAGACATTCCACTTGCGAAGCAATTTGAACCCTGCAGACTGCCAAACTCTTTCTCAATAAATGTTTATTTTGTAATCCTTTGTATTGTAACGCCTTGCGTATGAGATGCGAGCTTTACTATGTTTTACAGATTAGAAAGGAACATGTAAGATGTGGATCCATTTAACAACCAAAAGGATGGGACCGAAATTCTTATAGCTGTGTATACAGCATGTAGAAAAGAACACATCAACTGAACCATTGAACAATTCCAATGACAAAAACTATGAAATTTGCAATATCCACATTACGCATAGTTTCCATATTGAAAGTTGGTGGCAAAATGAAAATTGAACAAAGTCAGGTTCATTTTGTCGAGCTCAATGCAAATCAAAACCCACCGGAATCTCTTGATCCGTCTTCTGTGATTGAAGGGCTTTATAGGCTTCAGGATAGACAGTAGCTGCATCATGTGGCTGAAGGCCTTGAAGCTCCCCAAAATTTCTTTCCCGTAGACCTGGATCCTTGATAACCTAGATTCTCATTCGAAAACAGCATGCAAGATATTTCAGAGGACCCAATCATCAGTTGAACTGTAAGAATGAACACGAACTCTTACAACATTCTGAACTTTCCAACAAATAAAGATAACATCTAATGGAATCTTTTAGCTCCACATCACCGTCTGGAATTCACATATATGTAGGGTTGTGTACCACCAAATAGATAATGCCAAAATTCATGTCTAATTCTCATAAATAGAATGCTAGATGAAGAATGGTCTCACTATGTTCATACCTCCAGTCCACCACAAGCAGTTGCAATTAGATCTGCCGTCTCAACAGCTCGTTTTAGGTCAGATGAGTAAATTGCGGAGATTTTACCTTCTCTAGACAGCCTCTCACCCACCTTTCAGAAAGATGTTAATAAACCTGTTGGTCAGTCCAAAGAAAGGGATGGCATATCACAGAAAATACTCACTGCAGTTGCTTGCCGCCTCCCAATTTCATTCACTTCGATATCCAGAGTTCCCTGTTAAACGTAATGAAACAAAGCAATCTGAGATGTATTTGCATAAACCCACGCATAAATGCAGAGAAACCACAACCTAGCAATGCTTTCTCTGTTATTCTACTAGGCATGTCCTATCAAGGAATGAATCCCCTAACCACAGAAGCTGTAATAGAAGATACGAATCCTTAGCGGTAGAGTGGACATATTCTTTGCCATTACATCTTCTCTATCATCTTTTGGGCTCACCCTGAATGTTACTTTGCCATCGCAGGTTCGAATTTTATATAGGAAAAGAGAAGTAGGAAAATCAACATGGTATTCTCAAGCAAAGGCTTGTACTGGTGGATTCAAAATGCAATTACAGATATGTAAGCCCAATGCAGCTACATAGCTTGACAAGAACTGATATCATTCGCCAATATGATGCCTATATCAACTAAACATGCAATGTATCCTGTTGGTTTGTCACGCTGACGGGCAAAAATCAACTAGTGTAGTACTACATGCGCCTTTTATATGGTGATAGGTAACCAGCAATTTCTACCAAATTAGAAGGCTAAAGAGAAATCCAGAAGCATAGAGAACCTGAAATCTTCCATCACCATTCCAGTCCGTTTCCCCGTGACGCACGACAACAATTTCGGCATAGTCCATGCCAATTGGAACTGGTTGAGCATCGCCATTGCAATCCACATCAGCAGCAACCCTGACAGATACCCGGGAAAAGAGCGTACTGGCCAACCTCACGCACTTGAAGACAGAAGCTACCATAAAAACAATAATGTACAAGACAAAAAGACGAACAGTAAACGCAAAATAAGACTCTCACACAGTGACATTGGTCTGGAAAATGGTTACAGAGGATCCGCAAACCAGTGAAACAAAAGAAACAACATCGAAAGTCCACTCAATCGAATGGATCATTTGCTTTATAAGCGGTAAGAAAGCAGCAATTCTCATCATCACCAACATGACCAAAACCAGATGGCACTCATAAAACTAAAGCTCCGTCTATTTGGCAAAAAATAAACGATTTAGAATATATTTTCTTTAAAATGATAGCCTGTATCGTTTGAAATAATTAATCAATGAAAAATATTTTCATTATTGATAATAATTTAAATCTCAATATTTTCGTAAATGAGAAAAATATTTTTCATTCATTCATTTTTTTTAAGCGATAAAAGCGAACATTTTTAGAAAAACATTTTTTAAATCATTTATTTTTTGCAAAACCAACGAAGCTTAATTTTAAGCTCGCCCATTCTAGAGTTTTTCATTATCCACCAAATTTCGATGAACCTCAGGACAAACAAAGAAAAGAAGTCCATGAAAGAAGAGGACAAGGTCAAACCTCGAGTTCGAATCCGACATGGCAAGCTCGCGATTTGGCTCTGGACCGTGCGTCCTCGATCGACCGATGAGCGATGAATGGAGTCGCGAGTCCCGACCTTCGAGTTCAGGAGCGACAACGCGCGGGAGTGTTTTGGCAAACAAGCAAACGTAGACACATCAATCTTGATGGAATCGCTGAACATTTATAGCAAAATACATTGGTTCGGAGCCGTTGGTCTTCACCTCGATCTTCCCAGCGTGAACGACAATATATGTGCCGGACAGTTGCAGAACAACTTTCATGATGTTTCGTAGAAAATATTATAAACGACGGATCGCGGAAATAACACAAGGCGTCTTTTTCTTCATCGTCTGAATGTCTTCGTCTTCCCTATTTCACTTCGCATTTTTTTTTACATCGTTCCATGTCGGCGTTGACTTTTATTTTTTCCTCAACCTGAACAGTTCAACTTTGCGACAACGCGCGCGGAGTACACGTCACGCTCCTCTCTCTCTCTCTCTCTCTCTCTCCTGTCGATATCCATGGCAGCCTTAGTTGAACACCGCTGGCCGCCGTGGCCGGCCGTTAGCACTGTTGCAGTAGGCCTCGCGATTGCATTTGCGGAGATTTGATTCCACCAATTTGACTCCTTTGGATTTTTCATTTTTGTAAATTGTGTAACTACTTGTCTTCTCTTGAAATCCTTTTATTTGTTTGACAGGGATGGTGACTTTTTCATTTGAAAAATATTTTTACATGCCGTAATTTGCTCGCGAATTCAAAAAAATAAATCGCTCATACGAAGAGAAGAGGAGTTTTGTCATGATTCTTTAGAGGAATGTTCACAAATTCTATGGCGAGAGAGCTAAGTAATGTTTTATAGTATGGATATGGGTTGCCTTTTTTGTCATTCCAATGACAAATAGGCTCTGATTGCTTTGCAAAATGAATGATTTGAAGAAAAAAAAACATTTCCAAAAATAATTAATTATATCTCTTGAAATAATTAGTCAATAATTTTTTTTTATTATCGACAACAATTTATATTTAAACATTTTCATGAACAATGAAAATATTTAGTCTATTTATTTTTGTAAGCAATACAAATGATCACTTTTAGGAAAATTTTTATATATCATTCAATTTACGCTAAATAAACGGAGCATACATCTCTTAATAGGCAAAATTGTCAAAAAAGTCTTAAACTTATCGCACTTTTGCCAATTCAGTCATAAACCTTTTAAATTTGTCAATTGAAGCTTAAACATTTTGTATTTGTGTCAATTCAGTTCTTTTGGCCGGCTGGCGCTAACATGCAAAATTTTAATAATATTTTCAATTTTTTATTTTTTCTCTTTTTAGTTTTCTTTCCCTACTGCCGGCGAGCCCCGATAGGGTTGCTAGAGCTCGTCGACCGCAGGGCCAAGGCCTCGAAGCCCTTGCCGATGGCCAACGAGCTCCGATGAGGGCTTCGCAGCCTTGGCCCTATGGCCGACAAGCTCTACTAGAGCTCGCTAGCAACAGGGGAAGAAAATCGAAAATATTAAAATTGTCCACGTCAATGCCGGCGACGCCACGTCAGTGCCAATCGGCCAAAAGGACTAAGGACTCAATTGGAAAACTTAAAAAGATTAGGACTGAATTCGCAAAAGTGCACTATGT
>BCNH02000009.1:10778200-10788362 GCA_001662345.2 Metrosideros polymorpha var. glaberrima
TTCAATTTTGATCCTTGAATTTTTTGTACATATTCAATTTAGTTCCTTGATTATAGTTCAATATTGTCCTTAATTCAAATTCAGGGATAATATTGAACATTTTCGTATAGTGAATGGACTAGATTGAACATGTACTAAATTTTTAGTAGCCACATTGAACAAATTATAAGTTCAGGGATGGCATTACATATTAGCCCAAAGTTCATGCACAATTTGTGCAATTATCCTAATAAAATCTTAATGATGTAAGACACCGTAAACATTAGGACTAAAAGACATTGTAAGCCTTAGGACTAATACCACTAAAAATTCCAAATTGGTACATTGTTGCCACTGTGTCACAAAAGCCCCTAAACGGGTACACCCGTTTCAAACTAATTTTTGTGTCACAAAATATTCTCAAATCGGTACATCTCGTGTCACATTTACCCCAAACTATTATACTCATGTCGCAATTACCCTAAATTGTGCTAAATATGAAATATTTGGGGGGTAAATGTGGTACATGTGCACCATTTTAAAGTAAATGTGATGCAAGTGTACCACTTTAAAATTTTTTGTGATAAAAATTTAGTTTATGGGTAAATATAGCATGGATGCACCAGTTTGGGGGCAAAGGTGGCACGGATGTATCGGTTTGGGAGTTTTTGTGACACAAAAATTAGTTTGGATAAATGTGGCACTGATATACGAACTTGAGAATTTTTTTTTTTTTATGGTATTAACCCCTAAATATTACCGTTTGTTCAAATATCGTGAATATTCTTTACCATATTTAAACTTTATAATGTGTTGGGGATAAAAGGTAGGGTTGTAATGCATGGCTTTAAATTATGTCTCGAATGATACTGAACGCATATATCAATAGGAATCTGCACATATTACGAGATGCATGCGCATCAGAAAAACAAACAATCGCGATCCATGCCATCTCCAAGGAAAATCAACAGGACATCAGCTTTTCCTTTATTTATTTTTTTCTATTGGATCGATTGTTTTCTTTTTTCACTAAAGTGAATGGAAAGACTATGATACAATCAGCAAAGGCGTGAGAGAAACAGAAGTCACGAAAAGATAAAGAGTCCAATAATTGATTAGGTACAATGAAGAATATGGGTGATTAGTTGCGAGGTGGGTAGGTTCCCACCTAAAATCTAGAATCAGACTGGACAGGGTCAACTTCCGATTTGTGGAACTAGAACCCTGCCGACCCTATCCTGGAACTGGATCGGACTGGTCTGATCCGGTTTCAGGGTTGGTCTCGAAACCAGTAATTTCTTCTTCTTTTTTAGGTTTCTTTTATTCCTTACAAGTATGAGTTTCCTAACATTAAAAGAAAAAAAAATAATATACTAATTAGGGTTTGCTTCTATATAAAAAAAAAAATGATAAGTCCATCAGTCTAGTCCGATTGGTTATGTGGAATCGAGAAACGGACTGATCACCCTAGAAATTATTAAGAATCAGTTGGTTCAATCCGGTCCAATCCGATTTTTGAATTAGATTGAACCGATGCACACCCCTGATGGTTATTCCAACTTCCAAGAAGATTCCAGTTTCATTCAAGCTATCATGTCTGGTACAGAGCACGTCCTCAGAGCTTTGATACCGGCAAACCTTCCCCTCTTCCAAGGTTGCCGCATAGCACTCCCATCAGTTGGCCCAATCAGCTAAAAGTAGAGGCTTCTACCCTACTCGCATATTCTTACTCTATTAGAATTATTTACTTTTCCGAAAAGCAACTTTCAAGAATCGAAAAATACGATAAACCACCTATCTCCATTTAAGACACCATTCGGAACACCTGCAACATCTTTCCTTGCAACTACTATAAAGATAAGTTCCCATCAATATATAATAATAGTACATGTATCTTAACTACTATTAATTTCAGTTTAATTTGAGAACGACACTTCATGTTTTGCTTCTTCTTTAAGCTGAGCTCTTCTCGGCCATGTCCACGGCAAAAAGCGGATCTCCGAGAGGAAAGATGGTGACGGTCTTGAGCATTGATGGAGGTGGTGGCACGAGAGGGATCGTTCCCGGCACAATCCTCGCCTTTCTCAAATCCAAACTTCAAGTAATAGCATCCACTTATTTTATTTGTCAATGTTTTCTTTGTGAATGATGTTGGACGACGGTCGACAACCTACTATTGTACTGTCAAGTCCTGATCACATGGTCGGTATGGGTAGCTGGGTGAAAGTTGGGTGAGGAAGTTTTGCGAAAGCTACATAAGCTGTTGCGGATTTGATGGTGATGCAATTATGAAGGGATTGTCAAGTCTAATATAAAAATAGCAATATTCCTTGTCACATTGTAGCTATTGTTAGGAAGCTGAATCGGATTGCGTCGCATAGTCAACATGAGCACTCTATATTTACATGAATAGTCTTTCTTTTTTATGGTGATCATATTGATTGTATATAGTCGATAGAATTTAAGAAAATTAGATGGACCAGATGCGAGAATTGCAAATTACTTTGACATAATTGCAGAGACAAGCATGTCTAGATTGGTGACAATCATGATTACAACACCAAATAGGACAATCGATCATAATTAGAAAACTTCTAATTGTAGTTTTTTTATGCAGATTGTGTTGCACAATCAACATGAGCACTTTACATTTATATGAATGGTCTTTTCTTTTTTATGGTGATCACATTGGTGGTTTACAATCGACAGAATTTACAAGAACTAGATGGACCGGATGTGAGAATTGCAAATTACTTTGACATAATTGTAGAGACAAGCACGTATGGATTGGTGACAGCCATGATTTTAGCACCAAATAGGACAATCAATCATAATTAGAAAATCTTTAATTGTAGTTTTTTTTTATGACATAGAGAAATTAAAAAACAATTAGGGTCTTGGGAGGAGATACTTAATAGGAAGAGTTACAAAAAAAAAGGGTACAAGTTTTGATAATTGCTAATTTGAAACATTAGAGCTCAATAAAACTTTTTTTTAACCAAAACTTTTCTTCATCCTTTTTGCTTTTCTGTTTTGCTCTATTTTTTTTTTCTCTTTATTAAGCATATTTTCCAAACACATGCTCTGTTTTTTATTTTCTCTTTTTCAAATATTTAAAATTTCCCTATCAGCAGCTTTATTAGAACGGTTAAGTTAATTAAATACAAAATGACTAGATTACATAAATCACAAAAACTAAAAGGATCCAATAGCGCAAATAGAGAATTCAAGGACTTAATTGGACAAATATGCATATCGTAAGGACCAAGAATGATATTATCCTTTTAAGACAATAACAAGTGAGTGAATCAAGCTTCTCAGCAAGCCTTATCGCACCTCATTACAGGCAGGGCTACTGGAACAACATCCAGAATAGTTGATCTAACCAGAAGTTCTATCCCCACCAAACCCTGTTCTCAGATATTCTATCTGGCTGAGATGACTAACATCACCCCCCGATTTTAAGACCCAGTTGTCCCCATCAGACAAGTGGAAAATGTTGACAGAAGTGTTCAGGAACTTCACATCAGATTGTTTATTTGGGCAAGCTCGCGAATGAAGCGTTCGGAGCACACCACCATGAGTGATCGCTGCTACTCGCTCTCCTGCACAGTGAAGAAAAGTTTTATTTGCAATTTCTGTTCCCAGCTTAAATTGACTCGGACATTCTTTACTAGTGAACAGAAAGCGCATTTAAATCACCGTCGTCGCCGTCCTCATCTTTCTTCTGCTATAACAAAGCAAGCAAATCGAAGAAAGGGCGTTTTAAAAGCAAGGAGCATCAGTGAAGTCTTAGAAAGCATTAGAACAACAACTAAAGCTGTTCACCAAGTCCTGTGATGCTTAGTTTTCAAGACTGAAAAAGGTAATCCGGGAAAAACTCCTTTTAAAAAGAACCTATGTTCGAACTGACAAAATATGAGTTTTATAGTGCCCGGTCAACACTATGCAAGGAGTCACTTTCATGTATAAAATTACTAACATCACATATAGGTTAGTAGAACACTTCACAATTCTGGCGAATAATCAACATAAGTAATCTCTTTACCTTTGTGCTTCGTACTGATGTTTTGCAAACACGTAGTGCAGCGCTGATAAACCTAATCAACACTTTCACCCCCACCCTGTGTGCAGAAGGAACAAGAGAAATGACTGATCAGACATTCCACTTGTGAAGCAATTTAACCCTGCAGACTGCCAAAATTTTTGTCAATAAATGTTTATCTTGTGATCCTTTGTTTTGTAACGTCTAAGATAAGACATGCGAGCTTTACTATGTTTTACAGATTAGAAAGGAACATGTAAGATGTGAATCCATTTAACAGCCAAAAGAATGGGACTGAAATTCTTATAGCTGTGTATACAACATATTGAAAAGAACACATCAACTGAACCATTGAACAACTCCAATGACAAAAACTATGAATTTTGTAATATCCAAATTATGCATAGTTTCCATATTGAAAGTTAGTGGCAAGATGAAAATTGACTAAAGTCGGGTCCATTTTGTCGAGCTCAGTGCAAATCAAAACCCACCGGAATTTCTTGATCTGTCCTCTGTGATTGAAGGGCTTTATAGGCTTCAGGACAGACACTAGCTGCATCATGTGGCTGAAGGCCTTGAAGCTCCCCCAAATTTCTTTCCCGTAGACTTGGATCCTTGATAACCTAGATTCTCATTTGAAAACAACATGCAAGATATTGCAGAGGCCCAATCATTAATTGAACTGTGAGATTGAACACGAACTTTTACAACATTCTGAACTTTCCAACAAATTAAGATAACATCTGATGGAATCTTTTAGCTCTACATCAATGTCTGAAATTTACGTATATGTTGGGTTTTCTACCACCAAATGGATAGTGCCAAAATTCATGTGTAGTTCTCATAAATAGAATGCCAGATCAAGAATGGTCTCACTATATTCATACCTCCAGTCCACCACAAGCAGTTGCAATCAAATTTGCTGTCTCAAAAGCTCGTTTTAGGTCAGATGAGTAAATTGCAGAGATTTTACCTTCTCTGGAAAGCTTTTCACCCACCTTTCAGGGAAAATAATGGAAGATGTTAATAAACCTGTCGGCGGTCCAAAGAAAGGGATGACATATCACAGAAAATACCCACTGCAGTTGCTTGCCGCCTCCCAATTTCATTCAATTCGACATCCAGAGTTCCCTGTTAAATGTAATGAAACAAAGCAATTTGAAGGTAATTAGAAAAAGAAGCAGAGAGCATTTATTAAACAAAATGCATGAGATGGCAGATATCAGTGCAATTAGAGATATATTGGCTAAAACTCGTAAATAGATGCCGAGAAATAACCTAGTAATACTTTTTCTCTAATTCTATTAGGCATTTCCTATCTTGTAATATGGATCACTTAATCACAAAAACTGTAATAGAAGATACGAAACCCTAGCGGTAGAGTGTACATATTCTTTGCCATTAAATCTTCTCTATCATCTTTTGGGCTCACCCTGAATGTTACCTTGCCGTCACAGGATCCAATTTTATATTGGAAAAGCGAAGTATGAAAATCAACATAGTATTCCCAAGCAAAGGCTTGTACTGGTGGATTTACAATGCAATCGCAGATATATGTAGCCGAACACAGCTACATAGCTTGACAAGAACTGAGATCATTCACCAAAATGATGGCCTATTAGCTAAAGATTTGCATCATATCCTGTTCGTTTGTCACACAATGGGCAAAACTCAAATAATGTACTGCAGGTGCCTTCTATATCGTAATAGGCAATCAGCAATTCCTACAAATTAGAAGGCAAAAGAGAGATGGGAAAGCAAAGAAAACCTGAAATCTTCCATCAGCATTCCAGTCTGTTTCACCGTGGCGCACGACAACGATTTCAGCATAGTCTACGCCAATTGGAACCGATCGAGCGTCACCATTGCAATCCACACCAGCAGCAACCCTGACAGATACCGGGGCAAAGAGGGTACTGGTTAACCTCACGCACTTGAAGACAGAAGCTAATGCAAAAACAAAAAGATAAAAAGACGAACGTTGAACGCAAATCAAGACGCTCACACAGTGACATTGGTGTGGAAAATGGTCCGAAGGTATCCGCAAACAAATAACACCGAAAGTCCACTGAATCGTTGGAACAGTCAACGGTTCGTTTGCTTTATTAACAGCAAGTTCTCATCATCACCAACGTGACAAAAAAAACAGAGCACACGCCCAAAATTTAAAATCGAGCTCACAGTTCCAGAGGTTTTCATGATCCCCCATGTTTCGCGGAACCTTACAAGGTACAAATAAAAAAAAAGTGGACGCAGATAGAGCAACAGGATCAGACCTCGAGTTCGAATCCGACATGGCAGGATCGCGATTTGGCTCTGCACCTTGCGTCCTTGGTCGCCGTTGAGGGGTGAACCGAATTGCAAGTGATGACGTGCGAAGTGTTCTGGCGAGCAAGCAACTTGGACCCATTAATTCCAACGAAGTTTCTGAACATGTTATTATAGCCAAATGCATTGATTCGGAGGCGTTGGTCGTCGCCTCCGTCTTCCCAGCGCAAACGATCAGTACGTACGCGAGAAGTTGCAGAACAGCGCGGTGCGGTCTTCGTCTTCGTGGTCTTTCGTAGGAAAGTTCATAAATGACCGATAATAGAGAAAGCACAAGGCACCTCTTTCTCCATGATCTCGAGGTCTTCGCCTTCCCCGGTGCCAACCCAACCAGACCAATTGCTTCTGGAACAGGACAAATGACGGTATTTGATTTTTGGTTTAATACCACAAAAAATCTCAAATTAGTACATAATTAATTTTTTTATCACAAGAAACTTCAAATTTATATGGTTATGACAGATTTCCCCAAAATTTTCAAACTGATACACCTGCAATAAATTTACCTTTCGTTAGGTTCCGTTAAATTGATTAATACTGCGAAAAACATCAAATTGGTACACCTGTGAAAAAAGGAGGATAAAAACCATAAATTGGTACACCCGTCAACTGTCACGTGTTATCCAACTCAGCAATTTGACAGTAAAATTTAATAGAAACTAATGTAGGGTAAATTTGTCATAGATATATAATAAGTCTATAAAAATAGAGTTATTTAATTTATTTTAGGCAACAATTAATGTGATATTCATGAGAAAATATTTGGATTTCCTTCTAATTATTCAAATTTTCTTTGTTTACGCAGCATAATGAGACATGAAGAAAATAAGGAAAAAAGGACAAAAAGAAGGAAAGGAATATGCCATCCAAGGAAAGGAATATGCCATCCACAAAAGTATTAGAAGATAGAGCCAAATCAGGAATTCTGATATTTGTTTCCTAATTTTAAGTTTTAGATAAGCAATTGCCTTATTTTTAAAATCTTGAATATTATCCTATAAATAGGATAATATTGAGAGCTAGAGGAGAGAATTTTTCAGATTGTTCTTTTATCGTTCTTAGAGTTTTTTCAATCCTTTGAAGAGAAAACAAAGTGGTGACGGAATTCTGATTTTTTGATTGAAGATGTTGGGTTTTATTTATATTTTCGTTTCTTCTTCTATTATGTTCTAATTTTCTTTTGTTAGGGCTACAATGTAGCTTAACGATGATTGATTAATTTTCAAGACTTGTTTATGCAATTTTAGATCTCATATGTGTGAGTTATATATCATGTTTTTAATACTTTTAAGTGCTTGATCACCACTTGAATGATTTTTGTTGCGTATTTGAGACCGAAAGGAGATTCCATGCGAGTGATTTATGATATATAGCCATGAATTTAATTTAGATAGAAATATACTAGGTTGTTTGTGTGATTTCAATAGTAGGTAAATCGAGGGTAGTTTATTGAATTCGGGAACATTCATAGATTTTAATGCGCTTAGGTTTACTTAAATTCACATAGACCAAATGTGAGTTGCTAAATCTAAGTAGGGTTGCTATACCAGACCAAGGATAGTGATTTAAATTAGGAAGTTCTACCATCACACTATGATTTCAATTGGATTGCATAACGAGGATTGGTTAATTAGTCTTGATTAGTTAAGTGAAATCAGATGCTTCAACGTTTTTAACTCTTGATCAAAATCCTTTGTTCCTTGTTTTTTTATATTCGAAATTTCTAGGTTTAGTTTGCGAATTTCTATTTTCGATTTTGGTTTGCTACCTTGGTTAATTTAGTTTTCTTTAGAATTTCGATTGCTTTATTAAATCTTTAATTGGTTAGATAAATTTGAGAATTGTTCAACTTTAGTAAGTAATTTGATTGATTTGTGTACAATCTCTGTGGGAACGATATTTTAATTCATCACTTTATTACTTGTTTGATACGTACACTTGCGTTGCGAATTTAGAGAACAATATACTAGTTTGTGATTTTTGGTGGTCAAAAAATCAGTTTAAGATAAATTTGTCATAAATGTACCAATTTGAAATTTTTCATGGTATTATCCTTGATTTTTTTTTTGCATCATTCAATATCGATGAAATTTTTCTATTATAAAAAAAAATTAACGGTGACGATGATATTGTTAATTTTTACAAAAAAAATTGCTCTTAAAGCATTTAATGAAATAAGCTTTATCTCTTTATCTTACAAATCCAATGGCGCTTTTCATAAAACTATATTATATGTAAGTTTACTTAGAGATATGTTGTAACTTCGCTTCACAAAACATTACTTTTTTGTGGGAATAACATACAATTGGTGGCAAAATCTTGGATCATTCCGATCGGACTTTAGGATTTCTCCAGGAGTTTTTGACTAGTGGCCATGGGCTCTCCTCGAGTTGCTCCTAAACCTTTTCTTCATTCTTTTTAGTTTCCGCTCTTTATTTCTCTTTATTAAGCAAATTTTCCAAATATATTTTCATTTCATTATTTTAACGTGTCAGTGCCCGCACGTCCTGCATCCTCATGTTTCGAGATCTAGTTTTTCTTCCCTACCAGGCAGGGATTACGCAAGACTCTATAAAGGCTTGCTACTCGTAAGTGGCCCACTCCTGAGTTTTCTCACTTAAGCCTTTTAAAGACTTGCTCAGGTCTGAACTTCATTTTTTTTAGTTTCCGCTCTTTATTTCTCTTTATTAAGCAGATTTTCCAAATGTATTTTCATTTCCTCTTTTCTAAATATTTAAAAATGCCCGATGAGCAGCCATGTCAGAATGGAGAAGTTAATCATTGACAAAATGACTTGATTACGGATCATATAAACTAAGATTCAATAGCACAAAATGAGAAGTCAAGAATTTAATTGGACAAGTCGTATAAATAAAAGTACCAACAATGAAAATATCCTTTAAGACAATAACAATAGTGAAAAAAATAACGCTTCTCACCAGGTTTTGACACCTGGAGTCTATTGATACATTATATGACGCCCAAAAAAAGAGATAATGGCATAATTGATCTTTCAACTTTTGCTCGATATTTAATTTGGTTTTTGAACTTTTTTTTTTTTTCGATTTCTTTGAATTCTTTTGCCTGCTCCATGTGGATACGCACGCGACATTAGCAACCCAAGGTATGGAAGGTGATATCATCATGTGCATATTATACGTAATTCTAATTCAACTCTTTTTCACTCATAAAATGACATCGGGATTTATTGAACAATAAAATTAAAATAATAGGTATTCCGATCTTGAAGAGGTTAAATACCTCATTACAAAGAATAGGAAGGGGAAAACAAGATAATTTAGGCTCCATTTGTTTTGCGTAAAATGTGACGTTTTCTGGAAAATGTTTTCCAAGAAGTCATTTTTTCAGGACAATGATAACATTTTTCAGTATTTGGCTCAAACTTAAAAATGAACTAGAAAATATTTTCCATCGTCTTGTATGAAAAATCTAATTTATTTTTCTAGCGGAAAATTAGCAAAAAAATTGATTTTTTTAATTATTTTTTTCTTTTTCCTTCTCCGACGACTAGCCATATGCGAGGGACAAGCTCGCCCTAGGTTGGCAAGGCTCAACCTCAGTAAATTCCAGCGAACTTGAGCCTTGCCCGCCTTAGGCAAGGCTCCACATTGCCAAATTTGGCGAGGTGAGCTTGCCCAAGGCCAGCGAGCTCGAGCCTTGCTAGATTCACTAGCGATTGGCCGAGGAAGAAGGAAAAGAAAAGAAATAAATAAAAAACAAAAGAAAAAAAAAGAAAAAGAATTAAAATTTCAAATTTCAAATTTTTTGAAAAGAAAAGAATAAATAATA
>BCNH02000009.1:10788367-10844725 GCA_001662345.2 Metrosideros polymorpha var. glaberrima
AATTCCAGCGAACTTGAGCCTTGCCCGCCTTAGGCAAGGCTCCACATTGCCAAATTTGGCGAGGTGAGCTTGCCCAAGGCCAGTGAGCTCGAGCCTTGCTAGATTCACTAGCGATTGGCCGAGGAAGAAGGAAAAGAAAAGAAAAGAAAAGAAAAGAAAAGAAATAAATAAAAAACAAAAGAAAAGAAAAAGAAAAGGAATTAAAATTTCAAATTTCAAATTTTTTGAAAAGAAAAGAATAAAAAATAATTAAAGGGAGTACACGGAGGAGAACATGTTTGGTCTGGTTGAAAAAGAGAAAATAATTTTCCCTACTTTTAAAGGTGTTTTCTCCATTGACAGAAAATGTTTTTCTTCACTAGTTTATTTTTTATGAACCAAACGCTGGAAAATTCGAAATGCTTTTATTCTCGAAATTGTTTTCCATGAAACAAATGAAGCCTTAGTTATTCCGGAGTTGAATCAGCACCCTAGTAGGCCAGTATGCAGTGCTCTTTTTATCACCAACAAAACCTAGGAATCCAACAAAAATAAGAGAGAAATAGAAAGAGACAACTAGGAACAATTTGCCAGAAACTTTGTACAATTGCTGAACGGCCTTCATCAAGAATAATTCCCAAGGCCATGAACATCGAGGTTGCCGGTGAGAGAGAGAGTCCAAGTTGCCTGACTTGTTTTGGGGGGTGGGGGAAACACGGTAGTCAAGGGCGACGGAATCGGCAGCATCATCGACGTTGTGATTGTGAGAGGCAACAGCTTTGGTGGTCAGTGGTGGAGGAGGATGATGGGAGGCGGGTGGTCTAAGAGTAGGACTTTTGGCGCTTTTTCTTTAAAGGGAGGTATTTTAGTCATTTCAGTTATGCTAAATAGACTTGAAGATGCGAACTTGTATTTCAAAAAATAGAGGAAGCAATGTGATGAAACTAATGAAAACTCGTGTTTGTGGTGTTTATCCTATGAAAGGATAAAGTGGTCTTTAGGGCTTTAGTAAGACTTTTATTGAACAATATATATAATTTTTCCCTTTACATGGTATTAGAGCCAATAAAAAACCCTAATCACCAGAGTAGCCACTCGTTGCCATCGACTAGTTGCCGAAACAGTCACCCACTGTTGCTAAAGTAGATGGATCACGTCAAAATCTCCTCATCATGCTTGATCTATCCTTGCGAGTCCATATCCGATGCCGGCGAGTGTTGTCTGGCCCATATCAGTTGTCGTCCAGTGTCGCCTAGCCCCATCTAGCCTAGATCTGGCATTGTCTGGTGTTGCATAGTCTCGTTCATCCTAGTTCTAGCGTCCACCAACCAAGATCTGACGCCGATTGAGCTCCTCGGTCCTCTAGGAAAACTTTGGGACAGCAAAGGATGTTGTTCGATACTCGGTTCCTATGTCTAAACTGTTGGTTCGATTGGTTGCTAGTACTGTGACAACCTTGATAGACTATTAGTATGAAGTGCTTTATTGATGTGATATTTTTCAATTGTGTTGGATTATTAAACTGTTGAGGATGAGTTGCTCAAAGGAAAATATTATGGTAGTTTTCTTATTATTATTGGAGAATGGGTGTCTTGAGCATAGTGATATTGTGATGACTGAGGTGATTTCCTCTTCTTCTAATCAAATTACCGATAAGAAACTTGAGGGTATTGCTAATTTTCAACGATGGAAGAAAATTGTGAAGCTAACTTTGATAGGCAGAAATCAGCATATACACTTGACTAGGCCTAAACCCAGGATGATGCAACTTGGGATATTATTGATGCACGTATTTTTGGTCAGATACTGAAGTCTAAGAAGAGTAATATAGTTGATGTAGTAACCCACATTGACACAATCAAAGAATTGTAGGAGTATTTCTGTGTATCGTATGTTGGCCAAAATAACCTTTCACGGATTTATGAGTTATAGCAGGAGTTTTACTAATTTGAGAGGAAGAGGTGTCCATTACGCAGTACTTTGCTGATTTTAAGAAGATGTATGAGGAGTTGAATGCTCCTCTCTATTTCAGCCATTTTCCAGCAAATGCAACTTTAGAGAGAACAATTGGCTGTAATGGGATTCCTAGGAGGTCTCGGTCTAAACTATAAAAATTTTAGGTATTAGATTCTTGAAGGAGAGACTATTACATCACTCACATATATATTTGCTTGAGTTCTTCGGGTATCCCATGAGTTTTCTCAAGACACCACGTCTGTGATAAATAGTTTAGCTCTTATGTCCCACTTTCAAACTGCTAGTGGTGGTATGAACAATGGAAGAAACCGTGAAGGACATAATGGTCATGGTGGCTAGGGGTGTGCATGGTCCGGGTTGGTCCGATCCCCGTATGAAACCGGGGATTGGACCAATAGTCTCGGTTCCCAAATTTTCGGGACTAAGGACCGGTCTGGTTCCAGTGAGACCAGTGAACAAGCTAAGAGAGATGAGACAGGAGGAGGGGAGGGGGCATAGGCGAAGATGTTAACGTTGCTTTGCCGGCTGCCGCTGCTCATGACCACCCGAGTTGTTGCTTCTTGATGTCTATCGCCGGACGATGCTGCTCGACGTGCTCGTCGACCACCTGAGCTCCCACGCATCCACAGCGACGCTGCTTCATCAACAACGGCGACGATCAATGTATCTCCCTCAACCCCAAAAATATCTCCGGCAACGTTGGAAAAGTCGTCACCGAGGTCACTTCCCGAACATTCTTAAAGTCCCCACCTGCTAGAAGAATTTCTCGGATATTTTTCTTGGCTCGGTTCGTGGCTCTCACTCACAACTGCCATTGTCGCGCCCCTCTCTCTCTGTGGAGTGAGCAAAGATGAACTCCATTAGCGAACAAAGATGAGAAATTTCAGAGTTGGGTTGCAACTAAATGTGCTGCGGGTGTTAAGGAGGGAGAGAGAGAGAGATGAGCCATTTCAGAAATCTAATGCTTCTTGGGTGTTAAGGAGAGAGAGAGAGAGATGGGACAAGAGGGGGGGTTTGCAGCGGGAATGAAGAGAGGGAGATGGGACAAGGGAGGCTGCAGCACGAAGAAAAAGAGTAAGATGGGACTTAAAGGAAGAAAAAAAGATGAGGGACAGCAGGAGTAAAGGAGGAGAGAGAGATGGGATAGGGGGCGCAGCAGAGAGGAGGACAGAGAGAGATCGGGTGCGCGCAGGAAATAGTATATATATAGGGATCGGTCTAGTTCAGGCGATTCGGTCCGGTCCCATCTCTCTCGAAACCGGAGACTGGACCGGCCACCGATTCCACTTATAGGAATTGGGAGCCGGACCAATACCTTTAAGGACCAGACCAAACCGGTCGGTCTGATCCGGTTTGGTCTGGTCTCGATTCGGTCTCAGTTCCTTTTGCACACCCCTAATGGTGGGCAAGGCATAAGAATGGGGAGAGGCTAAGGTCTATAGCAGCTTTGTGGATAGTCCCACATTTCTACCAATAGCTTAAGAGTTGTTTGAACTTGTCATTACTGTGGCAAATTTGGTCATATTTAGAAATGTCGGTACAAGTTACATGGGAGACCAGGGCAGCAACAATAGTTTGCAAATGCTGCATATGGTAATGACTCTTCTTCTCTGCCATAGTCTTCTAAAGGCAAGGCGGTGGTTATTCCTGATGAGGAATTTGCTCGATACAACCAGTTTCAGATTTCACAACCTGCTTCTCCCAATACTACTCTAGTACAAACAGGTAATACTATTGCATGCCTTTCAGCTGCTTCTCACCCTTGGATCATTGATTCAGGGGCCTTCGATCACACGTTAAGTCTTTCAAGTATATTTTCCTCTTACTTTATCATCATCCACTATTACCCTAGTTAATGGTTCATCTACACAGGTTAAGGGGATTGGTATAGTTCATCCAACTCCTTCATTTCCATTGTCCTTGGTGCTTTATCTCCTACAATTTCTATTGAACCTCATGTTTATTAGTAAATTGACCAAAAAGTTTCAGTGTCAGTGACATTTTACCTTGATTCTTGTATTTTCCAATATCTAGTTATGAAGAAGACGATTGGTAGAGGATGTGAGGCAGGGGGTTGTATGTGCTTGAAGATGCTCCATCCATTGCATGCTTTAGTGTTGCTTCCTTGCATCATATCTATTATCGTCTTGATCATCTTTCGCTGCACAATATTTAGAAGTTAGATTCTAGTTTTCAGTCTATTTCTAATTTAAAGTGTGAGTCATGTTAACTTGGCAAATTGCATTGTGTCAGTTACCCGCCTCGAGTCATTAAACGAGCGGTGTCTCATTTTTCAATAGTTCATTAAGATATTTGGGGTCCTTGTCATGTGGTTTCCAATTTGTTTTAGATACTTTGTTATTTTTGTTAATGACTATTGCAGAGTCACTTGGCTATATCTAATAAAAACTCGTTCAGAATTGTTTTGTTTATTTTATGTCTTTATTTCTAAAATTCATACTCAGTTTGGTGTGCATGTTAAAGTTTTGCATTCTAATAACGCTAATGAATACTTTTCTGCACCTCAATTTGACTTTATGACTCAACATGGTATGACCCATGAATCATCTTGTTCTGATACACCACAACAAAATGGTGTAGCTAAAAGGAAAAATAGGCATTTATTGAAAGTCACTAGATCCATGTTGTTTGAGATGAAGGTCCCTAAAACCTTTTGGTCTGATTTTATCCTAGACTGCATGCTATCTCATTAATTGCATGCCTTCTTCTGTTTTGCGATGTGGTATTTCAATTTCTACTTTATTTGCCAATTGATCATTGTTTGTCTTACCGCCTCCTATTTTTTGTTGTCTGTTTTGTCATGAACATCAACCTAAAGTATGAAAACTTGATCCCAAGGCCATCAAGTATATTCTGGGTTATTCTCGTACTCAAAATGGATACTAATGCTATTCTCTATAATTAAGGAAATACTTATAACTGTTGATGTTTTATCTTTTGAATTTACTCTATATCATGATGTTTTAGTCACTGTTTACGAGGTGGATAAAGACTTACATGTGACCACAATTTAGTCAATTGCTCTAGCTATTTCATCGGTATCTCTACATAGGAACCTTCTCTCAAGGTCTATATTCGGCGTCCTCGAGTAGCTACTGCTCCCCCCTTCCTTCTTTCACTACTATGTCATCTTCAGCTCTAGATTTGCCATTAGCTTACCCTCTTCTTGTATTTGATCTTGATTTTCCTGTTGGTCATCGCAAAGGCACACATACTTGCACTCAACATTCTATTGCAAACATTATTTCATATTCTGCTGTGTCTCATTCCTTTCGGTCCTTTTTATCCACTGTTGACCAATATCATCTCCCCAAGTTTGTAGTTGAGGCATTACAAAGCCTTGGCTGGAGGATAGCTATGGAAGAAAAATTAATGGCCTTCCATGTTAATTAAATTTGTGATTTGGTACCTCTTTCTTTAGGCAAAACTGCTATTAGTTGTTGATAGGTGTATGCTGTGAAAGTTAATCTCGATAATTCTTTTGCTTGCTTAAAAGCAAGACTTGTTGCAAAAGGGTATGCTCAGGTGTATGGGGTTGATTATCTAGACACTTTTTCTCCTGTTGCCAAGCTTATATGTGTTCGTATCTTGATCTCTCTTGTTGCCACATATAATTAGCCCTTGTTTCAACTTGTGGTCAAGAATGCTTTCTTGCACGATACTCATCATGAAGAGGTGTATATGAAGCAACCTCTGGGTTTGTTACTTAGGGAGAGTCTGGAGAACTAGTTTGCAAGTTAAAAATGTCTTTGTATGGTTTGAAGTAGTCCCCACAAGTGTGGTTTGGAAGATTTTATAAGGTTATACTCTCTTTTGGACTATCTAAATATGGAAATGATCGCTCTTTCTTTTACAAACAGTCGAGGGGATGCAAGCTGTTCTTGATTGTGTATATTGATGATATTATCATCACAGGATATGACTTAGTTGATAAACTAAAGCTCTATCTTCAGCAACAATTTCAGGCTAGGACTTGGGGAAGTTGAAGTATTTCCCAAGAATTGAGGTGGCACAATCACAGAAAGGTATTGTTTTGTCACAACAAAAGTATGTCCTGGATTTGCTAATTGAGACAGGCATGTTGGGATCAAAGCCTCTTGATTCACCTATAAAATGAGGAGTTAAACCGGTTGCTGTGGGAGGAGAGATTCTTGATAGTCCTTAGAGATATAGAATACTGGTAGGTAAGCCGAATTATTTCACAGTTACTCGATTAGACATTGCCTTTCCAGTTAGTGTGGTAAGCCAATTTCTATCTACCCTATTGGGAAAATTCATTATATTGTATTGACGATGACAAAGACAATAAAAAAAAAATATTAATGTGTGTATTGGTTGAGTTAATACTGGGTCATATATACACAAGCCTCAATGATGATGGTGTCATAATCTATATCTGTTGTGATAGGAAGCACGGACACTCTCTAGGGGCCTTCGTGTCGGTGTCGGATGTGTGTCCGTGTGTCTAACACGTGGTCAACACTCCTAGACACGTGAGTCCAACATCCCTACATGCCATTCCAACACACACGAGATCAATTTTAAACATTTTCAATAAATTAGGGGTCAAAATATAAATCTATCAAAAATATATATAACCACTTACTTAGCCAACCCCAAAAACCCTAATAGTGAAGCGTGTGCTTTGGTCTTGCCGCGCTTCATAAGAAGAAGAAGAAGAAGAAGAAGAATCTTATTCCCTAGGTCTACTGAATTTCATTCCCTCCTTGCTTGCAGGGATCACTGCGTGTGTATGTGGCGTCTATTGAGGTTGTTTGTGGATGTTGTGTGTCGTCAAAGTTTATTTTGCCGGCATCTAGAGGGAGTTTCATTTCCATGGGTCCAGGGATCGGATTGTTGCGCTGATTGTTTTGGATTGAAATTAGATGGTTTGCTCGTGCGAGAAGTTCAGCTTGGTTCGGAGAGACTCAGTTTCTACATTTTCGGTCTTTTAGGGCTCGGCTTTCTGATTGATCATTTCTTTGTGTTTCCTCTCTCTCTCTCTCTCTCTCTCTCTCTCTCTCTCTTACACACACAATGATGGACCAAGAGGGCTTACAGGAGTGGCTTCTACAACTTAGTGCTTGGCGCAAATTTAGTAAAAAGTTACCAAAATCAATGAAAGTAAAAAGGAAAATATATGCCTTGCTTGTGGAGCTAGGACAATGTTACAAATAGCATTTGTGGGATTTCTAAGGTACATAGACTTGTCTACAACTAACTTGGGTCGGGTTACCGGAGATTACGTGAAGATGAGTGCTTGATGATTTGTGGGATCATATACAGTGGGTTGTGATGGAATAAGAGATTGGATTTTCATGTTCGCAGTTGAGTTTAGTGGGGATAGTGGAGGACATTGCTTAGTAGATTGTGCTCGCTAATATGAGGATTGACTAAAAGTAATGAATTGAGTGAGAAGGGATGGTTCATGGCTGGCTAGACTGATGATAATATGTTATGCCATTCCTTTGTGGAGTAGGGGTGGCGATAAGTAGGACATAATACACCAAGGATATGAGATTACAATGGATGTGCTTATTATTATATATGTTTATTTTTGCTTTTTTTCCATCACATTTACTTGTAGTATATATTAAATTTATAGTTCTTGACATCTTGTAATTGTATTTTTTGTAGAATGACTTCGAGCATGGATAGTAGCACTTCTAGTATACGACTCACCTACATCTATCAATGAAGATTTAAATAAACTACTATGGAGGTATATCACTAAGTTAGCTAATCATAGTGATGCGGGCGGAAATTTGTTTTGAAAATGCAATTTTTATAAAAAAAAAAGATTTTAAGAGTTCATACATGAGAGTTAGGGCCCATTTGTTGATGATAAGTGGAAAAGGAATTGAAAAATGCGGAAAAGTAGAAAAAAAAAAAAGATCTTTTGGAGATGGAAAGATTAGATGAAGAGGTCAATACTAGATTAATGAGTAATGCGCCTAAAAATGTACCTTTGCCCTTTCTAGTTTTCCAATTAGTGGTGGTGGTGGCGGCCCTGATGGGATGGATTCATCCTTTGACTCCAAAAAGAGGAAGATTGAAAGTGGGAGCGAAAGATTAATTGAGAAGGCATTCAACATGACTCAACGGAAATGTTTAGATTATAAGATTGTTAGGATGTTCTATTTGGTGAGTTTGTCGTTTAACCTAGCAAGGGACCCTTACTATCAATCCAGTTTCACTTATGCTGCTAATCATAATATTACATGATATATAACTCCGAAATATAATTTGTTGATGACCACTTTACTGAAAAAAGAGAAGGCAAATATTGATAGGTTGTGTGCACATATTAGAAACATGTGGAGGGAGAATGGTGTAAGTATAGTAAGTGACAGACAGAGTGACTGGCAAAAAAGACTACTTATTAATTTTATGACAGCATCGGATGGAGAACCTATATTTATAAAGTTGGTTGATTATTTAGGAGAAATAAATGGTATGCATCTCATTTTTAACTTATTAAAAGAAGTAATTAATAAAATTGGTCTTGAAAATATGGTCCAAGTAATTACAAATAATGCTTCAAATTGTAAGGGTGCGGGACAACTCATTAAGTAAGAATTTTCATCTATTGTTTGGATGCCTTGTGTGATGCACACCCTTAATCTAGCTTTAAAGAACATCTGTGCCACAAAGAATGTTGAGACCAATCAAGTAGTTTACGATGAATGTGGTTGGATTCAAAGATTGTTAGGGAAGTTATGCAAATCAAATATTTCATCATGAACCATTCCATGAGATTAGCAATATACAATAAGTTTATTAACTTGAAGTTACTTTCCGAAGCGGATATACGTTTTGCTTCGATGATTGTTATGCTTAGGATGTTTAAGTTAATAAAAAGTGGCATGGCCCCAAATTTTTTTAGGTAGATTCATGTGAAATATGAGACAACGGGCAACATCAAAGAGATTGCGATTTTTACGTTCGGTGACGCCATTTTTTTGTGGGGTGTGTAAGCAGGAAGTTAGATGAATAATACTGGGAGAATCAAGGAATTGTTGGAAATCAGAAGCTGCAACAAGGTACTCTCGAGCATTATCTGATTGTAAATATTTGACAGAAACATTATATTGATTCAACACTTCAAAATAGAAAGATCAAAAGTAATGAAAAATCTTTATATAGTCTTTTATTAAGAATAATTAAGTCATTTGGGAAAACTCATCCACGAATGTAACAAAATATTTGAATCCAAAGACATCAAACACACGGCACGGACCCCATACATATGAGTGGACTAGCTCAAACGAACTAGACTCACGACTCTGAATGCTGGAAGGAAAGAGACTCCATAATGTTTACCAAACTGACAAACTTCACACTATAAGGAACTCACAGACTTAGACTCAGGAAATAGATACCGAAGTATGTTCGATGGCGGGTGACCAACATGACAATGCATCCGATATACATCAGTGGATGTACACTTCACAGCTGTGACAGCTAACACTTTCTTGTCAAGATAGGACGGACCATTTGATTCATGTCTCCCACCGATCATCTGTTTAGCTCTCAAATCTTGAAAGGTACAGTGAGAGGAGGAAAAGGTTATAGAACAATTCAATTCTTTAGTTAACGAGCTAATGGAAATCAAATTATAAGGAGATTTTGATAGGTGAATGACAGATGATAAAGAGGGAAAGAGGGACTTAAATGAGCAACTCCCGTACCAGTAATCTAAGATTGTGAACCATTTGCTAATGTGACCGAGTTCAACAATAAAGGAGACGTAGAATGAAATGAAGATAGTAGATTAGAGTTACTAGTCATGTGAATGGTAAACAAACAAGATGAACTACTTTTGGAAGTTTGTGCCAAAGTTACAGTAGGAGCTGAAGATCATGTCATCTATTGAGAGCGAACCAATATATCATAGTCAGCACGTGTTAATGTAATAGAATCACCTATATTTTGTACAATAGTCGAACTTTGTGCAACTGGTGAGAGAGGAACAATAGAATTCTCAACTTATGTATAGGCAATTAGGATTGGTTTGAGCTCTAGGTTAAGAGTATAGTGTCGTGACCTCTAAATGAAGAAATTTCTTATTGTTCGGAGTCGCCACTAGCCTATTTGAGGTTGGCTAGGAACTGATTGAGACGCTGGAGTGTCGCCTCGATTTTTTACGCAACTAAAGATTTTCTAGATTCAGGGACTTGGTTACACTAGTTATCCAACTAATGCATTTTCGGTATCTAAACTCGACCATTTATCAACTAAAGTGGTCAAACAATCTTTACTTAAAATTCTATCCTAATCGGGTTAGGAAAGCAAATGACGTTCAACGTGTTAAATGCGCAATCAAGTGAAATTGAATTGAAAACGCATAATTAGCATCGTATGCATTGTCTCTAAAAATAAAAGGCATCCAAAATCCTATTGTAAAGCTCTAATGGTTTATTCAATTAGAATTTGATTTTCTGAAGTTTTTTTTTTTCGGGACTCAGACCATGTCGAGGAACCCGGTTCGAGAAGGGTCAAATCCGAACCTTGAAAGTCTAGACTAGTCTTTTTTTATTTATTTAATTTCTCTAAATTTTTCTGAATTTTATATTTTCTTTTATATATATTTTTATTCCCTATTTTTTTATCCGATTTTTTTATTATTTCATTTTTTCTTTTCTTTTTATTAGAACCTTCTTCCCCTCCCAGGTTTCCCGCTTATTCCTTTTTCTACTTTTTATTTTTTATTTTATTTTCTTTGCTATTTCTTTTATTTCTTTTTCTATTTTCTATTTTTTTTTTGTCATCTTCTTCCTTGGACCGACTTTTCCCCAGTGAACTTCACTTGCAAGTTCGCCTGCGGCCTCAAAATTACATCGGAGCTCATCTTCTTCGACCGTCAATACTGGACCATCGGCGATGACCGTCGCCTTTGTCGACTGTCACGGCCAACGCCGACCATCGCCGGACTGACGTCGGCGATCGGAACCAGACCAGGAGTCAAGATTCTAGCTAGCGAAATCAATGTCGACGACCACATTTTTTACTCAAACGTCTAAACTCGCTCATATACCCATACATCGAAATAGGAAGCAACCGAATAGAAAACTGACATAAACGGCCTTGAACCGCAGGTGTTTCCGGCAAGGACACAAACTTCGGCTCCATGTTCGTCCACAAACGGCGTCGGGAAATGCAGTAATCCTGGCTCGCCGACGAGTGAAGCTACTGGATTCCAATGGCAATGGCTATGGCGGCTGAACGGCGTCGGGTCACCGGAAAACGGCGATTGTCGCTTTACCAGACCACCTCTCTCCTCTCTGCAAGTCCGGCTCGTTCTCTGCAACTCGAGCCCTCTCTTTGCGATTTTTCCAGAAACGAATTCCCCTCCTCTCTCTAGAACTCTCGCTCGTTCTCTCTGATTTCTCCTATTCTGCAACTCGAGCCCTCCCTCGGTGTTCTCCCTGGGCGATCTCTTCCTTTTCCTCTCTGTAACTCAATTTCTTTGATAAAACTCCATTCTACTCCGAATATGAACTTCTGGTTTTTGTGATGAAGGGAGGTCACTGGAGTCGACAGTAGCAGCATCTGGGATAGCTGGGGGGCGTTGGACCACCGAGAAACCGCGATTGAATGCTTGGATTCTCCTCTTTCTCCCGCTCTCTCTCTGCAACTCGTCAACTCTCGGAACCCTACTCCCCTGCGGCGTGTGAGAATCCAAATCTGTTATACATTCTTGCTCACCGATTTTTTGGGTAGATTCCCTTCTAGAACCTTTATTCCAGCTAGCTTTTTATTTCCTTTCATTTTTCTGCATTTTTTCTCCTCTGTGCACGCTAAGGACTTGGGGAAGATGATGAATAGTGTCGGGTCTGCTAGGTCGGGTCGGCTTGACCCGACAGACCCGATTTGATCCCAAACTCAAAATCGAGCTCGATTTAATCATTTTTTTACGAAATTGGCGGCACTTCATGTTTTTAGGACATGCATAGGACCTAATTATGGTGAAATTTGGACTAATTGTTGCGTTTAAACATAAAATCCCTAAAATCCCCAAACTACTCAAATCGGGTCAAGGTGATTTTCGTCAAATCTAGAGCCTCGCTGACCTGTTTTTGTGAAATTGACCTCGCCAATGTGTTCCTCATAGTTGATTAGGGTTAGGGTAATGTTCAATTTGAGTCAATTTCATTTCTTTGATCGAAATACTCAATTTGGGCTTAAAATGTTCTAGAACGTACCCAAATTGGGGAAAACCAAATTTCATTGTTGAATTATAAAATCGGCCAGTTCAACATGTAATTCATAGCCTCTTGGTCAAATGTCATGAAGGACTCCAAACTTAAAAAGGGCTAGAAATGGTCCGATTAAATTTTTGTTCCATTAAGCTATGGTAATTACCCAAACATTGAGGAAAAATATACTCCCAATAGAATTTTATAAAATTGACAATGCAAAAGTACAATTAGGAGAAAAATAAGATGAATGACTACTTTTCATATTTTTCCGATCTCATTTGGTATTTTTTTTTTTAAATTTCGACTCAATTTAATATGTAAGAAAATTCGAAAAAATCCAAAAAATTAAGAAAATTTTATTTTTTTGCCAAAGTTAGTTCCTAGGTCGTGGCCGAGGTTCCTAACTTTGATTTTCATGATTTATATGAAAAATAAAAAATTGAACAAAAATTAGGTGTCAACATATAGTAATACGCTTCTGAATGTCCGGCTCTTTGAGAATGATGGCAATAGAGTAAGCCACGACCATTCCAAGAACAAATGGCACCACGAGTGCTAAACCTTCCATCACAGCCTCCACGGCTTTCACTATGAACAAAACCGCGTCTACGACCACAATGACATCGACTTCAACCATTACGTCTACTATGAACATGGGAAAGCATAGCACTTGTCTCCAAAGCTGGTGTGGAAGAAGTCTTCTTAGTGATTGTAGAATGGAGAGCCAGAGAAAAGATTTCATCCACTGTAGGAAGAGAGTTCTAAGATGTAATATGTTGCCGAAAAGATGAATACTCAAGCCCCAATGACTTAAGATATAATATCACCGGCAGATCTTCTTGGCGTTTGGCCAAAACAGTTGGATTATCCGAGGCAAGAAGGTAAGTATCCAATTGCTGGTAAATGATCGTGAATCGAGCAAAATTATCAAATAAGGATTGATCACCACGCTGAATATCAAATAACGCGTCCCACGTATCACATACCCGTGTCATATTATTCTGCCCATAATTGAGTAATGCACATTTCTCCCAAACTGCATTAGCAGAGCCACATTAAATAGAGTGAGGATTAACCTTAGGATCCATGCTGTTCCATAAAAGAGTCCGAATCATCGCATCTCTTGCAATCTAATCGGCAGCTTTATCCGTTGCAGATGGTACCGTAGATGTTAAATAGTCTAGTTGCCTTGTGGCCGTAAGATAGGCCTCAACTGCTTTAGACCAGGACGGATTAGTTTCGTCCAACTTGATAGAGGTTAATTGGAAATGACCCAACGAGGATCTAGAAGTTGATCCAGAATTCGCCATCAAAGATTATATTATGTGATTGAGCCCAAAAAATGAATGTCACAGTAACCGACACTTAAACCAGTAGTCCAGTCAACCACATAGTAATTTCTAAAGAGAAAATAAGGCTCAATCCAACAACCACTAAACTCAATAGTTCACCGAAACTTCACTAAATTATTAAATTGATAGGTCTACATTAAGCAACAATATGAATCACTAATAAAACCAGCAACCTCATTCTCAATAGTTCTTTCGACCCAATTCATCACTGACTATTCATTACTTCTATGCCAAAACACGTCGATTGACATATTCTGCTACTCTAGACGCTATGACCAAAGACAAGGCTCAAGGACCTCTCTTCATGTTAGTGTTGAAGTGCATATCCCAACCGATCGAAGAAGTTGGCCGAAGTGACAAAATCACCAAAATAATACCTCAATTGTTCAACGGTGACAAAATTGACATTGTTCTTCGCACTACCCAAGGTCTTGCTATGCTAGATCTGAAACGCGAGCAGGCTGACGAGGAGCGAGGGACTAGAGCGAGAGATTTGAGGTGAGTAGAATGAGGTGAGAGGCTGGGGCGAGGGACTAGGTAAGTTGTCTGAGTCAAGCAGGATGAGGCAAGGGGCTTGGGCGAGGAGCGAGGGGCGGGGGTGATGGGTTTGAGTTGAGCAGAATGAGGCGAGAGGCTAGGGCGATGAGTGAGAGGCTACTAGCAAGGGATTTGAATAGAGTAGGATGGGGCGAGAGAGATAGTCGGCGAGGGAGGAGAGGCGATGGGGAAAGAATTAGCCAACGACGAGAGAGAGAGAGAGAGAGTCGAAGGCAGCAAGTGGGTCACCAAAATTATAGACTAGGGTTCCGCCGTCGATAGCGACGACGGTGGTTGTTCCGATGACCTCGAGAGATTAGGGATTAGGCTTTGAAACCATGTTGAAGAGATAATTAATTTCTATTATTCAAAGTAGAATGAGGGTTACAAATACATATATATGTGTGCGCGCGCTTATTCCTACTAAATAATATGGATTACTATTCTACCCTTATTACTAGAAATACTTTCCAAAAGGTTTTAATCTATCTCACTCTGCTCACTTACCTACATCACACACATTGATATGTTTGAACACCATCTAGTGTGGAGATGGTTTGACATTCCACGAAAGTTCATTTTCACCTCCACTCAACCTGTTCACCCCACTCTTGGTTGTATTGTTAGCCTCAACAACCTCTTACATCTTACTAGGATGCAGTTATCCGGATTTTGAGATACTCAAAGAAGTATCCAGGGAAAGGAATTGTTTACCAAAACCATGATCATATCCAAATGATAGGAGATCAACTATTGGCTACTGTACCTTGGTTGGAGGAAATCTAGTGTCATGGAAGAGTAAGAAACAGAGTATTGTTGCCCGCTTTAGTGCTAAGTCAGAATATAGAGCCATGACAAAAGTGACATGTGAATTAGTAGAAATTCAGCAGCTATTAACTAAGTTAAGCTTTAAAGTTTCAGTTTCTATGTCTCTATAGTATGATAATAAGGTAACAATACATATAGCTTTCAACCCTGCATTTCATGAGAGAACAAAACACATTGAGATTGACCGTCATTTCATTTAAGAGAAGCTGTAGAGTAGAGTGATTCTTCCCAATTATATTAGGACTGGTGAACAACTTGCGGACATCTTTACTAAACATCTAGGTAATGGGAGGATAGAATATATTTGTAATAAGTTGGGCATGATTAATATCTATACTCTAGCTTGAGGGTGCGTGTTAGAGGTATAAAAAGGTACTGTGGTTTTTAGGGCTTTAGGGTCGCTGATTACTTAATGAATATATATTGATTTTTTATTGAATAATATATAATATTTCCCTTTACAGAAGCCAATTCAGCTCAAACACAATCCAAGCATATCTACGTAGGATTCGACTGACCTTAGTTTATCATTGTATGGGGATAGCACTGGATGTCACCAATATCGACGAGTGAACAAAAGCACCAAACATCCACGCATAAGGATAAAACACAAAAGTCATCCAAGAGAGATCTAAATCAAGCAGACCTCATCAAATGCATTCATGCTTGCCAAACGCATAATACTCAAGAACAAACCTATAAAGAAAATTGCAAATAAAGAACCAGTAAGATATTAATCAGATATAATCACCAATACCTGAACGTACTAATGCATCAATGAGATTTATTTTATCACTAAAAAAGAGAATTAGTTAAGTGGCTGGACACATTGACTATGTCAAGCAATTAATATTTATCTAGGTTACAATGGGGGCACCCCAAACGCCTTGGTTGAGTGACCACAGGATACGACTCTTCTAGCCCATTAAGATAGATAATACATGTTGCTTGAACAATCAATATAAGCTATCTCTCGATTCTTCCCACAGATTTTGGTCTCACAGGACCTCTTTACTAGTAGGCTACTGGAACAGCATCGAGCATAGTCGATCTAACCAGAAGTTCTGTTCCCACCAAACCCTGTGCTCAGATATTCTGTTTGGCTGAGATGACTAACATCGCCCCAGGATTTTAAGACCCAGTTGTCCCCATCAGACAAGTGGAAAATGTTGACAGAAGTATTCAGTACCTTCCCACCAGACCGTTTATTCGGGCAAGCCCGCCTATGAAGCGATCGGATTACCCCACCATGAGTAACCACTACTACTCGTTCTCCTGCGCAATGAGGAAAAAAATTATTTGTAATTTCTCTTTCCAGCTTAGATTGTATCAGTATTCTTTATTAGTGATGCTTAGTTTTCAAGAATTAAAAAGGTAATCCGGGAAAAACTCCTTTAAAGAAGCTATGGAGATTCGAACTGGAAAAATATAACTACTATAGTGCCCGGTCAACACTATGCGAGGAGTTGGTTTCATGTATAAAACTACTAACATCACATTTAGCTTAGCAGAACGCTCAAGCAATCTGGTGAACAAGCAACATAAATAATCTCATTACCTTTGTGCTTCATACTGATGTTTCGCAAACACGTAGTGCAGCGCCGATAAAGCTGATCAGTACTTTCACCACCACCCTGTGTGCAGAAGAAACAACAGAAATACTGATCAGACAATCCAGTTATGAGCCAATTTGAACCCTGCAGACTGCCATACTCCTTCTCGATAAATGTTTATCTAGTAATTTTTTTTTTTGTAATGCCTAACATATGAGATGCGAACTTTACTATCTTTAATGGATTAAAAAAACATGTACAATGTAAATTCATCAAAAAAGCCAAAAGAATGGGACTGAAAATTATCTAGCTGTGTATACAACATATAAAAAATAACATATTACATGAACCATTTAACAACTCCTTGACAAAAACAACGAATTTTGCAAAATCAACAACACGGTTAGTTCCATATCAAAAGTTAGTGGAAAAATGAATATTGACCAAAGTCAGGTGCTTTTTGTCGAGCTCAGTGCAAATAAAAACCCACTGGAATTTCTTGATCCGTCTTGTGTGATAGAAAGGCTTTATAGGCTTCTGGACAGACACTAGCTGCAGCACGTAGCTGGAGGCCTTGAAGCTCCCCTAGATTTCTTTCCCGTAGTTCTGAATCCTTGATAACCTAGATTCTCGTTTGAAAACAAACATGCAAGATGTATGTTATAAAGGACCCAATCATAACTCGAATTGACAGAATAAACACAAACTTTTACACCATTCTGAACTTCCAACAAATAAAGATAACATCTAATGGAATCTTTTAGCTCTACATCACTGTCTGAAGTTAACGTATATATTTGGTTTTGTATTATCAGATGAATAATGCCAAAATTCATGTGTAATTCTCGTAATAGAATGCCATATCAAGAATGTTCCCACTACATTCATACCTCCAGTCCACCGCAAGCAGCTGCAATCAGATTTGCTGTCTCAAAAGCTCGTTTAAGGTCAGATGAGTAAATTGCAGAGATTTTACCTTCTCTGGACAGCCTTTCACCCACCTTTCAGCGAAAACAATAGAAGAAGGAGATAAACCTGTTGGTCAGTCCAAAAGAAAGGGACAAAATTTCACAGAAAATACTCACTGCAGTTGCTTGCTGCCTCCCAATTTCATTTAATTCGACATCCAGATGTCCCTGTTAAATGTAATGAAAATAAAGCAAATGAGGATAGCTAGAAAAAGAGGCAGAAACAAGCTCTTAAACAAAATGCATGAGATGGCATATATTTGCTTAAACTCATAAATAAATGCTGAGCAATTACAACCTAGTAATGCTTTTTCTCCAATTCGATTAGGCATGTCCTATCATGCTATATATTTTGATCACTTAATCACAAAAACTGCAATGTAAAATATGAAACTTTAGACATAAAGTGTAGATATTCTTCGCCATTACGTCTTCTCTATCACCTACTTGGCTCACCATGAATGTTATGTTGCCACCATAGGTTCCATTTTCACATAGGAAAAGAGCAGAATGGAAATCAACATAGTATTGTTCCAAGCAAAGGCTAGTAATGGTGGATTCACTATGTAATTACAGATAAATGTAGCCCATTGCAGCTACATAGCTTGACAAGAACTGACATCATTCACCAAAATGATGCCTCTTATAAATTATCATTTTCATCGTATCCTGCTCGTTTGTCGCACGATGGGCGAAAATCATATAGCGTACTTCACGGGCCTTCTTCATTGTAATAGGTAATCAGCGAATTCCACACAATTAAAAGGCTAAAGAGAATTCCAGAAGCAAAGAAAACCTGAATTCTTCCATCGGCATTCCACTCCGTTTCACCGTGACGCACGACGACGATTTCAGCATAGTCCACGCCGATTGGAACCGATCGAGCATCGCCGTTGCAATCCGAATCGGCGGCAGCAACACTGACAGATAACCGGAGGTAGAAGTACTGGCTTAACCTCACGCACGTGAAGACAGAAAATAGAGGACAGGGTCAGACCTCGAGTTCGAATCCGTCATGGCGGGCTCGCGATCTGGCTCTGCACCCTGCGTCCTCGATCGCCGTGGAGCGATGAACCGAGACGCGAGCCCCAATCTCGAGCTCAGGAGCGACAACGTGCGCGGCGAACGCGGCGGCGACGAGGAATAGAACGACGAAGGAGAAGAAGAGGAAGAAGGAACCGCTGGGATTAGAATGCACCGGGTGCGCAGTGCGCTCATGCTCTGCGCGAAGCATCGGATTCGCCCTCTCCAGCTCGTTTTCTACGCGCCACGAAGCAGATGGGCCTGGTGAAGTGGGGGCCATGCTTTGTTCTGTTTCGGATCTTTATAGTTTTGTTTTTGTTTTTGTTTGATCAAACGGTTCTTATAGATATTTTTTTGTAATACCACGAAAAATTTAAAATTGATAAATCTCTGATAAATTTATCCTAAATTAATATTTTGATCACGAAAAATTTCAAACTAGTTCACCTTTGACAAATTTACCACAAACTAGTATTTTTACCATAGAAAATCGTAAACTGGTATATCTGTGACAAATTTACGCTAAACTGGTACATTTATGACAATTTTACCATGTGTTTGTTTCCGTTAATTGAGTTATTACCATGAAAAGTTCTAAACTGGCACACTTGTAACAAATAGAGGGTAAACCCCAAAACTACTATAGCCCGTCAACTATTACGTGTCATCAAACTTATCAATTTGACGGTAAAATTTAACAAAACTAACTAATGGTAAATTTGTCACAAATGTACCAATTTGGAGTTTTTCGTGGTCAAAAAATTAGTTTTTGATAAATTTGTCACAAGTGTACCAGTTTTGGGTTTTTCTTGGTATTAACCCTTTTTATGGATCGAAATATCGGTTACTTTTATTCAATCAACTGAGTTTGAATAACAACTTAAAGAAAAATTGCAACATGATAAATCCTGAAGGGTAGTGAGGGGATAAGACAATTAGTTAGAGGGAAGATACCCATGAGCCTTTGTAATCCAGTCCGCGCATGCATTGGCTTCTCGAGGTGGATGAATAATAGATACTGATGGTAGCTGGGCCAATAGAAGCTTGCATTCGTCCACCAGGTTGCAAATGGGCCAAGGAGCTTGGGCCATGTTTGATAAGGAGCTGGTTGATAAGAGCTCTATAGCTGATAAGTTATCTCCCATCACTTGCACTTGCATATCAGTTTGAACTACCCACATATCACCCTTGAGATTCAGTTATAAAAGAAATTGAAAACCCTCGACTAAAGGTAGGGTTTCAGTTGAAGAAGGTGAATTCGTGTGCTTGAGTCTCGCGAAGCCGTTAATCATCACACCTTGTACGTTCCTCATGATCCCAGTGATCAATGCCTCCAGGTTGGCTCCGACCCAAGAGCAATCGACGTGAAGAGTCCACAAGCTATGATTTGACGGGCCCCCTAAGCCTTGCTTTGCTGATCTCTTTGAGCCTGGTAAGCTCGAGTTGTTTTTGGCTTCCAACAAGCAAAAAAGGTGTCGTCGAAGTCGAGCTAACCTATTTTTCCATTGCAAGGATCGCGTCAATTACTTCTACGGGGATGAGATTTTGAGCTCGAAAAACCCTAGTGTTCCTCGCCTTCCATTGTTAGGAGTGCTTGGATGTTTACATTTGCATTAGAGAATAGTTGCCCCAATACAGTAAGTTTGCATAGTTTCTTTTCTTTCTCAAGCATTTCATCGACCATGTTGACTACAAGATTTTCATACCACAATTCACCGAGTTCTTTGCAAAGAACAGCCATTCTCTACTCCTTATCTATTTCCCCTTCCATTAGGCTAACTGTTTAAACTTGCAGGAGGACACTTCATTAGCCAGGCCACTCAAGACGAAGGAATTGGCACCTGAGAGAGCATCAACTCAGTCTAGTATTGAGGAGGTGAAAGTCATGCCCATATCAAGGAATCAAGTACTGGAAATATAGAAAGTGTCACCCATAATGAAGTATAGGGCAGATGGATGATTGAATGAATAGAAAAGGAGGATAGGGAAAGGATGGTCAATATAAAGACTAAGGAGAGAGTTAGGGATTAAAGGAATTTGAGTGTAACCTATGATTCTATTATTATTGTGTATGGGTATGTGTTTGCTTGAAATGCAAAGTGTATAGGTGTTGGAATTGTCATTGTGGGTTCGGAAATCTCGAGAAACTATGGTATGAACAGGGAGTGGCTTATAGCAGGTTATAGGAATAAAGAAGGTACATGAGAAATTCAAACGTAGGGAGGGTATGATGATGGTGAACGAGTGGTGGAATTGATTTCATCATGAGACGAGGCAAGGATTTAGAACAAATAGGGAACTATCAAGATTGATAGGGAAAACTCTTCATGAGAAGAGGGAGGAGCTCTCAAACGAGAGGGTTTTCTTCTCCTTTTGAACAGTTCTTATAGTTAACAACACCCGTTAGCTCATTTTTTGGATTTGTCTAGACATTTCTTTAGCTAAAAGTTGATATAATGCTTGGTTAAGGCCCAATAATTAATATAATTTTTAGTCCTTAGTATAACAAAACGATGTTATGCATGAATTTTAGCTTTGGCCCCAAAAGAGCATGGACAGTGCCCCATCGAGATCGACTCCCCGTATGTCATCATCTCCAACTCCATAGCACGATTTGGATCGCAATTTCGATTGCCTGCCTAGCTCGATAAATGGCTTCTGCAGCTCATTTTTTTCTTAGGGGCGAGTTGGTTGCCTCTCATGGCATGGTCTTGACGACATCTAGTAAAAATCTCTAAAAGTACCTATTGTGAATGCGATGCGGTCATACCTGTTGTTTCAAAAAGCAATTAACGGTTGATTAAGTTAATTATCGTAGCTTGAAAATCTAATTATCTTTTCTTTGTAAGGTGCCGAAGACAAAAGATAGGGCCCAATGTATAGCTTTAAATTATGTCTCGAAAGATGCTGAGCAAATGGGAATGCAGAACTCCCTATCGCATACATGCCATCTCCAATTGAAGTCTACATAAGACTTTACGTTTACCTCCATATTTTTCAATTGGCTCCCTCGTTGTGTTCTTTTCACTAAAGCGGATGGAAAGCCTTTGGAATAATCAACAAATGCGTGACAGAAAGAGAAGACGCCAAAAGAGAACGATTAAATAACTGATTAGGCACAATCGAGAGCTCATTATTCCAACTTCCAATGAGATTATAGTTTCAGTCAACCTATCCCATCTCTTCTATAGCTATAGGGCTATAGAAGCTTAGAACTTGATGCCGGCAAACCTTCCCTTATTCCAAGGTTGCCGCTTAACACTCCCATCAGTTGGCCCAATCAGCACAAGGAGAAGCTTTTTACTCCGCTCGCATATTCTTGTTCTTAAAAAAAGTTTATACTTTTCCAAGAAATAACTTTCAAAAATCAAAGAATACTATAAACTACCTCCATATGAGACTCCGTCCCAAACATCTGCAACATCCTTCCATGAAAATGCTTGAAGGATTATATATATACATACTACAAGTCTCTTAATTGTTATTGATTTCAGATTAATTGGAGAATTACATGTCGTGTTTTCATTCTTCTTAACCCGAGCTTTTCTCAGTCATGTCCATGGCAACAAGTGGATCTCCAAGCGGGAAGATGGTGATGGTCCTGAGCATCGACGGAGGCGGCGTGAGAGGGATTATTCCCGGCACGATCCTTGCCTTTCTTGAATCCAAGCTTCAAGTAATAGCATCCACTTGTTTTATTTGTCAATGTTTTCTTTGCGGATAATATTGGACCACAGTCGACAACAGACTAGTATAATATCGAGTGTGGCAGTATCCCAACCTGATGGTATGGCTGAATGCTGGTTGAGGGAGCTTGGCGAAAGTTGCATGAGCTAGTGCGGATTTGATGGTGTGTTGCAACTGTGAAAAGTTTGCCAAGCAGCTCATAAAAATTGTAGCACCTCTTTTCACATTTTAGCTGCTGTTAGGAATCAACATGAGCAGTTTTACATGTATATGAATGGTCCTTTTTTCATGGTGGTCATAGCAGCGGTCTAAAGTTGACGAAATATACAGGAACTGGATGGACCGGATTCGAGAATTGCAGATTATTTTGACATAATTGCAGGGACAAGCACGGGTGGATTGGTGGCTGCCATGATTACAGCACCAAATAAGGATCATCGTCCAATGTTTGCAGCCTGTGACATTAATAAATTTTACTTAGAGCATTGTCCTGAAATATTTCCCCAGAAAAAGTAAGTTATGTTAACCCCTTTTCTTTTCTTTTTTTTGGTTCTTGATACAATTTTTTGTGTAACTTGAACATTAAAAAATAATCTAAAGAGGAAAGTACAATGGAGAAGTCGCTTCAAATGTCTGTGATCATATTAGCCAATAGTATGTCCGTGCGTTACACGAATGTGAATTCTTTCATTTGGACACGATTGGAATATATATTTTGGTGTTAATTATTTGTCATATTGTATACCATTACATAGGAATTTTTCTCTTTTAAATAAAATAAGGGTGGAATTCTAAGTTCAAATTATATATTGAAAATGTAATATCGGAACTTGATATTAATTAGAAAACTAATAATTATGATTGTTATATGGTAAAGGGAAAATTTTATATGTAATCAAAAAAATTATTTTGATTTTGAGAGAAAATAATAAAAATCTTCCATAGAAATACTTACTAGGAATAGTTATAGAAAAATCATTATTTTGGAAAAAAAGAAAAACCTCATATTACTTAATGAGACAAGCACTAAATCCTAGTTGGAAGCAAAATATATGCGGAGTGCAAGAAAACAACTCATTGAAGAGAATTATCAATCCCTTACATGTCAGAGTCCTATTGCCACTTTTAGAGGCAATCAATAGAGAAAAAACTTGTCATTATATAAAAATTCTTACTATCAATATAATTACTGTAAAAGGCAATGAAAGAGATAGTTCAAAACTATAAGAAAATTGTTGTATCACAAGTGATGTTTGATGATTCATCAAACGTATCAATTGAAATCACTTACTACAAATTGATGACATTGGGATCCCTTTTATTGTATGGATTTGTTTAATCAGTTGGACTCGCATTGGATATTATTCTTCACTATATCCCAGTCTCAATGAAATTCTCTAACGTGTCTTGTTCAACTTTCAAACAGTCGCAATGACTTGATCAGTTCAATAAAAAGCTCGGTAGACGCAATCATGGGGCCAAAGTACGACGGAGAGAAGTTGCGATCCATAGTCAGTGGTTTGCTCGGAGGCACCACTCTCAGTCAAACCTTGACCAACATCGTCGTCCCGACATTCGACATCAAGTGTCTCCAACCGGTCATCTTCTCTACCAACGACGTAAGAACCCGAACTCGTCCGTATAACCCCGATGTCGCCGACTCTAGATAGATATGGATCCTTATACTGTCGGTTTAATTTGGAATTCCTCATGACACTTTTGAGTTTCTTACGATGGATGGGAGACAGGCAAGAGCAAATCCTCTAAAGAATGCACGGTTGGCGGATGTTTGCATCGGCACCTCCGCAGCTCCCACATACCTCCCGGCGCACTACTTCAAGACTAGAGACCAGAAAGGGAAGACCCGTAGCTTCGATCTCATTGACGGTGGGGTCGCCGCAAATAATCCCGTAAGTGCAAGAACGAGAGTAAAGGTTCGGGTATAATACCATGATAGCATGTATGCGTAATGGCATTACACTGTTATCATTTGCTAAACCTTTCTAAGATGCCCTAATTTCGTGTCTGACTATATGACAGAAAAGTACAAGCAAAGTTTTTCCTTAACAATATGCAATCTCGTGTTTTGCAGACCCTAGTTGCTCTGAGCCACATTAGGAGAGAGAGCCTCTTGCAAAACGAAGAGTTCAAGCACATAAATCTAAGAGAGAATGATCAAATACTAGTGCTATCACTTGGTACTGGTGTGGCCAAGCATGAAGAGAAGTATAGCGCCACCGAGGCTTCTAGATGGGGACTCATCAATTGGATCTTTCACAACGGTTCCACTCCGTTGATCGATATCTTCAGTGATGCAAGCTGTGATATGGTCGATATTCACTTGTCTATTCTCTTCCAATTCTTACATTGCAAGTACAATTACCTCCGGATTCAGGTATGAGATGGATTCCTAACATTGCTTTTGGCTTCATGAAACATTGTCATTGTAGAGCCTTAGATCGGCTCACAACCACGTGACTTATATCGAAATCATTTCACACGGGTTGTTTCGAAACAGGCTGACACCTTGACCGGACAAGAGTCATCGGTTGATGTTGCGACCCCGGAGAATCTACAGAGGCTCATGGAAATAGGGCAGATGCTATTGCAGAAACCGGTGTCGAGGGTAAACTTGGAGACCGGTAGGTTTGAAGAGATTGAAGGAGAAGGCACCATTGGAGACGCACTCATTCGCTTCTCAATTCGGCTGTCTGAAGAAAGGAAGAGGCGAAGACGCGCTCAGTCGCTTTGCAATTCGGCTCTCTAAAGAAAGGAAGAGGCAAAACAAGTAGGACTTCATACATCCGAAATTGGTCTGTCGTGATTCATGAAAATGAATACAAAAATTGCCATTATTAACATGATCTCAAATAAAATAATGTTTAATATTTATTTGCTTATATAGATTGTTCTTACCAATATGAAACCGATTATTTCTTACTACTCCAATTTTTTGTGGGCGCAGGGAGCAGAAAAGTTGTGCTAAAAAATTATTTCCATCACAAAATTTTGAAAAACTTGTAATTTTCCAATTTTCAATCATGATCAGTTGTTATAAAAGTAGTGCTATATTCCTTTTTCATTCGGAACTCTTTTTGCAAATTTCACGAAATAGTAAAATGCTTCATGCTTCTTCTTTTTTTGGGTCGAAAGCTTCATGCTCATGTGCAAGGAATATAACCCAAGTAATTCTAATATAATCATCTACTATTACCGAGCAATACTTCCTTAACACCGAGAGCTTTTGCTCCTTATTGGTCCAAAACAGTCCATGTGTAGAGGCCGCAACGCACGATCCGTAGAAATAGAATGTTTGGATTTGAATGAACTTTTTATTTTTGGTAAGCCACGGACCAAATCTTTCATTGACAGCTTCATGATCTGTTTGAGGCTTGTATGCCCAAGCTTCTTGTGCCATGTATCGCTCTCATCTTTTACCGAATCAAGGCATTGATTCTGCACAAAATAGATCTCTCTACACCCAATAAATACAAATTACTGTACAACTTTTCTATGAACTTCTGATTCCAGTCTTTTTCCAAGCCGGCACATATTCCTTCTTTGAAGCCTATCTTGTAGGATAGCCTTTGTCACAAAGTTGGTCAACGCTCAACAAGTTGCGGTTTAGGCCCTTGACCAAGGATAAGTCTTCAATGATTAGAGTTCCGACGTTTCCTTTGCCGATTATCTTGCCTTCATCTTTTCCTTTGGAGATCACGGATCCACCATTAGTTTGTGTTAAGAGTCTCAAATTGCGAGGAGTCTCCGGTCATGTGTCGCGAGCACGCACTATCAAGGTGCCATTTGGACCTTTTCTTCATCGATATGTTGCATGCCTACAAGACAACGTCAACTCATTCTTCTTTGGTACGCAAATGTATTTGGGTCCTCTCTTGTTAGGAGAAAAAAACGATGTTGCATTGGATGCCCGAGAAATTTCTTGCCCCTTTCAATGTCATCACAATTTTGTCTAAAATGGTCGATTTCATCACGATTGCTGCATGAGAAAACTTGCGTACCTTTTGGTTAAACAAAATGAGTTCTATAGTGTGATCTATACTCATGCGGAGATCTCTTTTATTTTTATCTATTTATTTACTTTTTTTTTTTTAAAGAAACTTGTTTTTCATCAAGCTCATAGCCTAATCCGGATTTTTTTATAACAGGGAATCTGGCGAAATCAAATCCTTTCCAAAATTTCTGAGACCAAGCAGATTTTTTTTTTTTTTTTCAAATTTTAGCAACTTCCTATTTTACAGAAGCACTCTCCTTTCTATAGAAATTCAAGTTCTGCTTTTGCAGAATCTGCTTCCTTATGCACAACTTCGAGTTCTTCTTTTCGCGGAACTTCCCTCTTCAGGTAAATGTTCTTCTTTGATACTTTCCTTAACTCATAAAACATATCTTTTAGCATCTCATGCATCCATCGTAGAAATGTTCAGATGACTCTACCCCGCCTTCCTCTGAATCCATGCTAGCCATTAAACATTTCTTCATCACTACTGGATTTGCACTCCGCGTCGCTCCAAGTCTGAGCTTTGAGTGTTTTGTTCTTTTTCTCGTTCTCCCTTTCTTTTCTTCACTTTTTTTGATAATTTAAGTGCCACAACTTTTTTAAAATGTTCACCACAAGTACTGTGTTATGTTAGATTCCAACATTTGGGTGAATGTTTTAAAAAATTTTGGTATTTAAGTGATCGATTAAAAGTTATGACAATTAAGTGAATGTTTTTTTTATAAAAAGTTATAACACTTAAGTGGTTGAAAAAAAGTTATGGCACTCAAGTGAGTGTCGTACAAAAATTATGGCACATCTCCTCCAATAATGTTAAGGGCCATGCTAGGATAACGGCACCGTTACTTCCTACAAGAAATAGTGCAATTTGGGGTAGACATTTTTCTTTGTGAGGTGCAGACTGCAAATCATGCATATCACATTTTGCTTTGTGAGGTGCAACATTTTGCTTTGTCAGCTTCTCATTTCCCGAATGTTAACCATGAAAATCCTTTTTCTCTTGGAGTATAACACGTCAGAAACTTGAGCAACCTTCTTTGATACCAATTGAAATGATTAACACAACAACCAAAAGGGAGTTGAATTGATTGTTTTATGAAAATTAGAACTTCTTTTGTGAAAGCATTGAGAAAATGCTTTTGTAAAATCGAAAATAGTTATTCATAACTTCATCAAACAGTTTATAGTGGTTCAGTCTTCCGCTTGTCCTACTACTCTTCCAGCACTAATACCTATAACAAGGTTGGAATTCACTAAGTAATCTTAGACACATTACAGTCCGTAGACAGTGCTACTTTTGCATGAAGCTCAGTATATAACTCTACAAATACAAGCATCTCTTACAAATACTGTCATCGACCCTCTTCCCATATTACAAGAATCCAGCCCTCTTAAAGAATTACAATCTAAAAAGCAAAAGGTTTTGCACGAGAAAAGCTAGAATATATGATCAATGGAGAGAGAATAGAAGTTTTGAATTTCCGGCCCCTTCTACGGCCACCTTTGATCTTCTTAAATAGGCCTTCAGTCATCAAACTATCCATTAGAGCCTTTTCCAGAGTCAAAGGAACCGTTGGACCAACTTCTCCGGCCAACAGACCTACTCTCTCCGCGATCGCTGTGCAATCTGTGGGCAAAGCAGAAGTTTTCCAGAAATAGGGTTTGCTTCTACAACTTTTCCAACTCCTGATCTATGAGAAAACTGCTCTGATATTCTCTAGGCTTCTTTCTACGGATCTAGAGCATGAGAGTAGCTGTTAGACACCAATTACACTTCAAATCAAATTGGAAACAGTTCTGGGTCTTCTTTGTCCAGAAAGGAAGAAGCACGAATCACGTCCACTACTCCCTCTGTAGCATGAGTTGCTTTCATACGGTCCCACTAGTCTTTTCCATTTTAACGCTGAATTGACTGTTCACTTTATGCACACCGGTCCCTTCAAGCATCTTGATGTCTCCTGGTTCTACAAAGATATTCAACTTTTACTGGTCCATCCAAGACTTCACGAAACCTCATTCTACAGCTTGGTCATCTTCTGCATAGGTCTATCTAGTCTTGGACACCTTCTATGTTCAATATCTTGTTCACCTTCTGTAGATGCAGAGCACTACCGTCCTTTAGACATTCCTGTATTAAACTCCCTCTGCATATTGGCATGTGAATCTACAAACTGGTTCCACACAACACATGCATGAATTAGTAGCCCTTGATTATTCAGTCATTTTTAAAACATTATACAAGATTTTCTTAGCAGTTCCGTGGTTTACTTAGCTTCTTTTTACGACCACGGAACTCATTTATTATCTCAACTACCCTTTGCAAAACTCATGGTCAATCCACACAAAGAACCAACACTCCCTATCGTTCTTAAAAAACAAGGGTTAATATTACGAAAAAATCTAAACTGGTACACCTATGACAAATTTACCTCAAACTAATTTTTTGACCACTAAAATCTCCAAATTGATACACATTTGACAAATATACCACAAACTAATTTTTTGATTACGAAAACCTCCAAACTCGTACACCTATTACAAATTTACCCCAAACTTAGTTTTTTAAAATAATAACAATGACTTAGTTCAAGTTCCTTCAATTAGCTCATTTTCTAGCGACAGAGCTTAGTTCATCTTCTCCGACAAATCTTAAAATTTGTGGTAAATTTGTCACAAGTGTATCAGTTTGGAGTTTTTTGTAGTCAAAAAATTAGTTTATTGTAAATTTGTCACAGATGTACCGGTTTGAGAATTTTCGTGGTTATAACAAAAAAAACAATCAATCAAATTAAAATCCACAAGTTGAAAAATTACCCAAACTATTGAAGATGTAGACCATGAAATTAGGACATCCATAGTATCTCCTTCTGCTATCGAGGTTGCTAGAAGAAGTCCCAAATTTTTCGGGCAATCTTCAACAATAATTGAAATTGTTCCCTTCTGGTTGGGTTTGCTGTAATCAAAGAAGAGAAGAGGATGGTCAAATGATTGAGATGCAGAAAACATCGTGCAATCAAATCGTCTGAAGACACTTACCTACGATTTGATCGAGCCCTAATTTTGGAAGGAACCGTGATTTGAAATTTTGAGCCCTAATTTCTTTTGACAACCTATAATGCCCTAAATACTCACTTGGTTCAGCCCCAATTTTCTTTTGTCTTTTTGAAATGTCACTTCGGATGTTACATTTGCTACATCGCATGAATCGAAAATGTCCACACGGATGTTACATTTGCTACATCGCATGAATCAAAAATGTCCACACAGTGCTTTTGAGACGTTGATTTAACATAAGGATGAACGAGAACAAAAAAAAAATATGCCAAATTTAGTGACTCAATTGGCCAAAAAGAAGAGGTCTTGGACAATTTCACAAGTCTATGTACGAATTGCGCCTTTTTCCTCATTGTGAAAAACCCAAAGGAAAGATGAGACGAAAATTTGGCAGGGTTTTGACATAATTGAGCGTTGCCTCTTCTTCCTTTAGCTATCCTATTTACATATACTTGGTCCTCCACGAATCAATCCACATCTTCCTCAACTGCTTGCATGATCCTATCATGTTCTCCTTACTATCAAGCTCTGATGATTACTACCTCAATTTCTAAGCGTTCCTCGTTACTCATGCTCAAAACATCCAAGTGCCTGTAACCGTTCAGACTTCTCATACGCTAGGGTGAGCTTTAGCTCTTTTTTTCTTAGGGGCGAGTTGCTTGTCTCTCTAATAGTAACCATCTGATCAATTTGATGCATCATACCCGTTGTTTGAAACAACAGTTCACCGTTAATTAAGTCTATTCATTGTAGCTGGAAAACCAAGTTTTTTTTTTAATTATAATTTTATAATATGTCGAGAATAAAAGATAGGGTCCACATGCATATCTTTAATTATGCCCCGAATGGATTCTACTCGTGTACGAGATACACGTGCACGAGAACACTTTGCTTTTTCCTTCCTTTTATCGGTTGGCTCCATCGTGCTTTTCTTTTTCACTGAAGTGAATGGAAAGTCTTTGGAATAATCAACAAAGGCGTGACAGAAACAGAAGTCACCAAAAGAGAAGAGCCCGATGCATGATGAGGGACAAGAGAGAGCTCATTATTAGGTCAGATGACAACTACCTCAATTTCTAAGCATTCCTTGTTACTCTATGCTAAAGAACATTCAAATGCCAGTAACTGTTCTTGCCCTTTCGCTAATCTGGTGCAGTCTGGTCATGTAAATTTCCATAGGGCCAATCGGACTTCTCACATGCTAGGTGAGCTTTAGCTCTTTTTTTTTTTACTTATGGCGAGTTGCTTGCCTCTCGTAGTGCGATTTGGACCACAATTTCCCTACATACATATATATATTTCTAATAATGTCTCCAACAGTATTTCTGATCAATGTGATGCAATCATACCCGTCGTTTGAAACAACAATGAACGGTTGATTAAGTCTATTAATCTAGCTTGAAAACCAAATTATTTTGTTGACAATGTGTCCAGGATAAAAGATAGGGTATAAATGCATTGCTTTAAATTGTTTATCGAATTATACTAAGCAGGTATTGTAATAGGAATCTGCACATACACGAGATACACGGGCATTAGAAAACAAATGAAGCGCCTTTTGATGAAGAACTCCACATCATAAATCATGCCATCGCCGAGGAAATTCTACAGAACACAAACTTGTTCCTTCATTTTTTTTATTGTCATTATCGTTTTTTTTTTTTTTTCACTGAAGTGAATGGAAAAGACTTTGGAATAGTGAACAAAGGCGTGATAGAAACAGAAGTCACCAAAAGAAAAGAGCCCAATATTTTATTAGGCGCAAGAGAGAGCGCATTATTCTATTTTCCAAGATGAGTCCAGTTTGATTGAAGCTATCAAATACTACTATGACAGGTTCCCACCAACTGATATTCATCTCTTGATTGCTATGAATTTGCAAAACGACAAGTCAGTGTTCTGATTCTTCTTTACCCGAGCTCTTCTCAGTTTTGTCCATGGCGAGAAGTGGATCTCCAAGAGGAAAGATGGTGACAGTCCTGAGTATCGACGGAGGTGGTGTGAGAGGGATCATTCCCGGCACAGTCCTCACCTTTCTCGAATCCAAACTTCAAGTAATCGCACCCACTTATTTTATTTGTGAATGTTTTCTTTGAGGATGATGTTGGACAACAACTATCGAGTTTGGCAGTCGCCATTCTGGTCACACAGCTGGTGTAGGCAGCCAGATGAAAGCTGGGTGAGGTAGCTCACCAAAGTAGCATAAGCTACTGAGGTTTTGATGGTCCTCCAGCTATGCAGAAAAGCATCTTATGAAATTGCAGCATCCCTTTTTACATTTGTTTGCTGCTGTTAGGAAGCTATATCAAACAGTGTCGTAGAATTAACATGAGCATTTTAGATGTGTATGAATAATCTTCTTTTTATGGTGATCATAGCGGTGGTTTAAAGTTGATGGAAATTACAGGAAATGGATGGACCGGATTCAAGAATTGCAGATTACTTCGACATAATTGCAGGGACAAGCACGGGTGGATTGGTGACAGCCATGATTACAGCACCAAATAAGGCCCATCGTCCGATGTTTGCAGCCTGTGACATCAATAAATTTTACTTAGAGCATTGTCCTAACATATTTCCCCAGAAAAAGTAAGTTATGTTAACCCCTGACTTGTCATCATAATGTATACTATTTCATATGGATCTTCTTCTTTTAAACAAAACGAAGGCAGAATTTTTATTTCATATGATATGTTAATTATGTAAAATATTGAGACTCCATAATAATTAGAAAATACCTAATTTTTGTTGTTATACGGTATATGGAAATTTTATATGTAATCAACAACATTATTTCAATATTGAGAGGAAAAATAAAAATCTTCCAAGAAAATACTTTAACAGGAAAAATTACAGAAAATTTTTGGATTCTGAATAATTGCTGAATAAAATATTAAAATCATTAAAACTATTTTTTTCCCAGCAAAACTCATGGTACTTCATGAGACATGCACAAGATCCTAGCTAGAAGCAAAATGAGTGGCTAGTGCAAGCAAAGCACTTCTTGCAAGAAGAATTATTGATACCTTACAAATTGAAATCCAATGTACCACTTTTAGAGACAATCCCTAAGTAGAGCTTCCTATAATATATTTATATAGACATCTATTGCTGGAAAAGGCAATGATAGAAATAGGTAAAGTTCATGAAAAAATTGATGTATCAACTATCAAGTGATGTTTGGTAATTAATCAGACGTATCAAGTGAAGTCTCTCCCTACTAATTATTAACGTCTGTATTCTTTTTTATTTGATGGATTGTTTAATCAAGCCGACTAGCATTTGATATTATTGTTCAGTATATCCCCGCCTCAAGGAAGTTTCTAACGTGTCTTGTTCAACTTTTAAACAGTCGCAATAAGATGATGAATTCAATAAGAGGCTTCGTAGGCACAATCATGGGGCCAAAGTATGACGGGAAGAAGTTGCGATCCCTGGTCAATGCCTTGCTCGGAGACACTGCTCTCAGTCAAACCTTGACCAACGTCGTCGTCCCAACTTTCGACATCAAGCGTCTCCAACCGGTCATCTTCTCCACCGACGACGTAAGAACCGGAACTTTACCACAGAACCCTGATTTCGCCGACTCCAGATAGATATCGATCCTTATGCAGTTGGTTTCATATGAATTCCCCTATGTCTCTTTTGAGTTTCTTACAATTGATGGGGGACAGGCAAAAACGAATCCTCTAAAGAATGCGCGGTTGGCGGATGTTTGCATCGGCACCTCCGCAGCTCCCACATTCCTCCCGGCACACTACTTCGAGACCAGAGACGGGAATGGGAAGACGCGTAGCTTCGATCTCATTGACGGTGGGGTCGCTGCAAATAATCCTGTAAGTGCAAAAACGAGAGCCATAGCTCGGGTATAAATTCAGTCGCATTACACTGTTATTATTTCCTAAACTTCTATAAGATGCGCTAGTTCGGTTTCTGGCTATATGACAGTAAATTCCAAGCAAAGCATTTTCTTAATTATTTTGAAACGTTATCAAGTTTCATTTATTATAAGCTTATCACAATAAGTCAGGCCATAACAAAGGAGAAAAGAGAGAACTAACAATATGCAATTCTGTGTTTTGCAGACCCTAGTTGCTCTGAGCCACATTAAGAGGGAGATTCTTTTGCAAAATGAAGAGTACAAGGACGTAAATCTAAGAGAGGCCGATCCAATACTAGTGCTATCACTCGGTACTGGTGCGGCCAAGCATGAAGAGAAGTATAGTGCGACCAAGGCCTCTAGATGGGGACTAATCAATTGGAACTTTGACAATGGTTTCACTCCGATGGTTGACATCTTCAACGACGCGAGCTCCGATATGGTCGATATTTACCTGTCTACTCTCTTCCAATTCTTAGATTGCAGGCACAATTACCTCCGGATTCAGGTATGAGATGCATTACTAGCATCGCGTTTGGCTTCATGAAACATCGTTATTTTAAGGCTTTAGACTGGCTCGTGACTACGCGACTTATTTTGAAATGATTTCACGCGGGGTACTTGGAAGCAGGACGACACCTTGATTGGAGAAGAATCGTCGGTCGATGTTGCGACCCCGGAGAATCTACAGAGGCTCATGGAAATAGGGCAGAAGCTATTGCAAAAACAGGTGTCGAGGGTAAACTTGGAGACCGGTAGGTTCAAAGCGATTGAAGGAGAAGGCACCAATGAAGACGCGCTCAGTTGCTTTGCATTTCGGCTCTCTAAAGAAAAGAAGAGGCGAAACAAGTAGGAATCTATACATCCAAAAATGGTGTGTCGTGATTCATGATGCTGCTGCTTAGATGAATGCGAGATAGCTTGTAGAATCTGCCATACACCATAGTAATCTCATGAGTAAAGCTCTTTGGGATATTGGTAGAATTTCTTTTGTCTTGATCAATTATGAAATTATGTAATTTCAACTACGATGCAGAGTTTAGTACTTTAAGTTTATACCTAAATTAGTATTTGTGAAAACTTTAACTAGAGTCGTAATAGAGATATAATATGCAAATCGAGAATATGCATGTTCAGTGTATGAGAGAGATACAGTAAGAGCACACTAAGAAATGTGGGTCTTTGTAGAGGCTTTTGACTTATAAAGCGGAGAATTACATTATTATAATCACAATTTCAATTGGTCGATTCGTTTCTTATGTTGTAAGAGCCCATTGATGAATAGATGTGGTGGAGAAGTCAAACTTAGATGCCAGAAAAAGTGGAACTGATGATAACATCTCGTACAACCACACATGCTTTATTCTATTTATCTATTACTTTACAAGTTACTAGCATTTGAGAAAAATGAAACACCAACACGGCACCGGTCAAAACATTCGAATCAACATCATACGCCAGATATTTAATCCACATTGCACAGTGATTGTATTAATAAAGTCGTTACCGGCCAACAAAAGTTACAGGCGCGGTCTGTCATCACCTGCATCTCCTCCTCTGTCTCTATTAACGCCAGCCTCCTCCAGCCACCCAAGCAGACAATCTCCTCTCTTTGAGCACGAGCCTGAAAATCCCTCCTCCCGGCGAAGCAGCAGCACCAACTCTGGCAGCGGGAGGTGATGAGCAACCACCACGGTCCACAAAGAGGTTCCATTGGGAGATGGAGTGGCAACTGGACTGCCCCATCAATCTCCTTGTTGCTTATTGTTAAAGATATGTCTCGAGTTTGAGCCCGAAAAGGAAACTTTCTTAATTTAAGTAAGTTTCTTATTTTGAATAGGTTTCCTAAATTGAATGTTTCTTAATTGGAGAAGGTTTCCTAAAAAGAGATTTCTTATTTTGAATCTACTCTTGCCTATAAATAAGAAGTGGATGTTCTTTGTGAAGAGTATCAAAGATGAGCATCTACTTGTGAATTGCACCCTAAAGCAAGAGAGTATTGAAATTGATTAAATCTTACCATAAGATTAGTGTATTTCTTTCGTGAGATTGAGAGATTATTTCATGAGGGATTATAGAGCTAAACATTTGTGAGTTATTGGATATAATTGGAACTTGGGAAATAATGAGATTATTTGAGTGACTCGAGTGTGGTTGTAATCTCTATTATATCACTTGACTTATAGTGGGATTTCGTGCTGCTCTCCCTGTGGATATAGGTCATTACAACCGAACTACGTAAATTTGATGTCCGATTTATTTCATTGTTCTATTTATTTTATTGTTCGATCACTCAATTTTCTAACAATTGGTATCCGAGCTTGGTTTGACTATGTTGAAGCAAATCAATAGTGATAGAAGAAGAAAAAGTGAAAATCAACAGATTTGATGGAAATGATTTTGGTTTTTGAAAGATGCAGATTGAAAATTATCTGTATGAGATGAAACTACACTTACTTTTGTTTGAAAAGAAGCCAGATACATTGAAGCAAGCTGACTGGGAATCGCTGGATAGACGAGCGTTGAGTGTTATTCTGTTAACGTTGGCTCGTAACGTTGTGTTTAACTTCGTGAGGGTTTGATGAAAGCCTTATATGATATGTATGAGAAGCCTTCTGCGATCCACAAGGTTTACTTGATACGGCGTCTGTTTAACTTGAACATGAGTGAATGTGCGCTAGTTGCTGATCATATTAATGAATTCAATATGATCGTTAATCAATTGAGTTCAGTTGAGATTGACTTTGATGAAGAGGTATGTGCTTTGATTCTATTATCCTCATTGCCTGATAGTTGGAATACTATTGTTACTGTCGTTAGTAATTTTTCTAGGTCAACTAGTTTGACATTTGATGGGATTAGAGATTTAATTTTGAGTGAGGACATCCGTAGAAGAGAATCTGACGAATTTGTATCTGCTACTTTAGTAGATGAAAATAGAGAAAGAATTGATACACATGTTAGCAGGAGTAGTATAAACTTGAACAGACATAGTCTAGGACTGGGGATGCTATATATTGGAACTGTAGCAAGATGGGGCATCTTAGAAGTGATTGCTTTAAGCTGAAGAATGAGAAGGGTAAATGAATTAAAGTTGAGTCTACAAATGATGTTGCAGCTGTAGCTAATTATAGTTTGAATAATGCTGATTATATCTTGTCTATTACTGATTACTGATTATTCATCATTTGATGGGTGGATTATGGATTCTACTTGTTCGTTTCATGCTACATCAAATAGGAACTGGTTTTACTACTTATTAGTGCACATATAGTAGTAAAGTGCAGTTGGGGAACAACACTGAATACGATGTTGTAGGTGTTGGCGATGTTAGAATTAGAATGCATTATGGTATTGTATGGACATTGATTGGAGCGAGGCATGTTCCAGAGTTGAAAAAAAATTTGATTTCCTTGAGTGCCTTAGATTCAGCCGGATGTCGGTATTCTTCAAAATGTGAAATTTTAAATGTTGTTCGAGGTGCCTTGGTGATAATGAAAGGAATCAAGCACAGTGGCCTATGTGAGCTTCAAGGTGAGATAATGATGGAATTTGTTGCGGAGACGTTGAATGAATCTATTCTAAAGTTTGATTTGTGGCATATACGTTTAGGGCACATTAGTGAGAGAAGCATGACGGTTGTAAGTGAAAGAAATTTACTATGTGGTTATATTGCTAATGAACAAAATGTATGTAGGTGCTGTGAATTAGATCAACAGTGAAAAGTGCAGTTCAATACAATTGTCAAACAAACCATGAAGATTACAGAATTACTTCACTTAGATGTTCGCAAGTTGTCGCTGTTTCCTTCAAGGAAGAGTGCCCGATTTATGCTAATAGTTGTTAATTACTACTCAAGAAAGACCTAGATGTTTGTGCTAAGGCGCAAGTTTCATGTTGTTGTTAGGATCAAGCAGTTGAGAACTTTGATTGAAAAGGAGACTGGTAAAATGATCAAGCATGTGTGGATTGACAATAGTATGGAGTTTTGCTTAAAGCTGTTAAATGAATTTTGCATGAATGAAGGCATAGTGAGGCACCGCATTAATGCCAATAAACCATAACATATTGCAAAATTAAGGAGCAGAACATTACTAGAGACAGCCCATAAAATACTCTCTAGTGTTGGTATGGCTAAGAGATTTCTGGCGGATACGCTTAGTACGGCAAACTACCTGGTGAATAAATTCCCATCGACTGTGATTAGATGTCAAACTCCTGAAGAAGTGTGGTCAGGTAACTTTTCTGATTATTCTATTTGTAAAATATTTGATTGCTTATGTTACGTTCGAGTGAGTGATGGTAAGCTCGATGGAAGGGTAAGAAAGTGCATATTTCTAGGTTATGCCTAAGGTAAGGCGAGTTATTGGTGGTGGTGCTTGGAATTAAATTCACTTATTATCAACAGAGAAGTCACGTTTGACGAGTCTCTAGTACTTCTAGATAGGAGTGATTGTAGCAGTGCTTATACGAATCTAAACGGTGTTCAACTTGAGGTGGAGTTGCAACCATAAACTCCTGACATAGCAGGTACTAGAGAGGTAATCGACACAGATAGTGCTTCTAGCGAGGTGGAGCCTGTAGAGCCAATAGTTGCTGTAACTGCTAATATTAACAAAGTACATGTTCAATCATTTGACAAGTATAGATGTTATGGTGGTTTTGCTTTATTTGTGATTAAGGAGGTTGTGGCAGAAAAATTTTACGGAGTAGTTAAAGGTGCAGGTGCAATCGGTGTTCTGATGAAGTCCATGCTTATAGCAAAGTTTAAGCGCATATTTTACTTGGAAGATATTTGTGGTGGTTGAGCTCATTTGGGATTGTGGGAGAATAGTAGCAAAGTTCAAATTCCAATGCGAAGCGATTGTGACTTGGCTCAAATATCGAGCCAATGTGGAGATTATTAAAGATATGTCTCAAGTTTGAGCTCGAAAAGGAAACTTTCCTAATTCATGAAAGTTTCCTATTTTGAATAGGTTTCCTAAATAGAATGTTTTCCTAATTGGAGAAGGTTTTCTAAAAATAAGTTTCTTATTTTGGATCTGCTCTTACCTATAAATAAGAAGTGGGTGTTCTTTGTGAAGAGTACCAAACAAGAGCTTTTACTTGTAAATTACACCCTAAAGCAAGAGAGTATTGAAGTCGATTAAATCTTAACGTAAGATTTGTGTAATTCCTTCATGAGGTTGAAAGATTATTTCACAAGAAATTGTAAAGCTAAACACTTGTGGATTATTAGATGTAATTGGGGCTTGAGAAACATTAAGAATATTTGAGTGACTCGAGTGTAGTTGTATCGCTTAATTTATAGTGGAATTTCGTGCTGCTCTCCCGTTGGATGTAGATCATTACGATCGAACCACGTAAATTTAGTGTCCGATTTATTTCCTTGTTCTGTCTATTTTATTGTTCGATCACTCAATTTTCTAACACTTAGATACCATTGTTAGCCCTCCATAATCTTTTTCGTGATCATGTACAAATGCATATGAATATTAAGGGATTAAACGTGGCAAAATTATCAAAAAAGTCCTAAACCTATTGCATTTTTGCTAATTGAGTCATAAACATTTTAAGTTTGCCAATTGAGTCCTAAACCTTTTAACATTATGCCAATTCAGTCCTAAGCCTTTTAAATTTGCCAATTGAGTTCTAAAATTTTTGCATTTATGTCGATTTAGTCTTTTTCACCGGTCGACACTAACGTGAACAACTTTTAATAATATTTTACTATTTTTCGAATTTTTTTACATTTTTTCCCTCTCTCTTTTTCTCCTTCTTCTCGAATGGAAGGCCGATGCTGACATGAACAGCTTTGAAGAAGGTTAGCGAGGCTTGTCGACCACAGGCAAGCCTCACCCTCGCCGAATCTGGCGAGGGCAAGGCTCGACCTCGCCATTCATGGCTGGGTTCGACCTCGGCCAGCCATGGACGGCGAGGTCGAGCCTTGCCCTCACCAAATTCGACTTGCCCAGCGACGGCGAGGCCCGCCTTCGCCCTCACTATTACTAGGCAAGCGTCGCTAGCCTTCTTCTTCCTCCAGCTGGTTGGAGGAAGAAGAAGGAGAAAAGAAAAAATAATAAAATATTATTAAGAGTTGTTCACATCATCGCCAATTGGTGAAAATGACTGAATCGGTACAAATGCAAAAAGTTTAGGACTCAATTGACAAATTTAAAATGTTTAGGATTGAATTAGCACAATTTAAAAAAGTTTAGGACTTAATTGGCAAGCTTAAAATGTTTATGACTGAATTGGTAAAAGTGCAATAGGTTTAGGACTTTTTTGACAATTTTCTATGTATTTTTCATCTCTTTTTTTGATGAAAATCTCTTTTACCTTGATTGCTATAAATAAAGAAAAAATATAAAGGAATCGGAGAAAAATAAATTTACTAATCTATTAATATTTGAAGAATAAATGTCAACAATAATAGTAAAAGACTTTGTTACAATGTCATAAAATGTTAATAGTAGTAATAAGAAATTCAAAGAAAAAGAAGCACAACTAAGTAAATTGGGTAGAAGGCCTCCACAAGAAAATGAGAGTGGTCAAGTGTAAGAGGGATATAGTATTGTCGAATATATGCAGAACATGGAGAACAAATGCAGGTTGTGAGTCGTGCAGCACATGTTCTCAGTGTGGAAGATGTTGGTATTGCCAATGAATTGACTGGATTGATTGGTGGGGCTAAGTATTGTCAAATATTTGACGAACAGGGAGAACAAATGCAGGCCATGAGTGGTGGGGCACATTATGTCATTGTGGAAGATGTTGCTTTGCTAATGATTTGACTGGAATGATAGGTGGGTTAAGTATTGTCAATTATATGCAGAAGATGGAGAACAAATGCCAGGCTGTGAGCGGTGGGGCAATACCAAATGATCTGATTGGTGGGCTTAAAGTATGTCAAACACATGCAGAAGATGGTGAACAAATGCAGGCTGAGAGTGGTGGGGCACATGATATGTCATTGTGGAAGATGTTGCTTTGCTAATTATTTGACTGGAATGATTGGTGGGTTAAGTATTGTCAATCATATGTAGAAGATGAAGAACAAATGCCAGGCTGTGAGCGGTGGGGGCAATATCAAAATGATTTGATTGGTGGGCTTAAGTATGTCAAACATATGCAGAAGATGGAGAACAAATGCAGGCTTGGAGTGGTGGGGAACATGATATGTCATTGTGGAATTGTCAATGTCGCCACCAAAATTTGCATTGACAAAGCCTTGTAAAGTCATGTTGTTTTTCATGAAACAAAGAGTAGAAGGACGCCAGGAGTGTCATAAGTTTTATACATAGATCACCTGAGTGTTGTAACTTTTTTTGACTCACTTGAGTGCCACAAATTTGAAAAAACAATCACTTAAGTGTCATCGGCGATTTGGCTCACTAGAAATCCGACGTGGACGCTAGAAAAGCATACGTGGGCGCCGAAAATATTATTTTTTAAATTTTTTTTTGAATTTTTTATTTTACTGTTTCTTTTCGTTTTCGTTTTTTTGCTTTTTCTATTTTGTGCAGGCGAGTGTCACTGGCGACCCTCGCGGCCTTGCCTAAATATGGTAAGGGCCTTGGCGGTCCTGCCTACCCTCACCCGCAACCGGCGGGGCTATGAAGGCCCTGGACGAGGCCATCATGGCCTTGTCAGCCGCAGACGAGGCACCCTTGCTCAGATCTGTTGAGGGCCTTCGCTAGCAGTAGCAGGTGAGCAAGGCCGGCAAGGGTTGTTGGTGACCCTCGCCGACCTTGAAAAAAGAAAATAAAGAAAGGGGTAACGCCAGACTGGGCGTTTTTCTTTTCCATTTCGAGGAGAGTCACCACCGACCCTTGTCGGCCATAAAGGCCTCACCCACAGCTGGCGAAGATGTGAAGTCCCTGGGCCAGGCCATCATTGTCACGCCCCCACCCTCGAGCGCGCGACCATCCCGTTTCATCTCTTCTCTTAGGTCATTAAAAATGTGACGTCCCAGAACGCTTTGTCGACCCATTCATTTTATCTTTCAATTAACGCATGCAGAAACGTATAACAATCACTCGACAAACATAACAGCAGGGATAGCAGCAAAAACAGCGAAACCATTTTTATAACAAAATTCGCATTTTATTTATATCCACGTTAACCCTAGGAAGTTTATATTTACAAGCCCTCACTTTCGGGCCATTTCCTAACAGGACCAACAAAAAGAGACCGGGGGTCGGGTTAACTTAAACTTCTCTATGCGAGAGCACCTCGAACTGCACCTGTCAACCTTCCGATCTAAGGTCTTGAAAAGCGGTTAACAACAATGAGTGAAATAAGAATCTCAGTAAGTTAACAACCTAAGCCTCGCGTAGGGTGCTGATTCATCTAGAGCATACCCTAAACATGCAACTCAACGTCGATGGCAGATCAAAAGCGAGCGACTCTCGCTCTACACAACCTATATCAGGTTCGATTGACTTAACTCAATCAATAGACAAATCATAGGCATTCTTACCTCGTCTTAGCACATGCACACGCCCTACATGTTATCAGTTATAATATCTCATAAACAATGCATCAGACTAGGCACAGCATCAGAACATGTAACATCATTTCTCACACGCAATGCAATCAAGTGTGGTCCAGTTTTATGCCTAGTGATTACGCCCGCTCTCGGGCATCGCACAACCCCAAAGGAGAGGCGATCTCAACCTCTCTGAGCCATTGCACCTCTCACAGGTAGCAATCATCTAGCATGACCAGGCATCGTCCCGCCCCTTCAGGCCCGTCAACATCTTCTCCCAGAAGACCGAGGTGCAGCCACACCTCGACCTTCCCCAGAGGTAGACGGCATTCCATTTAAGGAGAATCGGTCCAGCCTCTACCATGATCCATCATCCGAACCCCCGCCGGGCATCCGACAATATCATCGATAAAATTGGGCATCGTCCCCAATCACCATTGAGGGTTCGTTCCCTTTTGTGATCACACGAGCACCTCAATCATGCATGTCAATTTAGTTCTTCTTATTTTTCTAGCCAATACAATCATGAATCGTGCTCATGCCATGATCGTGCTCATACGTCAAACATATTGCCATTTTCTCATATAAAATGCAATGAATAAATCACACGTGATCACACCAACGTGCTTTTCATGCCAAACTTCCCGTGCTTCACTTTTCAAGCATACTAGATCATTTCAATGCATGAAACTCAGTATATAAGCACAACATTACACCGATCGCCATTTACATGCCAAAAATGCATTCTTTTCCACTGTAAAATCATCAATCATGAAACCATTACCTTTCCTAGGCAATTCCCATCTTAACACATGCCAAAACACATATAGAAATAATTAACCCAACCATGGTTAATTAACTCAACCACAGTTAATTAACTTAACCATGGTTAACTAACCCAATTATGGTTAATTAACCCAACAATGGTTAACTAACCTAACCAGAGTTAACTAATCTAACCATAGTCATCTAAACCAACCCTAGTTAACCCATCTAACTATAGTCAAGTCTAAAATCCACAAATTCTAACCCTAAGTGCAATTAACAACCTAATCAATGATTAAGGAGTTAACTCATCGTTTAATGGCAACGGCGACTATGGCGACGACGCGAAGACGATGGTGGTGGTGGCTCGGCGACGGCGCGTAGATGGAAAATGGGTATTAACGGCGACTAGACTCAGCGCAGCGCGACGTGCGAACGGCGGTTCGGTATGGGCTCAGCGTGGCGGCACGGCTTGGCGATGACAGCCTAAACATCGGCGGCAAGGGAACGGCTTCAAGGCACGTCTTGGGTAACACGACGGCAAGGTGAGGGGGGTGAAACAAGAAGGAAAAAGGGTGAAAATGGGGGAGAGAGGAGGGAGCTACGAATTTTGAGAGGAAAGAGAGAGAGTAAAAGAGAGAAAGAGAGAGTGAGATTGGTCTTGCTTCATCTTATCCAAGAGTGCATTATTGCCTCTCACAATCAATGCAAGTCTTCAAAATATCTCATTTGTCTTCTTGACTTTCAAGACAACTTCAAGGCTAATAAATGAGACAAGGAAAGAAAAGAAAAGGAAAGGGCAAGGGGGATGGTTTGGCCAAGGGGGGAGGATTAAAAGAAAAGAAAGACAAAAGCTTTAAAGAGCTTTGTCTTCAGTCCATTAATGCCCTTCAAAATATCTCACTTTCAAGAAGGGTAAAATGGTCTTTTCCCAAATTGGCACTATTCATTCGGCACTATTCACGGGCTGCACTATTCACGTGGGCTCGACACTATTTATGTGGGCTTTGCTTGAATTTTTGCGGGCCCAATGGGCTAAAAGTCCAATGGCCTCTTTATTTGGGCCTAAAATGGGCCTTCGAGGGCAAAATGGTCATTTCCCATTATAGGCCCTCTTGAAATCCGAAAATAATAGAAAATAGGCCCGTTGGTTTGTGCCACATTCGAAACATTTCTCCGATCCTTAATTTTCGGCTTATTGTCTCTTTTATGACAATTTAGGGTTTACCGATAAATTTTGAATTATCATAAACGGAACGTCCAAAACTTTTCATCGGATTTGAATTCGTGATTTAAAACCTATCGAATTCCATTTTATTGCCTTGACAGTGCGAAAACGTCCAAAAATCCTATTATACACTTTTTCCAATTTGAATTGACAGTCGTCCGTCGATTAATCCATACAGTTGAAATTTTGGGATATCACAATCATCTTGCCAGTCGCAGGCGAGGCGACGTAGCCCAGATCCGACAAGAGCTTTCACGGCCTCACTTGCCCTTGCCCGCAGCCGGCAGCGCCGCAAAGGCCCGAGGCGAGGCCATCACAGCCTCACCAGCACAGAAAAAGAAAATAAAAAAAGGTAAAAAAAATTCTAAAACAAAAAAAATCCATGTAGGATGATTTTCCGAAATTGGCAATCAAGTGAGCGTTTTTTGCCGGATTGGCACTCAAGTGAGCATTTTTACTCCGATGTGACACTCAAATAAGCCAAAAAAAATGTTATGACACTCAAATGATCTCTATATAAAACTTATGACACTCATGGTATCCTTCTACCTGAAACAAAGTGTCATACCTATAGTTATATGTTAATGTATTGATTATGGCATTTGGTTTGTTGGAACACTAATTGGAATAGAAATCCCATATTCGATTTGTCAGACGCTCTGATTTTGCTTTGCGCGTACACAAGAGAATGTGCCGTGACTCGATTTGTTCGACAGAGGCATTTCCGCTGGGGAATTAACATTTGTGAAAATCAAGAAATTCCGATCACCCACCAAGGAACTATCTCAGTCAGATCATTCAGTTTGCTATTGCTATCGAGGTCTGACATACCCCTCAATTCGTCATCTTTGTTTCTCCATGTCCGTGGAAATCTAGTCTCATTTTGTGACATGTTTGAATGGAGAGAATGGTGTCAAACATGAAAAAGATAAGCGTTAAGATTAAGAATGAGCACTTCCTTTTAATCTTCGAGGTGGGCATGGTCATCTCTCCTCGATTGCCACCTTTTGCTACTACCTATAAGAACAAGTAACTCAGTTAATTCATGAGTGAGTGGATTTAACTTGGAACGAATAATCCCTTTTTCATTGAAGAATGTGCAACTCCTATCCTGGTCGCTCTTCCTTTTATCCATCTGGGATTTGCCTCCACCTGAATTCCATCTACTTTGTAAGTTCTGTTAAAGATAACAGAAAATGGACGGCTCATTCTTGAAACAAATTGAGCTTAAATTGGAAAAAGAACCGCCTTTTCTTTAAGGACATATTCAGCAGCGATGATTTGGTCCCCCTTGATGCAATGCTGGTTTATTTGTGTAATCTTGATTAAACACGACAGCATGTGTTAGGTTCTGGAGGATCCATATGTAATTGGAACCTCTTCCTCCATGAAGGTGTGTTCTCAATCCTATGCCATTAATCCACTCCTTGGAGGATCGAATATTCCAAGGTGGTTTTGCCCCCACATTGCACCACCAATTATGCAGTTTGGTCCTCTCTAATCTCATAAGATCGTCGAGTTTCGTGACTTGTTGTGAATCTGAAATTTATGACTTCACGATGTTAGGATTCCTTGATTGAACAGGAAAGGGATCTAATAACGAAAAGAAACCGTCCATGAGGTTTTTATTTGTGCTGAAATCAAGACAATAGAGATTTGCTTGCCCCAAGATCATTGTCACATCAATTCATGCATATTGCCCTCTTAGCACACATCAATGACTTAGGACTTCTATTTACCTTTTGCTAAGGTTGTCGTATATGAGAAATTGTCATGGGATGCTACTGATAACATTAAGTCGAGATCGCGAATTGTGGGCCTTACTCATCGTGAGATGCATAGAGGTCCTGTGCAAATTCGAAAAGAATTATGGAAATGAGTACTTATGAAAAGCCTACTGCAATATGAAGACCCAATGCAATTTCAAAAATATGCTTTATTCGTTTTGAGCAAATCCACACGCTATTGTCAAAGAAAAATTTGCAAAAAATGGATTTTACATCAACAAAGAAACATTGATGTGCAATGCAATTTGAAAAGCTTTGGATGAAAGGCCTAATCGATAGACCGAAAGCAATCTTGATTTTTGTTTTGAAAAATGGGCTTTATGTGTTATCGAAAAAAGGGGCTAGATGACATGTCAAGGCCCAATTAACTTTTGAAATGGACTCGTACTTAATGAGGAGATTTAATGAATTTTCTTTGGAACACTTGGGCTTTGGAAAATGGCTCAACTTCGGCACTTTAGGGCAAGAATGACAAAATTTCTGTGCAGAGAAATGTGTTTGATAACGACATAAAATTTTTATTTTCGAAATAAAAATTTATTTGATAACAGCATAAAATTTCAATTTCAACAGTTGACGGTTAGCAAAAGGGCGGCAAAGGAGGACGAAGGCGGCGGGGGAGGATTGTGGACGATGGTGGACGATAGCGGGCAATGGCAAATGGGCGGCGGAGGATGACAATGGTAGCGGGCCTTAGACGGCGGGCGGTCGATGGCGAAGGACAGCGGAAGGGGGGGAGGAGGCAGGGAGCCAAGAGAAAAAAGAGAGTAAGTCGTGAAGAGAGAGAGAGATAGAAGAGTTTTTAACTTCTGATTTCTGTTCCAGAAATAGAGAAGTTGAAAATTGTAACTTCTGATTTCTGTTCTAAACCTATTTTTGTAACAGAAAAATGTTTTAGAAATAGAAAAATGAAATTTCATTACCAACCGGATTTCTATTCCAAACCTATTTCTGGAATATAAATTATGTTTCAAAAAAATTTTCATGCAGAGCCTTAAAGATTAAAAGTCAGAGTGCATAAGCAAAAGAAAACAATTATATTGTGAAAATAAACATCACAAGAAATAGGTTAGTGGCAGTATAAAGGCATTGACTTGCACATAACTGGTGAGATTTGACGCTTAAAAAGGTTTAATAATTGGGGCTGAGAGGGAAAACCGATTAGTCTGCAGTCTCATGGCTAAGATCAGGTCCTCTTGACACCGGCTCAGTCAAAAGGTCGCCCTATAGTTTCGCAGTCTCACGGACAAAGAAGAACACTTGCCACGCCAAGAAAGAAAGATCAGAGATGAAAATGGAGGCCCCAGAGGCAGAGTCATATCCTCTCAACACTGTCGACACCTAAATTTTGGCAACCCTATTTATTGTATAGAAAATTAGAGATCGATCATAACCCCTAAACAAAAATATTATTGTCTTGCATATTAGACATATTTACATTATTAACATAAAATGCATTATGATTCGATTGATTCAAGCACGGAAGTTCTTAGTCTAATTTAATTTCCAGACTAAGCTCGCAGAAGCATAAAATTTGGTCAAGTCCATTGGAGACCTATAATGGCCGGAATCTCATAAGGCGCACATGGGAAGTGCTAAACTAAGAAATTGCATTATCGAATCAGATTTGGAAAGAAAGAAAACATATTTTTTGAAAATTTTGACCAATATGCATTCAAGAGATAAAGAGATTCTTATTTCTTAAAAGAAAATGAAGATATTTGGTCACAGATATTCAGCCACGTGGGATATTAAAAGCATATGTTTGTTTCCTAAGAGCAAGAAAACTATTAGGAAAGTAGAGATTATTCGCTTATTGAAAATTGGGTTTATAAAAAAGCTTGAGAACGTTCAAAGGAAAGTGAACGCCTTCACTTAGTTCCCTAAGCAAAACTCTACCATATATTCTCACGCATGGTCTCATGAAAGATCACACGACAATATACATAGGGAGGTAATTAAAGAGACCAAAAGAAAAACTCTTTCTTCTTGCTAAAGAACCCGCCCACTTAGAAGACTGCAACGAACTGTGTAAATTCAATGAACTGTGTAGGTTGAAACGAGCATGCTAAATAAGATATGTCAGGATGATGAAAGACAAGTCATGCCCAATACATAGTCCCTAGACTATCCTCAGAGAATTGAGTGGAAAGGTTCCATGTTCACAAAATAAAGAGTTATCTTGCGAAAGGTAAAACAACCGAAATGATAAGAGATGTTTCATTTCCTCTATCCTAAATACTATGTGTTATTCTTAGCTTAGCCTTTTTGAGCCTAAACAATTGAAGGATTTTTTCACTTATCCTGTCAAGAACCACCCCACAATGGGGCAATCGGAGGTAAGGTTGACATTAGGATGTGACAATATAGATAGGAATTTTCTTGCTTTTACTTGCATCAATTCTTTGGGTGTCTTTATTGCATATGAACTCCAATGATAATTTAAGTGTCTTAAGATGACGAAGAGTATTTCTTTCTCTATCTAACACACATTATCCTGTTGCGCAGCTCATTTGAGCCTGCAAATTCATTTCTCACAAACCTAGTTGGTGAGCATCCCCCACACTAGAGCCGAGTAAATGTCGTCAACACCGAACAGCATGGACCGGAGTGTTCAAGATGAAGACCACGAGAGTCCAAAAGTGCTAAGTTTTTAGAATCTAGATAGCCATGGATGTGCCGAGTCATTAGAATCTGGTTGTGCCGAATGACAATATTCGAAATTCAAAGACTGGGGGCATGAAAAAGCAGTGTGCCTAGTAAAAGCAAGGTCGAATCCTGTTAGTAAAGATCAAAAGAGGCCTGAGCGTCCAATTGTTTAGTTAAGACATGGCCAAAGGGCCGCATTTACAAGTCATTATCCCCAGTAAGGTAGTAATGCAAGGATCGAGTTGGTCTCTCGTGGTCTCTACATGGTGTACCTGAGAAGAATGATCCCAGGTTTCATTTTCGAGAAGTGGTGATGATGCTGATGCTGAGATAATCACCAACTTCAAACCCTTCTTGATAAAAATTTTCGAGCCAAACAAACCTTTTCGTATCTCAGCCCCTAAACCGAGCCCACGTTATGTCCCTTACAAAGTCTCTTTAGATTAGAGAACTTGAATTAACATAGAGTTTCAAATGTTTACAGATATCGCTTGGAGAAGTGTAAGCAAGATTATTCATTTCTCATTTTGCAGGGTTCTTGATTTGTAAACCTGATACAAATGACAAAAACATTCTTGCAAAGCCGTGAAATATCCTTTGATAAGCTATTGACTAAGCCTATATTATGGTCCTGGTAAAAACCTCTCATATTGGTAAGGTCGTGCCGCTTGCGAGAAAACTCGGACTCAAGCTCGGACTCTTGTCGAATGTGATGATGGTGATATGGAGTATTCTCATAATCCTACATTAAGGGTCGGGACAAATAGCCGTCCTAAATGAGAGTGATTAAAAGCCCTTTTTAATTGAAAGCCTCTCCTTCAGAATGTTCAAGACATCCACATCGTAAGTATGGATTGTCTTTCGGTACATATTCTCTTTAATTTAAAAAATATTTCTATAAGCAGCTTGGATTGACTTTAACTGATTCATTAACATGTGAGGTGATCATGTAGGTGCGCAATCAATAATTTAACACTCAATAATCAAGCAGTACATTGATTGCAGAGAAATTAAAGAACCAAGATGCAATAAACCAAAGTTAGGCATATCGCTATCCATCATCACGAGGTTTCTACAAACTATGTGTTTTTAAAAAATATGCAGACGATGCATGGATCTTATGCATGATTGTGCACGAACTAATGACTAACTAACATACAATAACTTGTATCTTTTTTATTTAATCAACACACATAATTTTAAGAAAACGCAAGAATGAACCTTAAAGGCCTATGTGACAGGGATTGACATCCTAATTAAATTACTAAATGACATGCATAATGAGTTCTACGTTACATGTTGTGATATTAATTCAAGGAAGCCTACATGAAATGTCGATGAAAATTAACTCCTAGATGACGAGTGATTCACAAAATGTCATACAGCATGAAGTTTAAGAAGATTGATTTTCGTAACTAACGCAATCTACCTGATATCAACTCATTCATTTTATTTCTTTTATAAATTAACGAAAGACAAATGACCTCAAGATCAAACCTAACATGAACGCATCTAATTAACAATCACATGCGCATTTAATACAGACATGGCCTTAACATGTGACATGATACGAGGAGATGCACTAGAACGTGGATAGACTACTCCGGGATCATGACAACCAATTGAGACTCCGCTGAGGCATGCCATTTGGTTCAAGGGAAAACCAGCACTCGTTATCCAGGGCTCGGGCAGCAAGTTACGACTCATGCTCAGCAAGACAAGGATATGCAATAGACAAGAAGTTGGCATAGATCAAGTGTACTGCATGCCTACATTGACATACGTGGTCATGTGACTCAAATGTCATGCAAATGAGGCTAATCACTCGGCTTTCCAGAGCTAACAACATACGACCAGTAGGCGACCAGCAGATACATAGACTACACACCAAACCTTCCTACTTTAAAGTACATGCTTGCATGAGTCAAATAACCCAAGTAATGTGCAAAAGGAGCCGAATACTCTTCATTTGGACTGATAACCGAACCTGGACAGCAACGTTGTCGAGATGTCACAGCGAGGCAATGGAGCTCACGGTTGGCAGCGATGTGTGGAAGGAGGTGCAGTGAGGTGATGGAGGTTTAGGCGACGAGGTGACGTACTGAAGCACATGGTGCAGCAATGAATTGGAATGACGATGGTGCTGAAACGTCCTCGGAAAATCAGCTGGAGCTCGGTTATTGGTCTCGGCTGGAGTTTCTTGTCAGGGCTGGCTGTATCGTTGGTGTCATGGTGGTGCAGCAAGCAGCTCGTTGTCGAGAGCGGCAGCAACGATATGGAGTCGTATGAGCAGGACAGTTGCTCTGCCAGTGTGGCTTCGTGGAACGGCGAGGGTCGTCACGGCAAGGGAGCAGCCCGTCAGAGTTTGGCCATGAGGTGCTCGCTGAACTCTGGTCGCGGTGGTCGGTGGTGCTAGACTGTATAGTTTCATGGTGCTCAGTTGGGTGTTCTATCCGAGATCACTCTTGAGCGTGAATGGAAGAATGTGCGTATGGGTGTTGTAGGGTGGTGGAAGCTGTGGTTTTGATTAACTCTTCTCTGCCAATCGTCAAGTCTAAAAAAAAATCCCCCTGGTGAAACGACCGAGTGCCCCTTTTATACTGAACGTGTATAGTGTACCGGGGTCTTTGAGGGCACTCTTCCCTCCTTGTTCTTTCAGCATGCCCATGCCTCTAATCGTCTGCTTTTTTTTTCTATACGCCAAGTAGTACTCCCATCCAGCTGCTATTCCTCTGCTTCACTCGACATTTGGTTTCAGCCCATTGCCTGGTCGACACAACAAGAGTCAATTCACTCCTCTCCCTGGATCTTCGTCTCAGGTACTGGCGGTTCTCTGGGAGAAACATTTGCTCTCTACTGAGCCGAAGCGGCCTAACCCTGAGCATTTCTCTAATTATGATCCATTCAAGAAATGCGATTGCTACATGGGTGAAGTGGGGCATTCGACTGATGAGTGTCTCATCAGCACACATTGAATTTAGAACCTGTTAGACACGAATGCCTTTTCATTCCAAACCACTCGGCCAAATGTCCAAAGCAATCCACTCCCAAATCATGTGGACAAAGTAAATGCCATATTTGGGTTTAATGCTAGCCGAATCAAGAATGTGAGGGTACATACAGCTAACGTTTATGACAAGTTAGTGAGGGCTAGATACTACCCAGGCAACGAAGTACTATCCTTGGCTTGATGAAAGAAAGGGTCGTGAGGATGGTGGAAGCCAGAATGATTGTGTACGCCAATCACACCGGCATAGTCTCTACTATCTCCCAAGTCATCATTGATTGGGAGGAGAAGTTTGCCGCATTAGGCGCCGAGAGGAACAAGGTGGATCCTTTGCTTGAAGACATGCCCCTACTTGAGGATGCATCTGACGATGAGGGGCCAGTGGTTGAACTACCTACAACCGATGAGGAGATTGTGATCGAGATCACACAACCCTATGAGTACAACAATGACAAGGCGATTCCCTGGTCCTACGACTTCAATGTCGACTTGATCACAAGGTCTAGGTGCTTTTATACACAAGGTAATGCGTAACCAGCAAAGCATGTTACTGATGAAGAGGCTAAAGAATTTTTTGCCGTAGTCAAGGCGAGTGAGTACAATGTGGTGGACCAATTGCACAAGATGCCTGTGCAAATTTCCTTACTGGAACTCCTTCAAATGTCAGTCAAGCATCAGAAGTCTCTGATGAAGGTGTTGCGTGAAGTCATGTCCCGGAAAGGATTGACCACGACAGACTAGAGGAGTTCGTAGGGTTTATCCTCCTAAAGGATCTGATAGCATTTTCGGATGAAAGTTCTCCACCGAAGGAAGGGGACATAACAAAGCACTGTATATCTCAGTCAAGTGCAAGTCGTCGTCCAATGTGGCTCAAGTGCTCATCCATAATGGCTCCGCCCTAATTATCTGTCCATTGGCAACACTTCACCGCCTCAAAGTGGATGCATCCAAAATACTGTTGACACCTAAATTTTGACCCTCATTTAGTTTTTATTTAGAATTTATTAAATTGCACACAAAAAATAGGGATCGACCCCTCAAAAAATATTAAATAATTTTTTATTATGGTTTTCATATAGTTTTTTATTTAATTTTTAGCATGCATTACATACATTTACATTTAAATCGGACCGGTGATGGAATTGGAGCTAATTTGATGCGATTTAACCCCTAGGGATCCAATTGAGAAAACAATTAAATTTGGAGTCGAATTTGCAAATAACAAAAAGTTGAGGCCCATGACTTGACCTAATATCGCTTATATAAGCACCGCTATGTCTCAAGATTTAGGGTCAGCAATTGAGATTTCAAAACATACATCAAGACACACGTGAGAGAGAAAGGCGGCTGCGATCAAGCCCCTGAGGCGTGTCCAACTGCTGCTGCCCTCCTGCTTCCATCGAAGGCTTGCTGTTGCTGCACCCTCCCCCCTCCTGGTGTTGCTTTTCCTTTGACCAACGACTTGCTGCTACTTCCTCTTCTTCAAAACTTCAGCATTACGTGAGAACTTTGACCGAAGACTTCCAACTGTTGCTGTCGAAGACCTACTGCCCTGCGGACGTTCTTGCTGCTATCTTTGACCGAAGACTTGCTGCTGTTGCTGCCGAAGACTTGCTGCCGCACCCTGCAAATATCCTGCTGATGTTGCTGCCGAAGGCCTCCTGCTGCAAAGTCAACCTCAGTAACACCGAAGACCCGGCTGTGCTGATCAACTAGACGTCCCTATTGCCTTGCTGCTGTTGCTGCTGATCAACTGCTACTGCCGCTGCCCTGTTGCCACTGCTGACCAGACCTTGTTGCCGCCTTGCTGTTTGCTCCCTGCTTCAGACAACCCCAGCGACACCACGAGCCAGACGATTCTGCTCCAAATCAGCCCCCAGGTGACATCACAGCCCCTTGTTCCAGCATCATCAACATCGTCGAGCCTAGCCGTCGCAAGTCTCGCCGGCCGCCGCTCGAGCCACCACCGGTTCCGATCCCGTCGTGATCAAATTTGGAAACGCTATCCATGAAATAGGTAATTTCTTTATCCGATTTGATTCCGATATTTATTGTTTCCTAATTTGAATTATTGTTATTTAATGTGCATATTTCCTAAATTCTATTAGGATTAAATTAGGAAATTTCCTAATTCGACAACATGCATAATAGGCAATCTAATATCTAATCCTTGATATTCGATTCCTGCGCACGGAAGATTGGCCAAACTTATTCCCAATCCGTCGGATACGATTTGCCAAATCTTAACATGTCGGCCAAACCTATCCGCAATCCGTCGGATATGATTCGCCGATAAAATATTGCCATTTGGATGTGATGGATATTCGATGCATATTTTATTAGATATTCTAAATATTTTCAAAATTCGAAATTCCTTTTTAAATCAAAATAAGTAGGAAGGTGGAATTTATTAGAGATTCCATCTTTAAAATCATCTTTAGAAAGATATGATTTTTTAGAAATCGTATCTCACAGGTTGCATTCCATTTTAGAAAGATAACGTTTCCTAAAAACGATATCTCATAGGATTTAGTTTCATTTAAATAATCTTGCATATAGATTAGCATTGCATCATTTAAGTAACAATTCATCTTAAAATTCTCTAGAACTAGGATAAGATTTTCTAAAATATTGTTGGAATTTAATTTCAATTAATTCCTAAATATTAAAGATAATCTTCATTTAGGATAGTTTGAATTTCATGCATTTTTTTATTTCGAAAATCATAAAATACCAAAAATAAACATTCATATGCGTGTCATGTATTTGGTATGTCATTTAGTCTAGGTTCATCTTAGTACCATATCTAGGATTATCTTAATTTCATGACTAGGTGCATTCATGTAGTATCATGTCTAGGTTCATTAATTTAATTTGATAGCTTCAATTAAATGCGTGCCATTTAGTATAGTTGCATACATTTTACCCGTCATTTAGTGAAGGTAAGTTTAGGACCATAACGTGTGACATTTATTTCATAAGTCATTAGATTCATGTCATTTAATTTAGTGCCTTTCATATAGTATAGTTGCATTGCATTTTAGTATAAAGTTGCATTTATTGCATTTCATTAAATAAGTGAAAACTCCAAAGCAATTGCATTAGTTTAAGTCTTACGCTTTGAAAATAAGCGTTAGAGATTAGACTGCAGCATCCAGGTACGTCATCTTTCCCTCTTTGCAATTTATTTATTGCTTTGGTTTATTGGGTGTTTATTTTTATCTGTTTGTGTACTTGCATGATCATTTTCACATGTTAGGACTTTAGTCTAAAAAATAATCCAAGTTGCATGCCAAACATTTTTTCTTAAATATAAGAATGGTACCGAAAGGGCGTTAAAATAATCTAGCGTAACCAAGTCCCCGGACTCATAATCTCTAGTTCGAAGGAATAGAGTATTTCTTCCGATACTTTATTTAGGTGTCTAATCGATCTACCGTAAACTGATTAGTGGCGTCTCCAAAGTTAAATCATTTGCATGTTAATTATTTGAACTTAAGTCATGATTTGGTAGAGCTTGGGAGAGCTCGAGCTAGGTTAGTTAATTTATTAATTGACTTAGTAATCCATTAGCCTAGATTCGGTGAAATTTAGGTCGTGACAGATACATGCTGCAAAGACTTCCGTGCAAGCCTTCGACGGGACAAGGAAGGAGGTGGTGGGTGAGATTGATCCTGATCTGTAGATAGGGCCAACGTTATTCAACGTTGTATTCCAAGTAATGGACATACCCACCGCATTCAACTTCTTGCTGGCTCGTACATGGATTCATCCTACCAGTACTGTGCCGTCGAGTTTACATCAAAAAGTAAAGTTTGTCGTTAAGGGGAAGCTGGTTATGGTCCATGGCGAGGAAGACCACCGGATTTATCATGAGACAGCTATTCCCTATGTTGAGCCGGATTGCAAGGTAGAAACTAGTTACCAGCCATTCGAACTTGTGTCCACTATGCACGCGTCTCGAAGATCCTCATCACCTACTCCTGAAGTGTCGAATAGTGCAATTATGGTAGGCAAAGTGATGGCTGGGAATGGTTTTACTCCTGGCCGCGAACTGGGTAGAGAAGGCCAAGGTATACAAAGACCGATTGAAGCTCCTCAGAAGTCCCATACTACTGGATTAGGGTACTATGGAAAAATTGGACCAAATCGCAGAGGTCAAAATGATAAGGTAGAAGAATACGGAAAATCACTAAAGAACCTGACTCTGAAGACTGATCTTGGGCTAAATACTGAAGAATTCAACTCTGCCGACTCTAACCAGAGTTCTGTTACAAGTGATGAAGAGGATCTAGAGAAAGAAGAGACTGCAAGGAGGAGCAGAACTTTCTACTATGATTCAACCACAACTATCCCTCAGTTTGCCTTGTCCATGGTTTCGATGGACTCAAGCAATTTAAGGAAGCTTTGGTGGAGTTGTCAGCCTATAGAAAGGCGAATCTAGACTTCATAATGAATGACAAGATAAGAGTTAGGGCAATTTGTGAAGCCAAAAACTGCTAATGGCTTATAAGTACTTCTGTAGATAATGATAATGACACAAGAAAGTTTAAAATCAAGACATTTGAGGATAACCATACCTGTACCTGCACAAGCGATGTGAGGAGAGTTACACCAAGTGGTTGACTAGATGAGACTTTGGAGGGCAACTCCAAATATGAAATAAATGGAGTTTAAGAAGTTGATGAGAGAGGAGATAGGCTTGGCAGTTAGTGTATGGTTGCGGAAGCGTGGTTTGTTTTGTGAGAGAGTAAGAAGGTGGTTTGGTGAGTGCTAGTGTAGGTGCGTGGACTTGACAAGCAAAGGAAGACAAGGTAGGGAGCAAAGGAGGACAAGAATAGTTTTATATTATGAAGGCTTGTACAAGAGACTTGGCTTCTTGTGTTTTTCGTTACCATCAAGTGGAGAGGGGTTGGCTATTTATAGCCCTCTTCCACCTCCATTAAGGAACAATCTAGAACAAGATACCTAGATATTCTCTAGATGCTTCTACAACACTTTTCTAGAAATATCTTAGAAATTTTCTAAAAACTCTTTTAGAAATATCTCATAACTTTCTAGATTATTCATTCAAGTATCTATGCTCTAAATATCTTGAGTATACTAGAGAATTCTAGAAATTGGATCACTTATTTCAACACTCCTCCTTGATCCAATTTTGTGAGATTCCAAGCATGCTTCTCAACATGTCAAACTTGGCTTTGGGTAGCGCCTTAGTGAATATGTCCGCGGCTTGATCATCGGTCTTGCAATATTTGAGTTCAATCTCTCTATTGCTCTGTGCTTCTCGAATGAAGTGATATTTAATATCGATATGTTTAGTTCGTCCATGAAAGACTGGATTTTTCGAGATAG
>BCNH02000009.1:10848831-10900082 GCA_001662345.2 Metrosideros polymorpha var. glaberrima
GGTGGGTTGGACAAATGCCCAATACCAACCAAAGACATGGCTCTGATACCACTGTATGGTTGCGGAAGCGTGGTTTGTTTTGTGAGAGAGTAAGAAGGTGGTTTGGTGAGTGCTAGTGTAGGTGCGTGGACTTGACAAGCAAAGGAAGACAAGGTAGGGAGCAAAGGAGGACAAGAATAGTTTTATATTATGAAGGCTTGTACAAGAGACTTGGCTTATTGTGTTTTTCGTTACCATCAAGTGGAGAGGGGTTGGCTATTTATAGCCCTCTTCCACCTCCATTAAGGAACAATCTAGAACAAGATACCTAAATATTCTCTAGATGCTTCTACAACACTTTTCTAGAAATATCTTAGAAATTTTCTAGAAACTCTTCTAGAAATATCTCACAACTTTCTAGATTATTCATTCAAGTATCTATGCTCTAAATATCTTGAGTATACTAGAGAATTCTAGAAATTGGATCACTTATTTCAACAGTCAGCATGACCAAGTGTAGGAGAGTGAGAGAGAGGGTGAGGAAACAACTGCGTGGGAAATATTGCTATGAGCTCTCTAGATTGTGGAATTATGCTTCAGAGATTGAGAAGTCTAATTAAGGGAGCACTACGAGAATGAAGTTTATTATTTTTGGGCCTAATGGAATAAGGATCTTTAAGAGAATGTGTGTGTGTTTCAAACCAGTGTTAGATGGGTTCAAAAGATGGTTGTAGACCTGTGATAGGTCTAGATGGATGCCACTTGAGGGTCTCTCTTAAGGGTGAGTTGTTGACAGTAGCGGGCAGCGATGCAAATAATCAAATGTATCACATTGCTTGTGTTGTCGTGGATGTTGAAAACAAAGATTCATTGAAGTGGTTTGTGAAGTCTTAAAAGATGAACCTAGGTACAAAAATTGGGGAAGGATGTACCATCATAACTGACCAGCAAAAGGTGACAACTAGCATGCATATAAATGAACCTTTGTTTTCTGCACCATTTTAATTGAATCCAATAATTGCCTAATATGTTTGGCAGGGCCTATTGCAAGCACTGGAGGAGGAGATGGGAGAAGTTGAGCATAGAAGATGTGCGAGACACATTTATGCAAATTGGTGCAAGGTTAACAGAGGTGATGACTGTAGTGAACAATTCTGGATGTGTGAGGGCAACTACAACTCCACAACTTGAGAGAGAATTGGGTGAGATGGATAACAAATAGGGGTAGAAGTGATATGATGCAAATTGAAACAAAATGTTAGTGCAGGGCATACTTTGGAGATACATGTGGATTTGACATTGTAGGTAATAACTTAGTGGAGACATTTAAAGGTTCAATATTGAATCTAGGCATGTCTGTTATTTCAATGCTGAAGGAGACATAAGGCTAAGAATTTCAACAAAATGCATTGTAAGAGACAGTGATGGGGAAAACGGAGGGGCTGATCTCGGACCTAGGATTTTGCTCAAGATTGGTGAGAGCAGGGAAAGCACATATTGTCACACAGTTCAGAATGGTGAATTAGGGTATGAAGTAACATATAAACAAGATATATTTGTGTTTGATATGAGAAAGAAAATATTCTCTTGTAGGAGTTAGGCTTTGAATGGCACTCCATGCCCACATGCAGTCAGTGCCATATATCACAAAGGGGACGAAATTGAGAATTATGTTTGTCATAGGTACAGTAAAGGAATGTTTTTGAAGACATACTAGCGTGTTTTAGGGCCTTCAAGACTCAATGTGACCTGCAAGTGATAAGCAACCTATGATTGCACCTCTAATTCAGAAGCTCCAGGAAGGCTCAAAAAGAAAACGAGGATCATGGAGCAAGGGGAGTCAGAGAGGTTGGAAAAGTTTTCAGAAAAGGCACCACAATCACATGTTTAGTATGCTTCAAGAAGGGGCACAACTAAATAACTTATCCGCAGAATAAAAAGAACAGGAGCAACTCATTGACTTCACATATATTACATAGTTTGTTCTGTTCATTTGTGCTTCTGCGCAGATGAAGGGGAACTGTAAGAAGGGGAAACATAGTGATTCTGTTATTGGTGAGGAAAATCATGTTGAGGTGGTTGGTGAAGGTTGTAGTGAGAGAGAGAGAGAGAGAGAGAGAGAGATCTTTGTCCATATGCTTGCTAAGATGGTGGTTGGTGAAGGCTCTAGTAATGTTGATGTATATGATTTAACTGCACAAGTATTAAATTGTTTGTTTAGTATTAAATTCCAGTTAAACATATTGGCAGTTTAACAGCTTCAGGTATTTCTAAGTCGGATATATTTGACGGAGCAATATGGCTACAAGAGCCAGCTGACTGAGGAGAAAAATTATTTTGCAGAATAAACATCAGTACAAATGATGGATCTGAGGCATGTTTGTTAGACCAAAGTACAAGTATTGGATCTGAGTCCTCATACTGTATTGTTTTCTCAGCTATTACTTTTGAGAGACCCTTCCTTGGTACCTGATGAAAGAAAGGCATTGATGCTTCATAAGGGAAAGGTTGTGGGAGCATGGTATTGAATTGAGCTACTTTGATACTTTTTCCCCTTGCTATGAAGTTTACTTCAAAAGACTTATGAAATATATCTACGGAAACCCCACCGAAGACAAGAGTTCTGGGGCATGTCATCTACACCAACCTCAAAAATGGACTTCAAATTCTCAATATAAGCACTTACCTTTTCTTTTTGCCATGCAAATCTCACCAAATATTTAACCAACATTTTACATATGAACTATTTTATAGCCTGGAACTGAAGGTCAAAGAGTCATTTCCATGTCAACTCCAACCAACGAGAATATCACAACCTTTAATGCCGAGAAGAAGCGGTGCAAAATCATTACATCCAATACATTGTAGGTATCTTATGGACAGTTATACATACTTGTAATAATCATCAAAGCTGCCACATCTGCTAATCTAATTGAAGTTGTATTGGTTGCAGAGGGAAAGGGATTGAATGATAACAATGAAGAAAGGGAGAGCACCAGTGTTTTTAGACGAACTTTGAAGAGATGCCTACTGTAGGACCATTCAACAGTAACAGACTCATCTGCCCAACAAAGCATTGTCAAATGCTGTGTCGGGAGTGCTACATCAGCAAGGTCATCATCTTGATTGATGTCCTAGATGAGCTCCAATAAAGCATCTCAATCATCAATTGGAGCATTAAATTCGTCTCCTATGATTACAGATACCCATGACATTGTCGGAAATGGTGATCAAGCTGGAGCAACAAGGTCGTCTCCTCAACCAAAGGGACTCCTCTAAGGACCACCAATAAGAAGAGCAGTCAGGAAGCCGAAGATGAAGAAGGATGAACCTAAGCAGAACGCTTACTGCATTTTGAATTTTTTTTGGGATATACTGCTACAATATGAAGTTTGAGGCTTCTCTAGGTTGGCTGGTGTATTTATATTTTAGTTGACCAGTGTTTGTTAGCAAATTAACGTGATCTGCTATATGGAATTACTGGATTATGCTAGAGCAGATTGGTGTAATTTAGTCTTTTGAGAAATGTATGCTCTCAGGCACGCTTAAGTATCGTAGGTGGGGCTTACTCAGTATTGCATGTTATTCTTAGGCTCTATTTGGTAACGTTTCTGTTTCTCTATTTTTCTGTTTTTTTGTTCTCAAGAACAGATTTGAAATAGAAAGCTGTTTGGTAACTTTTTGTTCTCAAAAACTATTTCTGTTCCCGAGAACAGATTTGAAACAGAAACAAAAAGTAAAAAAAAAATTGCTTCTTGTTCCTAAGAACAAAAAAAAGAATCAACTTTTTTCTTTCACTCTTACTTTTTCTCGCCACTCTTTCCACCGTCAACCGCAGCCCACGAGTCCACCGCCCACCGCCGGCCACCCCTGCCACCCACCACCGCCCGACACCGGCCACCACCCCCATCGCCGCCACTACCCAACACTAGCCACCCCCACCTCCGGCCACCATTGCCACCACCCAATCCTGCCTGAGCCCGACGACCGCCACCGCCCGACGCCACCGACCCTAACCACCACCAACGCTGGCCGCCCTCACCGCCGATCGCCGCCCGACACCGGCCACCACCCCCACCACCGCCACCGGCCACCATCATCGCCGGCCTCCACCGCTGGCTATTGTTGCTGCCATGCTCGATACCACCCTACACCGGCCACCGCCACCAATGCCAGTCGGCACCGCCGCTCTCGGTCCGTTGCCGCCGCCTTCATTGATATTTTTTATGATTAAATAAAAAAAATTGAAAATATAAATTTTTAGGGTCATACCAAACGCATTTATGTTCTTTTCCTATTCCAAGAATAGAAATTACCAAACATGGTTTTTTGCTCAGAAATTGTTCTCCGAAACAAAAAAAAAAAAAAAACTATTTCTGAATAGAAATTGTTTTCGAGAGCAGAAACGTTACCAAACGCACCCTTAGATACTTGACGTTGGGTTCTTTGATGCTTTACTTTGTAACATTATGCATTTTTTTCATTCTGAAATGCACCGTACTCTACACAAAACATACAAATTGCTGCATTCCAACACACTCCGTTGTCAATTCATCATGATCATTACACTACTCTATTGCTACAAATATTCTCCTTACCATACGAAAATATATCTTTTCTCCTAGCTAAAAAAAAAAAACAGCCACTCTCCGCATCCTAATCACCTAGACATTTTCTTTCTCCTAGCTAGCAAAAAATACTGCTTCCCTCCACGTTGTAGTCACCTAGACATTGCACTCATCCAAACAATCAGAACAAACCCAACACACGTTGTAAGTGCAATCTCTTTCCAAATTTGCTTTCCTACTCCCTTGTTGTTTCTCGTATCTCATGTCTCGTGCCCATCCATTAACAGTTTCTAGGTCTTCATACATGCAATTTGCTTGATCATTTCTTTATTTTCGATGGTCAAGCATCTACATTCATCCATTAAGTTGTTCAAGTTTGTTCACTTAGCTTCTTTTCACGATCACGAAGCTCAACGGTAACCTCAACTGCCCTTCTGCTAAACTCAGGGTCAATCCACACCAAGAACCGAGACCCCCCATCGTGATGCAAATGCCCCAGTTTTGAAAATAACCCTGATTTAAATTTGAGCCCTAATATTTCTTTCGGCAACCCCAAATGCCCTGAATGCTCAATTTGTTGTGCCCCAGTTTCCTTTTTTTCTTTTTGGAATGTCATTTGATGTCAGATTAGCCACGTAGCTCGTCACGTCGGGTGGATAGGTGAAAACAGATGGTGATTTAACTTGAAAATATCAGCATTAGTGCTTCGCTGTTCGTGTATACTTTCATAGGCCAAATAATACTTCTCACACGCTTTAGCTCATATCATTTAGGGCCAGTTCCTTGTCTCTCATAACACGATCTAGATCGCAATTTCACTACTAATAGAGATCTAACAATGTCTCTAACGTTAACCATATGGTCCATGTGAAGCAATCATACCCTATGTTAAAAACAACAGTTAATGGTCAATTAAGTCAATTTACTGTAGCTTGAAAACCAAATTGTTTTTTGATAATGTGTGGAGGATAAAAGATAGGGTCCAAATTCTGAGCTTCAAATTACGTCTCGAATGGTACTGAGCAGTGAGCGCCTATAATAATAGGAATCTGCACATATACGTGATTCACGTGCATGAGAACACTTTACTTATGCCTTAACTTTTCTATTGGCTCCATCCTTTTTTGCTTAAGTGAATGGAAAGACTGGAATAATCAACAGAGGCGTAACAGAAACACTAAGTCACCAAATCAATAATTGATTAGGCACAAGAGAGAGCTCATTATTCCGACTTCGGAGAAAATTCCAGTTTCATCCAGGCTATAAATACTACAACCCGTCAACATATATTCATCTCTTAATTGCTATTAATTCGCAAAACAACACATCGTGTTCTAATTCTTCTTAAGCCGAGCTCTTCTCAGTTGTGTCTATGGCGAGTGGATCTCCAAGAGGGAAGATGGTGACGGTGTTGAGCATCGATGGAGGCGGCGTGAGAGGGATCATTCCTGGCACAATCCTCGCCTATCTCGAAAGCAAGCTTCAAGTAATTGCACCCACTAATTTTGTTTGTCAATGTATTTTTGTGGATATTTGTTGGACGACGTTCAACAATTGACTAGTATTCTATCGAGTGTGGCAGTCTCCCATCCTGATCACACTATCAGTGTAGGCAACTGGGCAATAGTTGGGTGAGGTAGCTTCACAATTAAGCTGTTGTGGATTTGATGGTGGTGTAGCTGCGAAGAGCTTGCCAAATATCTTATAAAAATTGCAGCATCCTTTTTTACGTTGTAATTGCTATTAGGAAGTTGTATCAAACAGCGGTAGAATCAACATGAGCACTTTTAGATGTATATATATAGCCTTTTTTGTCATGTGTTGATCATGGCAATGATTTAAAGTTGATGGAATTTACAGGAACGGGACGGTCCACATAGTAGAATTGCAGATTACTTCGACATAATTGCAGGGACAAGCACGAGTGGATTGATAACGGCCATGATTACAGCACCAAATAAGGACAAACGTCCGATGTTTGCAGCTTGCGACATTAATAAATTTTACTTAGACCGTTGTCCTGAAATATTTCCCCAGGAAAGGTAAGTCATGTTAACCCCTTTTCTTCTTTTTCTAAACATAATTCTTCGAGTCACTTGAACATTGAAGGAATGATGTAACGAGGAAATTACAATGGAGAAGTCGCTTCAAGTGTCTATCAGATAAACTAGTCATATGCCCGTGCGTTGCGCGGGCGTGAATTTTTCATTTAATTTAAATTGGAATATGTAGTTTGGCGTAAATTATTTATTATATTGTATACTATTTTAAATCTTTTTCTCTTTTAAACAAAATAAAGACGGAATTCTTAGTTCGTATTATATATTAATTACGTAAGGTAACGAGAGTCGATAATGATTAGAAAATTCCTAATTGTTCTTATTGTGACATACGGAATTTTTATGTAATCAACAACGTTATTTCAATATTGTATTTAATACAAATTTCTCAAGGAAATACTTAATAGGGAGAGTTATAAAACATATTAGAATTTTCAATAATTGCTAATTTGAATATTAAAGCTCATTAAAGCTAATGGTTTGTTTTTTTATAACAAAACTTATTGTACTTTACAAAACAAGCACAAAATCTTAGTTGGAAGCAAAATAAATTCATAGTGCAAGAAAAGTGCTCATCGCACGGTGAACTATCGATTCCTTACAAATTAGAGTTCTATGTGCCACTTTTAGAGGCAATTCTCAAAGAAGAGCTTGTTATTATATATTTATGTAGACATTATTACTATCACTATTATTACTGTAAAAGGCGATAATAGAGATAGCTAAAAAAAATAAGAAAATTGATCTATCAACTACCAAGTTGATTTCATTGCTCACTGTTTCCTGGTCTCAAGGAAGTTTCTGACGTGTTATATTCGACTTGTCAACAGTCGCTGGGGCATGATGAGTTCAACAGTAAGGCTTCTACGGGCATTCATGGGGCCGAAGTATGACGGGAAGAAATTGCGATCCATACTCAATGGCTTGCTCAGAGACACCACTCTCAGTCAAACCTTGACCAACGTTGTCATCCCGACTTTCGACATCAAGCATCTCCAACCGGTCATCTTCTCCACCAAAGACGTAAGAACCCGAACTTGACCATAATCCGTAATATTGCGGACTCTAGATGGATTCTTTTGAGTTTCTTACAATTGATGGGGACAGGCAAGAACGAATCCTCTGGAGAATGCGCGGTTGGCGGATGTTTGCATCGGCACCTCTGCAGCTCCCACGTACCTCCCGGCGCACGACTTCGAGACCACAGACGAGAGCAGGGAGATACGTAGATTCGATCTCATTGATGGTGGGGTTGCCGCAAACAATCCCGTAAGTGCAAAAAACGAGAACGAGGGTCCGGGTATAATACCACGATACAATGAATGAATAATGGCATTACACTGTTATTATTTCCCAATTTGGTATTTGACTATAAGACAGGAAAGTACAAGCAAAGTTTTTTCTTAATTATATGGGAACATTATCAAGTTTCACTTGTTGTAAAGCTTATCACAACCAGTTAATATCTCAGGCCAAAAGAAACAAGAAAAGAGAGAACTAGTAATATGCAATATGCAATCTTGTGTTTTGCAGACCCTGGTTGCTCTGAGCCACGTTGAATATGAGGCCTTCCTGAAAAATAAAGAGTTCAAGGACATAAATCTAAGAGAGACCGATCCAATACTAGTGCTATCACTTGGTACTGGGGCCGCCAAGCATGAAGAGAAGTATAATGCAACCAAGGCATCTAAATGGGGACTCATCCGTTGGATCTTTCACAACAGTTTCACTCCGTTAGTTGATATCTTCAATGACGCGAGCTCTGATATGGTCGATATTCACTTGTCTACTCTCTTCCAATTCTTAAATTGCAAGCAAAATTACCTCCTAATTCAGGTATGAGAAGTGTTATTAACATCGTGTTTGGCTTCATAAAACGTTGTCCTTTTAGGGCTTTAGACTAGCTCATAACTATGTGACTTATTGGAAATGATTTCACGCGGGTAACTTCCAAACAGGAAGACAGCTTGACCGGCAAAGCATCATCGGTCGATGTTGCGACCACGGAGAATCTAGAAAAGCTCATGAACATAGGGGAGAAGCTATTGCACAAAAAGGTGTCAAGGGTAAACTTGAAGACCGGTAGATTCGAAGAGATTGAAGGAGAATGCACCAATGCAGAAGCGCTCAATCGCTTTGCAAGGCAGCTCTCTGAAGAAAGGAAGAGGCGAAACAAGTAGGAATATATAATCCGAAAATGGTCTGTCGTGATTCGTGAAAATGCTCCTCAGATGAACTTGAGATGATTTATAGAATCTTCCATACAAAATAATAATCTCATGGAGAGTAAAACTCTTCACAGTATTGGTAGAATTTCTTTTGTCTCCTTTAATTAAGAAATCTATTGTAATTTCAACCACTACGTAATTTACTTGAGTTCCAGTACTTTGAATTTATACCTGACTATTTTATTTTTCCTGAAAAATTTCACTAGAGTTGTCACGACCTAAATTTCGAAAAATCTAGGTTAATGGATTACTAAGTTAATTAATTGAATTAACTAACCTAGTTCGAGTTCCCGCAAACTCTACCAAATCGCAACTTGGGTTTTGTTCTTAAATATGCAAAAATGTTTAAATTAGAGCTGTCACTAATCGGTTTCTTGGTAAGTCAATTAGATACCTAAATAAATCATTAGGGAGATAATGTTTTATTTCTACGAACCAGAGATTTCTAAGTTTGGGAACTTGATTACGCTAGAATTAATTCTAATGCCCTTTCGGTACCGATTTCATTTCATAAAAGATGTTTGGCATGTCGCTTTGGATTGATTTTAATCTAATTCCCTCGGATGTGAGGTGATTATGTGGGTGCACAATCATTATTTAACACTCATAAAACAAAGCATTAAATAAATTGCAAGATTATGGTAGAGATGGACGTACCTAGACGTTGCAGCCTAATTCCTATCGCTTATCTCCCAAGCGTAAGACTTAGACTAATACAATTATCTCTTTTAGGTTTTTACTTATTTAATGAATGTGCAATGCAACTATATTAAGATGTAATTATGCTAAATAACATGTGGGATGACAGTTATTCTAATGTGGCATGCAATACATTTATTTGAATAATCTAAGTCTAATGATGTGCAATTGAATGACATGCATTATGGACCTAAACTTACCTTGCAAAAATGATGAGTAAATAATGTCATGCAACTATATTAAATGTCACACATTTAATCAAATGTCTTAAATATGTGATTTACGACATGCAATTAACTATTTAATGAATTAATCTACCATGCAAACTATTATGTCATGCAAACATGAGGCTTAACTAAAGTGGCATGCATGTCTAAGCTAGATGATCTAATTAATTGATATGCAAAAATAACATGAAATTAATTAATCCTAAGATGTAAAACTACACGAAAAATTAACCTAACATGACACTACTTCATGAATTAATCAATTAACCTAACATGGCATCATATATAGATTAATTAATTCTTCTAACACGATTTATGCATTTATGTCTAAATAACATGCAATTATGATCCTAATTTACCGTGACTAAATGATGGAAACAATTTTATGCAACTATATTAAATGACAAGCATATTAATCATGTGAATGTAGTTTAATAAAGAAAAGAGCAGACAATTGGAGAACAATGTGTATCTGTATCCGCTCTTGTTCTATTCTTTACATTGTACATGCTCCTATTTATAATACAATGAAGAATCAACTAAGGAAACAATAAAAGAGCCTACTTCTCCGAGACTAAATTGACATCTTAGTTTTCGTTATCCATAATGGATCATTATTGTAAAAAGAGCCAAGAGAAGTAGTACATAAAAATTTCAATAGCCTCCTAATGAAACTTCTCTCTCTCTCTCTCTCTCTCTCTCTCTCTCTCTCTCTCAAAGAACAAAATAAAATAAAGGAAAAAGAATAATTTGAATTATGTCCTTTTTTTGTGATTATTTTCATATTATAGGTTCTACCCTACTTCTCGGAGACTAATAATCTGAATGTTAAATGTGTTGTTGTTAATCATGATCACCAGAAATTCAATGATTAAAAAAATCAATCGATGACCAAATAAAGTATTAGATTTGACTTCAAATCAAAAGCTAATAGATTCTAATATGCTTTGAAACCTCAAGAGCTTTATAAGATTCGATTTACTAGACAATGCGTAGACAAATAATTGAAGACAAATAAGGAAATTGCAAGGAGCTTTTATTGAATAGGAAAGTATGACTCATATTCTTGGATGCCATGCTTGCTCAATGAATGACTTTGAACACAAACTTGTCAATGGAAATTAATAAAGTGCAAAGGAATGGTAAAAAGCTTACAAAACACAGCGAAAAAGCTTTCATAACTATAGACAAGTATTGGAACTAGGAAACCTAATATAATTCGAATTTGATATTTTAAATTTGAACAAAATCTGATCGAAATGTTTGTTTTTCAAAACAATCTGACTGGACTCCTTGATTGATGCCATACGATTCTTCTTTAAAGTATGTTGTCTGTGCTGAATGTCTTGAGAGATGTTCAGTTTAATGCGTATGTGTGTGTCTTTAATTCTTCACGTATCTTTAATGGACCATTCAGCACATCTTGAATGTCGATGTGGGCAAAGTCGCCTCGATGCCATCAATCATATTGTTTGTGTTGATGGCCAGAGGAGGAGTTGGCAGCGGCCGCAACGGAATGATGGGAATGAGCTAACCTAAAACGTGGAAATTAAAATTCTAATTGTGGCTAAATTAATTTAGGAGTGTGACATTTTTTTTTCTATCACCAATTTCAAATTACTTGGATGATTCAAGAAAAACATTGGCTACATTTGGAAACCCCTCGTTGCAAAGTGAAGTATGCCGCCTAATAAAAGCTAGGGTGGAGAAAATCTCAGGGCTGGACTTCCTCACGCTTCCTCAGTTTCAAAATTTTCAAAAACACGAAAACAGCTGGGGCCATGTTTTTTTAGTGGGTGAAAATGAGCAATCCTTCGTTCGTATTCTAATTTTACCCTAAACTCTAAGGTATTCACCAAATTTTGTCCTTTCTAGATCTAGGATAAGGTATTCACCAAATTTTGTGCTGATGTATCCAAGTTTATCCCAACCTAAATACGTCATTAAATGCCAGAAAGGATAATGCTATCTCGCCTTTAATCGGGCTGTAAAAGGTAGGCAGCATTTATTAATCAGGGACATGAATACTAATGTGGACCTAACTGCATGTTGCTAACTCCATCCGGTAATCTCTTTCTTGTTTGATACAATAAATTCAAACTTTCAGCTGCTCCTCCATTGTCTGAATCTAGTTCACCTCAACCAAAGCCAAGCTCGAGTAACTTGTGAATCGTGCTCCCGTAACATGTGAGTAGATTGAAGAGTTTGCACACGTGATCCTTTTACTTCCCTTATTAAACTTCTAGACACTCGAAAGAGCAAGAAGACAATAAAGAAAAGCCCGTCAACATAGCCCTACGTTCAGGGCTTATTGGCCGTTTTCTCCCTTGGGCCATGTTCACCCCAGCAATTGAAGCTTTAACCCTTCTCTAAAGTGTCTGTTTACCCATAAGCCAGTGACGACTCAAAGACTAAAACCCATTCAAATCAACGAATTGTGCTCATATGAAGTTTATTATATTTGTTTTGTAGATAACGAACTTTACAAAGCAGATCTATATTGGTAAAATAATCAGATCATTTCAGTCAAAATTATCCTTTGTTTGTCAGATGAAGCTAAATGATAATTTTAAATTGGTAAATATCTTTATTCATCAATATTCCAGATTTATATGATACGCTAGTAAATAGATCAAAAATCAATCATGAGATTGTTCAATTCTTCTAAAATATCTTCTTCTAGGTTTAATTCATTGATTTTCTTTTTTAATTGGCAGAATCTTTTGGTGTGACCTTTTTTCCCGCAATTGTAAAAAACATCCTATGTGCCCTTATGGTATCAGAGCCAAGGGGGAAGAAATAGTTAATCTTTCTAAGAGCATCTTCATCAGGGAACTATTGTCCCAATAGAAAGGTCAATTCAATTTGCTGACAAATTTCCAGATGAATTAAAAGACAAAACCCAATTACAAATATTTTTGGGAAGCGTAAATTACGTGATTGATTTCTTTCCTAATATCAATTTAATTTGTAAACCATTGCATTAAAGATTAAAGAAAAATCATGTCCCTTGGACTTCAGTCCATACTGAAACAATTAAAAAGATTAAATCTTTGATAAAAGAAATTCCTTACCTACACCTAATTGATCCTGCTGCTTCCAAAATAGTTGAAACAAATGCATTAGAATTAGGCTATGGAGGGATACTCAGACAAAGAATTAATGGAAAAGAGCAAGTTGTTGGAGATAATGCTAATCCATTTCTTTTCGTGATTTTGAAGAAATGATTCAGATGTTTAAAATGGGAATCAATTGAAGAGGAGTACATGGGAACATCATCAATGTAAACTATGATGAATTCTAAATAAGGATTAAATATATCATTCATAATCCTTTGGATTTCTGAATGAGCATTTTTCAAACCGAAAGGCATAACATTCCATTTGTATTGGCCAAATGGGACAGTGAATGTAGTTTTATACCTATCATTGTCATTAATTTGTATTTGCCAAAATCCTGATTTCATGTCGAATTTGGAAAATATCTTTGCATTGTGTAACCTATTAAGAAGGTCCTTTTTATTAGGAATTGGATATCTTATCCATTTTAATGTAGTGTTTAATGGTTTATAATTAATGACTAATCTGGGCACATCTCTTTCTAGTTCAACATTTTTATTTACATATATTGCAGAACAACTCCACGATGATTGACTTTTTCATAGTAATTTTTTATCAAGAAGATCTTGAATTTCTTTTTGACAGAATTCAGGATTTCGTAGTTCATTTGAGTTGGTCTAGCCTTAGTAGGAATGTTTCTTTCAGAAAATTCAGGTTCATAAGGTAGATCAACTATATGCTTTTTCCTTGACCAAAAGGCATTTGGAAGGGTGGAATAAATATGGGTTTTAATAGTTGATTCTAAATTTTTAATTTTCTGACGAATACTAGGAGTAGAAAGGTTTTGTTCTATTCTTTATATTCTAAATCTTCTTTCAAATATTGGAGGTGATCTTCTTTATTTTTAATTAAACAATTAATTTTGAAAACTGAATGTTCTTGTAAGATATTCAGATTCCTGGCTTGTGGTTTAGTTATAAATTTGAAAAATATTTTGCAACCTTTAATTTTGGATTCTATGCCATCATTGGTTACTTTGAAAGGTTGGATGAGAGATATAAATGGGGTGCCTAAGATAACATTTTGTTTTAAATCTTTGACTAAAAGGAACGATGTTTTTAAAGAAATGTTATCTTTAGTTATTGAGGCTTCTAGTAACTTATATTGAATTCTAAGGCAATTTCCTATGGCTGATTTTAAAGATTCAATGGTCTTGTCAAAAAAATTTGGTTGGTATCAATCCTTCTCGGATGCAATTTAAACCAGCTCCAGTATCAAAAAGGGCAGTGGTGTTTAAAATAAATTCTTTGCCTATTTGGATGGAAATATCAACGATCCATTTTCTGCATGTTACTTCTGAAAGCATTAAAAGGAAATTATTATTTGGAGAAATATCAGAAACTGTTTCTTCTATATGTTTTCCTTTCAAAATTCTAGTTTTGATTTCTAGAATTTCTTTCTAAAGTTCTACTTGTGTTAATTTGAGATTTTTTTATTTCAATTTTTTGTTGGGAAATTTCATATTGAATATCCGAAAGAGTTGTTGGTCTGGGTTGTTGTTTCTTCCCACTATTCAAAATTTCACTAAGGTTATAGGGTTTATCAAATTGAATATAAGAGGGTGAAGGTTTGAATTTGCGTAAAAAATTTTCTTTTCTTCTAAATCGAAAATCTGATCAATGGAGTCAAGGATATCTTTTTCTTCTTTGGTGAGGATTGGTGAGGACATATATATATATATATATATATATATATATATAAAGTTTCGCGGCATTGATAAGATTCCTAGCGCCATCGCTGCAGATAAGAAAATCTTCCCGACCCTAAACCAAATCCCAAATGAGCTGACGTTATTTTGTTCGGTTCTTCATGTTTGTTTAATTAATTATTTTGATTCTATGACAGTATTTTGGCTTAGTCCATTACTTAAATCACCATTTTGAATTTTTGAAGGCTCTACTGCTGGAATATGCAAATAGCATTCAGTTGGACTTCAGAAAGTCTTTGCTAATTACAGCCCAATTTAAGCTGCGCATGACAACACTTCTATTTCACAATTTCTGTTCCAGAAATCATTCTGGAACAGATTTGGAACAGAAATTTGTTTGGTAACACAACTTCATTTTCCTATTTTTGGAACAGATTTTTGTTTTAGAAATCATTTTGAAACAGAAATCAGAAGTTAAAATTTTCAATTTCTTAATTTTTGAAACAGAAATTATAAATTTTCTCTCTCTTCTCTTTCTTTACAACTTGCTCTCCTCTTTCTCTTGGCTCCTTATCGTTGCCGCCCACCGCTTGCCCGCTTGCCCCCTCACCGCCGCCCGCCCGCCCGCCGACTGTCGTCACTCGCTGCCGCCCTCACCACCCACCGCCATCGCCCGCCGACCGCCGTCTCCCTTGTTGCCGCCCGCCGCCACCGGTCGCCCCCACCGCCTTCCGCCGCCATTTCCCGCCGATCGCCGCCATCACCCATCAGTCTCCGCCGATCGCCGCCACCTCCCTTTGATCGTCGCCACCGCCCCACCAGTCGCCCCCACAACCTTCCACCACCGATCGCCGCCGTTGCTCGGCGGTCTCCGTCGACCGCCACTGGTCGCCCGAACCGCCGCCGATCGCCGCCATCACCCGTTGATGGCTGCCGCCACCCACTGGTCGCCCCCACCACCGATTGCCGCCATCGCCCATCGATCGTCGCCAACCGCCACCGATCACCCCCATCGCCTTTCGTTGCTGATCGTCGCCCACCACCCACTGCTTGCCTGTCTCCGCCGACCGCCACTAGTTGCCCTGACCGCCGCCGATCACCACCATCGCCCGTCGATGGCCGCCACCACCCACCGATCGCCCCCACCACCGATTGCCGCCACCGCCCGTCGGTCGTTGCCAACTACCACCGATCACCCCCACCGCCTTCCATCGCTGATCACCGCCCACCACCCGCCGATCGCCGCCGTCCACCGACGTTCAGCGCCATCAGGGAAATAGAAATTTTATGTTATTATCAAACGAATTTCTATTCCGGAAATAGTAATTTTATATTATTATCAAATGCATTTCTTTACTCAGAAATTGATTTCTAAAACAGAAATAGAAAAATCAATTTCTTTCTAGAAATTGATTTCTAGAACAGAAATTTTGTCATGCGCGCTCTTAGTCTCCTGTCTCTGGGAGTTATTAGCCTATCAATGATTGGTACTTAAGACTGCGCATGACAACATTTCTGTTTCACAATTTCTGTTCCATAAATTATTCTGGAACAGGTTTTAAACAAAAATCCGTTTGATAACGCAATTTCATTTTTCTATTTCTGGAACAAATTTTTGTTCCAGAAATCAGAAGTTAAAATTTTCAACTTCTTAATTTCTGGAATAGAAATCAGAAATTTTTTCTCTCCTCTCTCTTCGCAACTCGCTCGCCCGCCTACCGTCGCTGTCCATCGCCCACCCTCACCACCGATTGCCCTCGCCTTCCGCTACCTCGTCGGCCGCCACCTCTGGTCATCGCCATTGTCTACCACCCACCGATCACCACTGTCCATTGCCGTCCGGCGTCGTCAAGAAAATAAAAATTTTACGTTGTTATCAAACGAATTTCTGTTCCAAAAATAGAAATTTTATATCGTTATCAAACACGTTTCTCTGCTCAAAAATAGAAAAATCAATTTATTTCCAGAAATTGATTTCTGGAACAGAAATTGATTTCTAGAACAGAAATTTTGTCATGCACGCCCTAAAAGTCATATCCACTATTCCAGATAAAAAGAATTCTAGTTCTAGAACAACTCCCATTCTTTCAAAAATTGTGGGTCTTACCCGAGTCATCAGCCCATCAACAATTGGTACTCAAAAGTCAGATGCGAGTTTCCTAATGAAAAGAATTATAATTCTAGAAAAACTACCATTCTTTCAAGAACTACCGATCTTCAGCCCATTCACAATTGATACTTAAACGTCAAATGTGCGTTTCGAGATAATAAAAAAAAAACAGTTCTAGAACAATTACCATTCTTTCAAGACCTGTCGGTCTAACCCAGGTGATTTGCCCATAACTTACAAGTCAAATGCGTGTTTCAAAATTTAAAAATTCACTAACAACTACCATTCGTTTGAGAATTGCGAGTCTTTCCCTATGCTCTCTCTATCATGACCATTCAAACCTAAAAATTACAGAAATCATGTGCACAACCATAATTTTTTTTTTTGTCATTTTCTAGAAAAATGCACAGTTGATTATCTTCTTTACCTAATTGTGTCCTCGTATTAGCAAGTAATTCCCATGAAAGTATAGTTGCATTATCTGTGCAAACTGTTCCCTCGATAGTATCGCTTCATCGTATACAGATACAATGACAATCCTGCAAGAGTCTAAAAGTCAGATAAAACTTTTTTTTTTTACCTCGAAGAACTGTTTTGCATCAATCTTTATATGACGTGCAGGATCTACGCCAGAATAAAAGTTTTTCTGTGACGCATGGGAGAGAGAACAAGAATGTCACTTCTTCACGGACAGACTAAGGAGACTTTAGTGTAAGGCATGTGTTGTGTGTTCAAAGATTCTTCGGCCAGGCCGGTGATATTTCATATTGAAAATTAAGTTATAGGTTAATTTAACCGGAGAGCTTATTTAACTTAATGGAACTAGGACGCAATTCGTCATGTAATGTTTGCTCCAACCAATTGTTCTCTGACAAAAACGAAAAGAATATGTGGCAATTGTGTTTTATATCGCATGCGTATCCATGAAAAATGACGAATAGAGAGGGAGGTTGGTGGGGCTGTTGCCCCTGCCGCCCAGTGCTTAGTGCAAGTTTTATGAATAAATATATTATGATTTATATAAAAATTTGTCTAAAAATATTATATATCGCCCTCTCCGAGTCTAAGTTAGGTACTATAAATAAATCTTTTCTTTTCTTATCGCCGAAGCTAGATTACTACGTCCATCACCGTCGCCTGAGATGGCTCCTTACTTTTCTGTTTTTTTTATTAGTTGCCACTTAGGCAAAGTACATATAATAATAATGTTAACACTGAAAATCAGAAGTTACGTAAGATCAGAAATTTGATTTTATTAAAATGTACTATCCAGTTGAAGGTATTAGTTAATTTTCACCTAATTTTTCCATTGTACACGCTATTGACTCCTTACTCCCAAGAATTGGGATGTTTTATATCGGTTAACTTTGTTGGGGCTAACAATACAACCTACAGGGGTGAACAGGTTTTATGCAAACTAATACATTTTTCTAGCGTAAGATAACAAGATGTATTTGGCAGTAGTAAGAACTTAATGTTGGGGCTAACAATACGACCTAAAGGGGGTTGAATAGGTTGAATGAAGATATTGAAAAACTTTGTGGGTTATAATAGAACAAGCAAGCAAGACGAGATGAGATATTAATTAGCGTTTGTAGTGATAGTGAGCAGATAGAGCAGATGATGAACAATAAAGATAAATCACACAACGATTTATAGTGGTTAGGCTTTGTTCCTAAGCCGACGTCTACTCTCTAGATAACAGCCTTAACATCATCTGGATTCCACTAACAATTAGCATTGCAAGTTACAACTCGCAAGTGTTGTTCATTTCACACAATAGATCACATTATCAGGACACAACGACTGCACTTACATTTGTGTACTTGACTATTTGCTATTATATGCTAAACCTTTACAAAGAGATATCAGATGACGAACGATGAAGATTTCTAGCTCAAAGCACAACTGCATTATGTCTCGTGTCCAACCTCTTACAAGCTTCGCTGATCTTCTTTTATAGAGGTCTTCAATTCTTCCACTTGGAGACCTTAAAGAAGATCTAGCTAGCCGTTTGAGATTAGACAAAAACCCTTGCATCTAGTTGAATTTGTTTACAACAACAGTTTCCAACAAAGTATCGGCATGGCTCCTTTTGAGGCATTGTAAGGAAGAGCTTGTAGGACTCCTATTTGCTGGAACGAAGTGGGAGAAAGAAGAGCCACTGGACCAGAGTTAGTCCAAGTTACGTCGGATGCAGTAAAAGTGATTCGGGACCGACTCAGAACTGCGCAAAGTCATTGGAAGAGTTATTTTAGAAAATCAATCAGTGCACAAGTTCTTGATAATTCAAAGCTAATGAGTCCATTTACCGAACATTACGGATACAACAATATAATTTAGGACTTCAGTTATTACCGCATTGATAATTTGTCTAGAGTTTTCACACGTGACATTGATCGCAACTAAACTCCTACAAATTAATAAATGCAGAAATTTTCCAGATGTCACAATTCTTCCCCCCTTAAAGAATTTTGTTCTCGAAATTCAGAATTACCTATTTATTCGAACAGCTATGGATATTTGAGTCTCATTTCATATTCGCTTTCCCACGTCGCTTCTTTTAGGTCAGGATATTGCCATAAGACCTTTACTAAAGGAATGGTCTTGTTTCGAAGGACTTGTTCTCTTCAATCCAAAATTTGTACCGGTTTCTCCACGTAGGCTATTCTCTCATATTCTTTAGGGCCAGTTCCTTGTCTCTCATAACACGATCTAGACCGCAATTTCACTACTAACAGATATCTAACAATGTCACTAACATTAACCATATGATCTATGTGAAGCAATCATACCCTTTGTTTAAAACAACAATTAATGGTGAATTAAGTCTATTTATTGTAGCTTGAAAACCAAATTGTTTTTTTGATAATGTGTGTAGGATAAAAGATAGGGTCGAAATTCTTAGCTTTAAATTACGTCTCAAATGGTACTGAGCAGTGAGCACCTATAATAATAGGAATCTGCACATATACGTGATACATGTGCATGAGAACACTTTACTTATGCCTTAACTTTTCTATTGGCTCCATCCTTTTTTGCTAAAGTGAATGGAAAGACTGGAATAATCAACAAAGGCGTAACAGAAACACTAAGTCACCAAATCAATAATTGATTAGGCACAAGAGAGAGCTCATTATTCCGACTTCGGAGAAAATTCCAGTTTCATCCAGGCTATAAATACTACAACCAATCAACATATATTCATCTCTTAATTGCTATTCATTTGCAAAACAACAAGTCGTGTTCTGATTCTTCTTAAGCCCAGCTCTTCTCAGTTGTGTCCATGGCGAATGGATCTCCAAGACAGAAGATGGTGACGGTGTTGAGCATCGATGGAGGCGGCGTGAGAGGGATCATCCCTGGCACGATCCTCGCCTTTCTCGAAAGCAAGCTTCAAGTAATTGCACCCACTAATTTTGTTTGTCAATGTTTTTTTGTGAATATTGTTGGACGACATTTGACAATCGACTAGTATACTATCGAGTGTGGCAGTCTCCCATCCTGTTCACGCTGTCATTGTAGGCAACTGGGCAAAAGTTGGGTGAGGTAACTTCACAAATAAGCTATTGTGGATTTGATGGTGCTGTAGCAGCGAAGAGCTTGCCAAATATCTTATAAAAATTGCAGCATCCCTTTTTACATTGTAATTGCTATTAGGAAGCTGTATCAAACAGCGGTAGAATCAACATGAGCACTTATACATTTATATGGATAGCCTTTTTTTATCATGTGGTGATCATGGCAATAATTTAAAGTTGATGGAACTTACAGGAACTAGACGGAACACATCGAAGAATTGCAGATTACTTCGACATAATTGCAGGGACAAGCACGGCTGGATTGATAACGGCCATGATTACAGCACCAGATAAGGACAATCGTCCGATGTTTCCAGCTTGCAAAATTAATAAATTTTACTTAGAGCATTGTCCTGAAATATTTCCCCAGAAAAAGTAAGTCATGTTAACCCCTTTTCTTCTTTTTCTAAACATAATTCTTCAAGTCACTTGAACATTCAAGGAATAATGTAAAGAGGAAATTACAATGGAGAAGTCCCTTCAAATGTCTATAAGATAAACTAGTCATATGCCCGTGCGTTGCGTGGGCGTGAGTTTTTCATTTAATTTAAATTGGAATGTGTAGTTTGGCGTCAATTATTTATTATATTGTATACTATTTTAAGAATTTTTTTTCTTTTAAACAAAATAAAGACGGAATTCTTAGTTCATATTATATATTAATTACGTAAAGTATTGGGAGTCGATAATGATTAGAAAATTCCTAATTGTTCTTATTATGACATAGGGAAATTTTATGTAATCAACAACGTTATTTCAATATTGTATTTAATACAAATTTCTCAAGGAAATACTTCATAGGAAGAGTTATAAAAAAAATATTAAAATTTTCAATAATTGCTTAATTTGAACATTAATGCTCATTAAAGCTAATGGTTTGTTTTCTATAACAAAACTTATTGTTATTTACAGAAGAAGCACGAAATCTTAGTTGGAAGCAAAATGAATTGATAGTGCAAGAAAAGTGCTCATCGTGAGGTGAATTATCGATTCCTTATAAATTAGAGTTCTACGTGCCACTTTAAGAGGCAATTCTCAAAGAAGAGCTTGTTATTATATATTTATACAGACATTATTACTATCAATATTTTCACTGTAAAAGGCGAAAATAGAGATAGCCAAAAAATATATATAAGAAAATTGATCTATCCACTATTAAGTTGATCTCGTTGTCCACCATTTCCCGGTCTCACTCTCAAGGAAGTTTCTGACGTGTTATACTCAACTTCAACAGTCGTTGTGGCATGATGAGTTCAACAGTAAGCTTTTTACGGGCAATCATGGGGCCAAAGTACGACGGAGAGAAGTTGCGATCCATAGTCAATGGCTTGCTCGGAGACACCACTCTCAGTCAAACCTTGACCAACGTCGTCATCCCGGCTTTCGACATCAAGCATCTCCAACCGGTCATCTTCTCTACGAAAGACGTAAGAGCCCAAACCTGACCATAACCCGTGATTTCGCTGACTCTAGATAGATATGGATCCTTGGACAGTCAGTTTAATTTGAATTCCCTTACGACTCTCTTGAGTTTCTCACAACTGATGGGAACAGGCACAAGCAAATCCTCTCGAGGATGTGCGGTTGGCGGATGTTTGCATCGGCACCTCCGCAGCTCCCACGTACCTCCCGGCGCACTACTTCAAGACAAGAGACAAGAGCGGGGAGACCAATACTTTCAATCTCATCGACGGTGGGGTCGCCACGAACAATCCCGCAAGTGCAAAAACGAGAACGACATGAAACAATGAATGCGTAATGGCATTACACTGTTATTATTTCCTGAACTTTTCTAAGATGCCCTAATTTGGTGCCTGACTATATGACAGGAAAGTACAAGCAAAGTTTTTCTTAATTATATAGGAACATTATCAAGTTTCATTTGTTACAAAAGAAACAAGAAAAGAGAAAACCAGCAATATACAATCTTGTGTTTTGTAGACCCTGGTTGCTCTGAGCCACATTAAAACTGGGGGCCTCTTGCAAAACGAAGAGTTCAACGAAATACTAAGAGAGACCCATCCAATACTAGTGCTGTCACTTGGTACCGGGGCCGCCAAGCATGAAGGGAAGTATAATGCAACCAAGGCATCTAGATGGGGACTCATCCGTTGGATCTTTTACAGCGGTTTCACTCCGTTAGTCGATATATTCAACGACGTGAGCTCCAATATGGTTGATATTCACTTGTCTACTCTCTTCCAATTCTTAAATTGCAAGCAAAATTATCTCCGGATTCAGGTAGGAGATGGATTATCAACATCGAGTTTGGCTTCAAAAAACGTTATCCTTTGAGCGCTTTAGACTGGCTCATGACTATGTGGCTTGTATAAAATGATCTCACGCGGGTTACTTCGAAACAGGACGACAGCTTGACTGGCAATCAATCATCGGTTGATGTTGCGACCCCGGAGAATCTAGAAAAGCTCATGGAAATAGGGCAGAACCTATTGCAGAAACGTATGTCGAGGGTAAACTTGAAGACCGGTAGGTTCGAAGAGATTGAAGGTGAATGCACGAATGCAGAACCGCTCAGTAGCTTCGCAAGGCAGCTCTCTGAAGAAAGGAAGAGGCGAAACAAGTAGGAATATATACATCCGAAAATGGTCCGTTGTGATTCGTGAAAATGCTTCTTGGTAGAATTTCTATTGTCTCCTTTAATAATAAAAAATATATTTTTGTAGTTTCAACCACTACGCAATATACTTGAGTTCCAGTACTTTGAGTTTATCCCTGACTATTTTATTTTTCCCGAAAAAATTTCACCAGGTCCTAATAGAAAACTAACGTCCAAATCCAAAATAATGCATGTTCAATGTATAAGAGAGATATATGAGTACACTTGGAAATGCGGGTGTTCGTTGAAGCTTTTTAACTTTTAAGACGTAGAATTATACTCTATTGAAAAATTTGAGACGCCTAAAATTATTCAAATTACATGTTATAGCATTTAAGGTCATTCCAAATCTTTTCATAATTTTTTTAAAATTAGATTATTATTATTTGTGTTTTGGGGGAATTTCAAATGTGGCTTATGTGGTTGCCTTCAAAACCTAATCGAAGAAATAGCCATTCCTTCATATAGTGGAAGGAATTGATAAGACAGTAGAATTGCCTGAGGCCATTCCTGTACTAAAGTCCTTATCAAATAATGAAACAACGATTCCATTCCTGTCTCCACCAAACATGCCGCCTCTGTTAAGAAATGAAGTGAATCGAACTTCGGCGAGGGTGACACCAAGAAAAAAAATCAAGTCCATCAGGGATCTAACAAATGGACCTCTTAAAAAAAAAATTAGGTCCAAGAGACTTAAGCCCTCAGCCCATCTTTATTTCTTCTGTAGCTGGTTTCTCAAAGGAAATAAAAGAGAATAAATAAGAGAAAGGGGAGGGTTGGCAAAAGAAAAAGCAGAAAAGATCGGGAAATCGAGAGATAGAGGGAGGAGTTTTGGTTCAGCAAGTCACATACACCTCGACATGCCGAAACAACGTCGTTTTGAAGCGCTTGGTAAGAATTAAAAGCCTTGATTCTTCAGAGAGAACTCCTTAGCAAAGTTGTAATATCGGACCGTATAGAATTCTAAGTTGCTTGGTTGATTTTAGAGGTTGTTTAACTGTAAAATCATGTTGTAGAAAAACTTCAGGGTGTCGTGGAACGTTGGGGATTCACAGAAGTCGATTTGGGATTACGATTTAGTCTAGGTGAAATTTTGAAATTTGTTGTGCACTATTGGAACCATATTCGAACTATTGAGTTTAGCACCGGTTTTCGCCCATCTCCAGCCATCTTTTGAGTCAGAAGTGAGTTCTCCTTTCAAGTTGATTGAGTTATCTTTCTAATGATTGAGAACCCTCTTGAAACGGGCGTCTGTAGAGTTCAAACGAATCGTTTTAAATTCAGCGCGAGAACTGTTGTAGTAAAGCGACAGTAGTTATTCTGCTTTAGGCGACTTTTTTGTTGGCGAAGTTGTTTTGTTACCGAATTAGCTTAGTTCAGTTTGAATCGTAGTAAAGGTAGCTATCTAATTGATTTTAATATCCATTTCTCATTTAATTAATAGAATTTTAAGTTTTTCCGCTTGAGGTCGTTTGATTTTGCATTTTCAAGTGAGTAGTATTTATCTCTTCTATGATTTGTAAAGTTATTTCTTGAAAATGATAGGGATTATGCATGTTTTTTTTTCTTTTGGTCGAAAGGAATTATGCATGTTATAAGCTATGAAAGAGGCATCTCACGTATGATACCTATTAAAAAAAAAGTGGTGTTTAGAGCATATTTGTTGTATAAAGTCAAACATTTACTACCCTTTTGATTATTTGTGAAATGGTTTAAGAATTGCTATATGAAATGGATTTTTCTTGATGGACGGAATTGCAAAAGGCTATATAAATATATTGATTTATGAAATGGTTTTGTGATTGGTATTGTATTAATGGCTTTATGCTATAGTCATTATGATTTAAACCCATTAAAGGGTTGTGAGTGTGCATACCGTTCTTAGGACATCCTATTTGGGTCGAGCCATCGGCTAACATAGGTGGAGACCTACGCCGAGGGAATCTTGGTAGGCCTTGTCACTGGGCGTTAAGCATGGCCATAGTTCGATATTAAGAAATAGATTAACGAATGTACTAGAGGGTTAATGTTTCCTTTAATATTGTTGATTGAATGAGTATTACGAATATGTATAAAGTTTAGTTGAAGTAATATAACTAATCTTTTATCTTGTTTGTATATTATATATTGGATTGGGATAAATGTGTTTTTAGTAACATCTATAAATGTGCATAGTGATGCTCAATTTGCTTGGAAGAAATTTTTACTAATCCTTGAATAGTGTGTTGAGATGCACGTGTGAATCGAGTTATAAATGAGTAGTTAATATATCCTAATTAGGCATAACTCATTGGCTTAAGTTTTTTTGTGAGAGTGAGTCAAACTAGATATTTTTATGAGCTCGAATTTGGGCTCCCTCTTGACGATCTTCTCAATTGAAAAATCATATTTCTTATGCGCGCTCCCAACACAGTGATTTGCTCATAGCATTATCTCAATTCATTTCAGGTTCTCCAACTACTGATAAATAGCAAGAGAGTAGTCTCAGAGAGTGAGTTATGGGAGTTGGATTTTGGAATAAGTTGAGATATTTGTATATATGTTTGAAATAGCATTTGTTGGATTTAATTTTGCTAGTAACTGGAGATGTATATTTTTTTTCTGGTGGACTTTAGTACTCTAATCCTACACTTAGCTTGCTGTGTTTTATCAGAATATAGATGTATGTATTTTGATAATATACTAATGTTGGATATGTGTACGAGACATCGTCATTCGGCAGGAAGACGGCAGTGTCATTTTCGCTATACTTGTAGAGTTGAGGGGCGATATGGTAAGTGAAGAAGAAACATAACGAGACAGAAACAAGGCCTCAATGATCAAGTCTCTCGAGGAGTGCCAAACAGGAATAGTCAACATTATAGGAGCGACTGAGAGCATGTACAGTTCTAGAAGATTAAATTCTCCTGGTGCGAGCAACTGTTTATCCACCATGATTACGAATTATTCTTAGTTGTAGAGGACACTAGGATCATAAGACGAGTGCAAGGAAACAAAAGAATTCATCCTTTTCTAGTTGTTTTTTCGTCAGCCCCGCCAACTGGATAATCGAGTCTGATTTCATAGAGAAATCTCACAAATAATGTTTGACTATGCATCAACTTGATGCAATGAATTTGTACAGGTACAAGAATCTGCTCCTCTGTTTCAATTGATATAACATCCCTATTGAAAAAAAAAAAAAAACTATTGTACACGAAAGCTATTATCTACAGACTCACTCGCGCTACATCAGTTACACGACGAGGTGAAGATATTGCCTCAAGAAAGTGCTAGTTGTAAAGATCAACTTCAATAGCTGTAGCTGATGCCCCCATGCAAGTGTATAGATACAAGATCTGCTCCTAAAATGTGTCAAAACTTCCAGTGCAAGGAAGCATTTACGACTTTCAGGAGGCATTGATTCTAGAACGAGACAAGGAAAGCTACAAATAAAGCTTTGAGCTGCTTGTGAACTACTTGCGCATGCACAGAGTCCATATACATTAGAGCCCAATTAAGAGCAGAACCTGCAGCAAAATTGGGGCAGCTCTCCCCAAAGAAATCATCTGGAAAGTCGATTCTTTTTAGCGCCGCATTTGACTGAGCTAGGACGATTAGAAGATGGACTGGGATAGTTTGTTGTTCGATCTGAATGAGGAGGAGACAAAGTGGGAAGCACCTCAAGGATAGAACGAGGGGAATAACGGGACACTAGTGTCAAGTCAGAAGTCTCAACATGAGATTGCCGGCCACCCTCACTGGTGAAAAAGAGTAATTAGGAAGTTGCAACCAATAGTAAGCAACAGCAGATGCACCATTTACATATCGAAGTTTGAAAATCAGGTAAGGAGGAACGGAATGCTACCTGTCAATAACTGCCTTAATTGCTGTACTTTGTGCAGCTGTTGGCAAGATGGGCAGCTTGTCAACAGTATGCTTGACATGCTCTCGTGGGCTATGGGATAAATCCTGTAAAACCACCCCAACAGGATATTGAGAACAATGGTCTATTGTGCAGTTCTTATTTACTTGTAAAGTTTTAGGAGTCACGGCCAAGAAGTGGAATGTGCTGATTACCGTTGATTTTCTGCTCAACACTTGAGTATGAGATGGGACCTCTACCTGCTGTGAACTTTTCACGAAAGGATGTTCAAGGAGCATGGCTGCCGAAGGCCTTTCAGCTGGATCCCTTCGAAAGCAGCGTTGCAGGAAATCCTTTCCCTCAGATGATAATGTTTCAGGTATTGACGGAGAATTATTTATAGCTTTAAACATAGCTGCAACCTGCAATTAGATACTTTGACTTAGGATAAGCTAACCCAAAAAGCTTATGAAGCAAATGCACGCTGGAAACTGCATTACAAAGTGCACCAAACAATAACAAAATCCTCAACAGAGTTTAAAGACCCAGAACTAAGGTTAATACCAATGTCTCAGTACCATCTTACATCCCCGTAGAAACATACTCATGGTCTGGCTTTTTTAATAAATAAAATACGCAGTAGTTAACAGCATAAAAAGATCAGAACAAAAAAATGCAATAAAAAGCCGCTGTTTCTCTTAACCAAAAAGATTAGAAGAAGAAAAGGCCAAAAACATGGATGGAAACCCCAACTTCTGCCATGGTAATGAAATGCAAATGTATTAGCAAGTTTGGGTGAGAGCTTTTCATGTCTTGATACAAGTTTGGAACCAAACCTTAGTTATTAGTTAAAACTTACAGCAAAAGTACATAAATAGAATGCAACTGAATGAAAGAAATTATTATTATATATTAAAAAGTGATGCCATATGCTGATGACATTCAGCTTAGACCTTAAGGTACCTCCGAATTTTTCACTTCAAGCCACAATGTACAGAGCTTATTGGACCATACAAAACAATGCTCTTACCCCCTCAAACTCACTCCAAGGAGGTTTCCCAGTTAGCATTTCGACAATAGTGCATCCCAAACTCCATATATCAACAGCAAGAGCGTGATCAGAGCAATTATCTTTCTGCATCACAGCATGTATGAGCTGCAGAAAACATAATTGCATCAGAGACACCAAGCTACAAGAAGGGAACACGAAAGCTCATGAAATAGAAACTACCTCTGGAGCCATCCAATATGGACTCCCCTTTAAAGAGAGATCAGCTGTTTGTCCAGTAAGCTAAGGGAAAGTAAGATACACATCAGTGAAGCCAAAGCTAGTTCGGTTCCCCATGAAGCATGGAGTAGTAATTCCTGACAGTAGCTACTATATTAATTATAATGGAATGGTTTTCATCAGGATGGACAAAAATAACTCTTCACAATAACCCTAGTACTAATGTCCAACTCCTGTCAACTCATTACTTGGACAGAGGACTACAACCCTTTGCAGGCCCACAAAACAATTTCGCACATGCTTCACAACTTTTTTTGCCACTCACACTTTGCAAGTTCTTTATTTTTCTTTTCTTTTCTTTTCTTGTAATTTACACCAGTCCATGCTTCACATATTCAAAAGCAAGCAAGAAGATCAAATAATTGCTTAAGTTCCACCATAGAAGTCAAAATAATTTGTTTTAGTGATTGTTACTGTGATGTAATTTAAAACTTCTCTAGTAATTGGAGGAGCATAAAAAATGAGATCAACAACCAAGCTAAGGTTGGCTTTACTAATATCTCATAGCTGCCAATGACTTATTTGTTTCGAACATAGTAACAGAATTATTCCCTTTGAACAACATGACAAACTTTTTTTAGCCGAAATGAGAAAACAGGAAGAAATTCATTCACAAACATTTGATCCGTCTAAATATATATATTCTCACATTGATAACCTGCCGCAAACTAATATCAGACGTAGGACAACAAGAGACCATGGGTGCAAAATAACATGCATATAGTTGTATCTTGTAGGAAAGAGCTGGAAGCTTACGTGCTTAGCCATCCCAAAGTCAGCAAGTTTGACAATTCCAGATGCATCCACAAGTAAATTATCTCCCTTGATGTCCCTACACAGGCCAAAGAGTTTCTATAGGTCCCCGACAGACAGCAGAAAATCTAATCAACCCTTTTCCAATGTAATGGATGTGTAAGATTTAAGAAGGCCAATAACAATATCCAAGTGATCTCAAGATGATTAAACCCTTATCTAATTACCTATGTATTGTCTTCTTACTATGTAAGTAAGCCAATCCAGACAAAATGTGGCGAGTAAAATTGCGAACAACAGATTCTGTTATGGCCCCACAATGATCCCGGACATATTTGTTGATGGAACCAGGATGAACATACTCAAGATATATATAAAACCGATCCTCAACCTGTATGTGAAGACATTGAATCTTATCTTAGTCAAATAATATTCCACAGAAAACTATTTGAAGACATGTCAATCCACATCTTAGTCAAATTAGGTTGTAAAACGAAACCACTATGGACGCATGTAAAGCTTGGACATGCAGATAAGACTGAAAGATAGCTCACAATTTCGCTGCCATAATACTGCACGATATTTGGATGCTTAAACCGGCTGAGCACTTTAATTTCCTGCAACAGGTATTTGATACAAGAGGAAAATTGTGAGATACACCATTCTAAGGGAAGCTAAAAACAGCAAAAGGAGACATTGTCCTAAATGCATCCAGAGAGAAGGCAAATCCAGTTATCATCATCCCTAAAGAGACAAAAACATAATCTTTGTGGCTGATAAGTGGATATGACAACCAAACTGCACACAAAAGTACTGCTCCTGATAATGAATCACAATCAACAGTAATACCAAAAACAATTACCAAAGAACTTAAGTGTCCCAACTTGACATAAGCCTGCCTAGTACTGATGTTTGAACCTCACACATTTCCATATTCAAGTATGCAAATGAAATATAGACTTAAATGAAAAGTTGGATCGTAAGAAACACCTGATAAATCTCATGATCACGTGATTTTTCTTCCGTTCAAGAGGCCAAAGAGCAAACAATTCTATCGCAAACGAGAAAAATCTATGACTTTATCTTTGGGGGAGGGGTAACTAAACTTGTCAAATTTGGTTTACGATGAGGTAAAATCAATCCCTTCATAGCAGATAATTATTTTTTACCACAGGAGCATCAATCTGTACCCTAGTGGATGGCAGAACTTACCTGCTGTAACTGCCTCATGCACTCAGCAGATTTTGGATCATCAGGCAATAATTCAACTTCTTTCATCGCACAGAGAGCCCCAGTTTCTCTGTCAGGCAAGAAAGTCTATGTCATTCAACCATACTTGAGAAAAACAAAACGAAAAACGAGTGGGACGTGAAAACTGCCAGAACTAATGTACCGGTTGCTAGCAACATAAACGCTTCCAAATGTGCCACGTCCAATGAGTCTTCCTTTTTGCCATTGACTTTTTAGTGGTAAGGACTCTGCTTTTACAGTGACTTGAGCATTGGGAGGTGAATGGGAAGGCAAAGCTGCTCCAGGAGGACGAGGTAAAGGGTGGACACCAGCTTGGACATTACTTTCACGCCAAGCTGTAGAGATTTCAACCAATGACTTGTGATGCATTGGCGATGATGCTGATCCACATGAACTTTTAGAAGTTCGACGAGGAGTTTTTGTTTGCGGACTCGGGAGGGGCAAGCCATTGTGCTCCAAGAATGATGGGGAAGGCGAACTGGTTGGCATCTCAGGTGCAGGCCATATATTGTTTCCTCTCAGAGTTAAGCAATAGTATGGTAAAAGATCACCAAATGACGTTCTTTGTGGGCTACGTGCAGGACTAGTGAAAGGGCTTGTGGGGACACTCCTAGCAGGAACATTGAGCCTGAAATTGTCTCCAGATCTTTCTACAACTCTTACATCTAGACAAACTTCCGTAGACGGCCCCACATCGACATTCTCCACAACGTCATTTCCATTCTGGTATGCAAGAGCACTGTGGTAGATAGCACGACAAGAGCAACAGTTGACTAAGTTAAGTCCAAAGCAGGTAATCAGCAATTCAGCCATAATAAACTACAAATAATCAGAGATGTGCATAAAAAGCTCAAGCAAGACACAGAAATACACTGATGCAGGCGTTTGTGAACAATTATGCATATCATGCATGGGGATGCACATAAATTCACAGTAAAAAAAAAAAAAAACCCCCATTTTCTTATGGAAAAAAATATTCAGCATAATTATGTTGTTCCCTCTCTCATTTGTGATTATTTTGCCATAAATCAGCGCCTGGCAACAGAGACAAGATCTTGAGACAATCTCCCTTTTGATTTTCTGATCTTTGTTGGCAGGGAAAGGATATTCCTGTATTACATAAATTAATCACAATCCAATTGCTCGATTCATTTCTAATATTGCATCCTGTCTTTTTTTGGGAATACCAGCATATATAATAGGTTGACCCAGAGCCTCATATGCTTTGTTCAAGTCCATCAAAAACAGCATTTCCAAATGAGCTTCTCTGTTAAAATACTTCAATGTCATTGCAATTTACAAATTCAAAAAGCCTCTTCTATCGGATTATCTATTACTTGATGACGCCTGAAAAAGCAGAACTTATGATGACATCCAGTATGACCACACATGCTTTATTCTATTTTGATCTATTACTTTTCAAGTTACCGGGATTATTCACCTAGGGGGAGGAAAAGCTTTTGCATACTAGAAATGAAGTCATTCTGATCAAATTCATCAGGAAAAATCGAAATAATTGCTCTTTAATTCTACTCCGCCCTGCCCAACATGAGATCATCATCAAACCCGCGATCATGATCGAAGCCGAAAATCAAACCACAATCATGTCTAATCAAACTGTACTTAAGCTGAATTGACCTGATTTGAGAAAAAATAAAATCCCAGCACAGCACGAGTCAAAACATTCAAATCAACATTACACGCCAGAAATCCAAACCACATTGCACAGTGATTGTATTAAGAAAGTCGTTACCAGCCGACAGGAGCGGCAGGCGCCGGTCCGTCACCGCCTGCATCGCCTTCTCTGTCTCTATTAACGCCGGCCTCCTCCGGCGACGGAAGCGGACAATCTCCTCTCTCCGAACCCGAGCCCGAGCCTGAAATTCGCAGCTTCCGGCGGAGCAGCAACGCCAACTCCGGCAGCGGGAGGGGATGAGCCACGGTCGCCGGCGAGCTCCCGTCCGGAGACGGAGGGGGCAACTGGAGCGCCCCGTCGATCTCCTGGTCGCTCAGGTACCGCAGGTTCGTCTGGCGCGTCAACCTCCGCCCGAAGCTCACGGCGCCGCCGCGGCGGTCCTTCTTGGTAGGCGACGGGGAGGATGATCCAGGGGACGGCTGCTTGGCGGAGGAGCTGGAGAATGACATGTGCTGGAGCCAGCGCATAACGAGCCGATCATCGTGTGCGAACGCCACGGTGGGCTGGTAGTCAAACGAGGGAATGCGCGGGTTTTAGGACGTGGGGGGATTTGGGAGCAACGGAAGGGAAGCGGAAGAGGAGGAAGAGAGGCATGGAGGAGGCGGAGGCGGAGAGAGGGAGAGGGAGAGACGGTGGTCTGTGGTGGTGGTGGAGGAGGTCAGGTCTGGGTCGTTTTTGTTCGGACGTGAGAGGGAACGCGGTTTGCAAACGACGTCAACCCAAGCCAAATGTCGCGCTCTCTCTCTCTCTCTCTTCTGTCGGGGTCGTTGGGCTCGTGTAAGGAGAGGACGAGCAGTTTCTCGTTTTTTGGGTTAATAATTAGTTAATTAGTTATAAGAATATGGATTAGTTTAGATTTTGCTTTGAAGATTCAGAACCATATCCGTACAGAGAGAGAGAGAGAGAGAGAGAGAGAGAGAGAGTGGGTGTAAATAGTCAGCTCGCAAACCGGGGTGAAGGACTGAACATGAAAAAGGAAATTGCATATTTTTTTGGGGGAGTCCGAACTCTCGCTCGAGTCGAGTTCCAACATGTAAAGATTGGCCTGTTTTGGTTGCTATGTCGATCGCGATAGAATAAGGAGACCGCCTTAGACGCCGCAAAGGGTTAAGTAAATTGAGAACTTGGCATCGAGCCAAAATGCGTTCATCGCCGTCTAGGGTAACTCGTCGATCGCATATATGATTTGACTGCATGGACAGCCATGCGATAGATTTCAGATTTTTTTGGCCAATTATTCCCAAAAAACAAAAGAATGTCATATTGTATGGCATTGTAGTTGCATGGATAGTTGGACTAATTCTGACTACATATTTCAACCCGACCATCCAAAGTAATTAATCGATTTAAGACAAATGATAATTAAATAGCAGTAAGTTGATGAATTCAATCATATAAAATCGACGGGCACAATCTTACGGACGGAGCACACTATATTAATTTAATTCCCACTTCACCAAGCACAAACTATTTCGTGTTTGGATCACTCGCTCAGAAGTGTTTAAATTAGCATCTCGTCCGATCTTTAAAATGGATTATCTCGTCGCTTCTCGCGATGATTAGAAACGGTGGGTCGTCGATTTGGTCGCAATTTCATCCACGGATTCTGTCCGGTTTCAGGTTTTGCCAAGTCATGCGGGATGGCAACGTGATGCATGTCGCCATCAATCTAGAACGTCTACCCTTTCTAGTCCGGTCGTTTTCTAGTAAAGCCAGATGGGATAGTCATGTTTGAAACATTTTGCCTCCTACTTATTCTGTCCTAAGGACTTTTCGCTCCTTCTTTGATTTTTGGCTTGGTTTTAGAGTCCAATGTTAAAAGGAGTTTAGGAAGTCTAATAATCTATTTCGACCGAGGAGGTGGCAGCCAATGTTGCCTGCCGTGGCCGGCGGCCACAGTCGGGAGATTGCCCCACCCCCAACATCGGTGCGAACACGTCTAACATATCAAAGGTGTTATTAAGAAAAAGGATTTAATTGAAAATTTTCTAAAAGTTTAAGGATTTGGTTGCATGAAATGAAAGTTATAGGATCAGATCGATAATAAAAATGAGATTAGCAAAAATTTAAGAATGCTGCTGCTGCAGTCCACAGATTTTGCCTAGAGAAATTACAAAATGTTCTCGTGAAAGATGTGCTTTGGGGATTGTTATTAGCAACCTTATTGTGGTAGTTGCCATTGTTAGGCGATCTGGCAATGGCCACCGTTGCCTTTAGCATAGTAAATAGGCCATACCATAGTCGTGAATTTACGAAAAATCAGACTTACTAAAGTATTTTCCTTTTTTTCTTCTCAACTTTCTAGTAATTTTAACATGCTAAGATAGTCATCTCTCTTTTCTTTATAATTGCCAATTTTATTTTTAATTTGTTCGACTTTGTAGATCTAAATATGTTTTTAAGCTACTAAAATTTTCCAATAGGACCAAGATGGCCATGACGCGGAGGCTGCTACCATAGTGGTGTCGTAGTGGATGACACAAAACAAGCGTTGTTCTGATACCAAATTAATGCAGGACGAATGTGTTAAGAAAATTCCCTATAATGTTTTTAAAAATGGCAAAATAACCAATTGCTACTAATATGTATATATGAATGTGTAGAACGAATAACTTCCATATACACAAACCTTATATAGATAGTGTTTAAGGGAAAGCTTTGGCTCTGGCTCTGTAAAAGAAGAACAAGCTATTGGACAGAAAATGTGTTTAAGTCTGAAAATATCTTTGTAGAAAGACAACATCCTATGGAAAGAATGTTCATCAAAGCTTGGTCGGGCCAATAGAATGTAAATAGTTTATAAAACATTAGGATGTCAATTTGCTTGGTAGAACCTATTTGTAAAAGGTGAAAAAACCATATAACGAAAATTCATAAAAAGTCTAGAATGACTGTCTTGTAGAAGCGGTGAGCCTTTACAATCATTGGTGGGAAGACCCAGCTTTTTATCAACATGAATTGGACGTAAGTTGGTATTTACAACTGCCTTGAAGTTTTGGAATTTGCTAAAGCAACATGAAGTGAACCAGACCTGTTTTACCATTTTTTTTTTTTATAAATTGAAAGCATGTCAGGCAGATTGAAAAAGTAGAGTATCCGGAAAATTTGTCCAAAAGATCTTAAACTTATTATACGGTGGTCAATTTAGTCCTAAACCTTTTAATTGCGACAACCAATTCATTCCTAAATCTTTCGATTGTGCCAATTTAGTCTCAAACCTTTTGACTATTTGCTAATTTAATTCTTCCAGCTAATTTTGGCCATAAATTGCTGACTTGGCAGTCTAGTCAGCACTAGCAGTCCTATGTGTAAGGTTAGTACTGATTGGACAATTTTTACAATTTTGTAGTTTTTGAATTTGTTTCTTCTTTTCCTTGTTTTTCTTTTTCTTTTCTATTTTTTCCCGCCGACCATCGCTAAGCCTTGTTGATGGCTAGAGGAGATCGCCGGCCACGAGCAAGGGCCTAGACCCCTTTGCTGGCCTCAGGCAACGACCGCCCTCACCAAATCTATAGAGGGCATCCCTAATCAGGTCTAGCAAGGGTTGCCCTCGTTGGCCTCGCCAGCCCTCAACGAGGGCTGCCCTTGCTTGGGCTAGCATGGGCAACAGCCTAGGTGCGGACATCCCTCACCCACGCCCGGTGACTTCCGCCAACCATCAACGAGGCCCGACGATGACCAATGAAGGAAAAAAGAAAAAGAAATAAAAGGAAAAAAAAATTTACAAAAAAAAAAATTTACAAATTTTACAAATATTCAAAAAAATTTTAAGAAAATATTCTTTTCTAATGCAACGACACACATCACATGAAAAAAATAACGTTTTGAAAATGACAAACTTTTCTTACTATTTTTTTTTTTTGTCAGAACAAACTTTTCTTACTTGACTTTATATACAAGTGGCTTGATGTATGACCAAAGAAGAAACATTAGAATTGAGTGCGTTAGATTGGCAATTCAGCAGGTAATGCATCATCCTCCATTGCAAGCCAAGTTGTCTACAGCCATTATTTTTCAATATACATATATTTATTTATTTATATATTCTTTGTGGAAATTGTCAAAGGAAATGATTCCTCCCGGTGGGCCAAGTGGAGAGACAAAAGTGTGCGTTTGGATTTATCCTCGCACTTAGATAGATGATAAGAGCATTTTCTAGAGTTAATTGTTATTTTACTATAAAGATTAAAGTAAAAAGAGAATCATCAATTGACTTCCACCAGTTCTCCCTTGCTTGTATCAAAGCTTGGCTTCCCTAGGTTCATTGAAGCAGTAGAAATTGTGGGTCTTTTTTCTTCTTCTTTTTAACATCGGTTAAATTTTGTGATATGATGTTTTTTTTTTCTGCCTAAAAAAGAAAAGAATCCGGAAAATGTGAAAATGAAATAAGAAATAGTGCAGAATTTCATAGACTTGGTCCTACCTAAGGCTCCCGTTCCTATTCCAAGGGAAAGGTCAAAGTCAGCTGCAGAAAAGGAAAATTTACGAACCAATTTCCCGGTCTTAAGTCCTATGCGTTGGTGGAGAAAACTCATTCAGCGGGCTTACCAATTTCCAATACGAATTGACTCATTTATATTCGATCATATGAAAAATTAAAAAGTAACACGAGTTGTCCGCCAATTTAATTTGCATAAATTTTTTACAACAGACTGATAAAATTATAGTGTTTTGACTCGATTTGGATTCCAAAAGCCGATTATGACACGTAAGCACGCATTACCATGTGTTTATGAGGCTTAAGATGATCCTCCAATTTGATAATCTCGCGTGGACTTTTGCTAATTTAGTAAAACATAAGATTGATAACACTTGAGTGCACTAAATTGCCTAAGAGGATACCATGCTATCGAAAATACTTTTAAATTTCTCGAGATGAGTTGGCGAACGAGCATTGTTGCGCCTTTGGACTAGGGATGGGCGCGAGGTGAGGGGCAGGGCCCAGATTTACATGAGACGGATATTCATCACAAGAAACGGGTGTACAAAATGAATATTTTGTATAAATAGTTAATGTAATATAGATGGTAATTGCAAAATTATATTTAAGTATCGGTTATTTATATATATTTATTTTGGTAAATGCAATATAGATGGTACTTGCAAATGATATATCCAAATACAAGTCATCAATATAAGTCATGATATTGAAACTAACCTCTTTAAATCACAATTTTTTTGGTAAACAAAGTACATATAATTCTTTTACGTGAGTAAACTTCCACTTAACTCTTTTTATTGCAGATATTTCTATAAGATAAACTACCAAGGTTAAAAGGATATATCTCTGCTGTCAATTTAAATGATATATCTCTAGTATTAACACGTCTTTCTGTACTACTATTAAATTAAAAGAGCAAATAAAAATCGCCGCACCATAGTTTGAAAAGTTATTTAAACTATCTTTCGGGAAAAATGTACAGCTAAGTTATTTAAACAAATTTTTTGTGATGCGTTAATTGAAAGTATGTTAATACGGGATATATTTAGGAAATTTGCTAAATGAACATGTTAGCGGAATTTTCACCTCCGGGTTCTGGCGAGCCTCGAGCTCACCGGGAACAGCTGCATTTGTGGCCGGTTGCCGGGCCGTCAGCCGTCACCGAGGCCCAGTGACCGGGGGAGGAAGGAGGAAGAAGGAAAAGAGAGAAAAGAAAATTCAAAATAATAATAATAAATCAATTCTTTAAATTATAAAAATTATCCACAATGTTTTAGGAATATATTTTTTTCAAAAATTTATAAGAAACAAATTTTCCTAGATTTGATTAAATATAAAAGTATTTTAACAATATGAGTCGGGGCGGGTATCGGCTTCTAAATTTATATTATATGAAAATGGGTCAAAACGGATTAATATGGTCAATTTGGGTCGGATCATTTCGACAAGACCCACCCGTTTGACAGCTCTAAGTGCAGCAAATTTCCCCGCCGCGAGGTGGGGATCTGAAACGTGATCACCGACCCCGACTTCGCCACGGGCTCATCCCTAATATTAAGAGGTCTCCTTTTCCTCAATTTAAGAGATCACAACTCTCTTTTTTGGTGATCGTAGAGTAAATCTGTGCCATCCTTGCTTGTGTCGGTTGTGATAGCCTGATAGGCAACATTCACACGAGACGCAGGCGAGCCCACCAGGTAATTCCAAGGAAATGCTCGAGAGGTGGATTCACGCTCGGCATGACATGAGATAGAAGCGTCATCCCGTGTGGGGACATTGAGACCCTCTTATTCTAACCCTTATGTTGAACCGGTTACAATGTGAATCCAAAAATTTTGAGCTCGTATGGCACGTCTAAACCTACGAAATCAATGAACATTGCCGATAGCAAGGCTTTTTTTTTCCCTTTTTCATTATATCACATATTCCAACTTTTTAGCTTGATTAATCTTTATGAATGTACACAAATTACCCCCATGCATTGGATAAGGCTCTACGTATCATATCTTGAAAGTTGTCCACTTCCATTTTCGAGAAAAGTACCAGAAAAGTCATAAACTTATTGCATTTGTATCAATTCAATCATAAATTTTTCAATCGTGCAAATTTAGTCCAAACATTTTCGCATTTTGCCAATTGTCCATCCGGATGTGGATGTCGATGGTCTTACGTGGCACGGCCAATGCTAACATGGACATTCTTTTTTTTTTTTTAGAATTTTCAAATATATTTTTTTAACTTTTTTTTCTTTCTTTTTCTTTCCCTTCTTTTTCTGCCAATGGATGGTCACCAACCATTAGCCGTAGGCCATGGCCGGCAAGGCTCACCGTGAGGCCAAGTGAGGCCACCTTGCCCTAGGCAAGGGTCAGCCTCACCAAATCTCCCCTCAAGGCTGACCCTCACCTAGACAAGGCCATGGCCTATGGCTAGCGATTGACCACTAGCAAAAAGAGAAGGGAAACAGAAAGAAGAACAAATAAAAGTTATAAAAAAAAAAATATTCATGTCAACACCAATCGTGTCACGTAGGACAACTGGCTCCATTTAGTAATTTTCTGTCTAAATTGATCGGATGGACTCAATTGATAAAATATGAAAAGGTTTATAACTAAATTGGCATAAATGTAATAGGTTTATGACTTTTTTGTTACTTTTCCCTCTATTTTCAATTAATTGCCTCAACGTAGTAGTTTCATATTGTGATAATATCATGACATGGTATTTATATTTTTCTATTAAAAATATATATCTTCTGAGGAGACAATATTGACTTTTTTTGTTTATCATTAGCAAAAAGAATGCGCATAGATGTGAATAAATATGAACAAAAATTATCAAAGACAGGATGAGAAAAGTTCAACGTAACTGTCGAAGTCAAAAGAGACTTCTTCAGGGATAAGATAAGAGTTAGTTGACCTTGTAAATTACTTTTTATCCTTTCTTTAAAACACTTTGCTGTCGCTTTCGTCTAATAGAAGGGGTGAGCTTTATTGCCCTTTTTTAAAAATCTTTTTTATTACTGTTTAACACTAAAAAAGCATTTTGGGAGTACATTATAATATAGAGAGATATACCATATCCTAAAACATGCACACTTAATTTGTAGTTTTTGTACCACATGTACTGATCTAATTTCTGATAAGACCATCATGGCATATTTAGATTTAATTTTTTTTATAGGATTTGTTTATTTTTGTGTCAAATAAATAAAATAGTCACACGATTTAGACATAAATAGAAGTTCATACCGATTAAATTTAATTAGGGCGCTTAATTAATTGGCACAACTCAAACACGAACCGACGTTTCCGTCGCCTCGTGTCTTAGAGTAAATGGACAAGCTTCGACTACTTGGTCACCCTTTCGTAAATTGTTTATATATGCATTTGAATTTGGTGATTGCCACGTGGCATGACATAGAATGACCGCGAAGGAAAGCGATACATAGGAATAATCTAAAATGCATTCTGAAGGGGTCGTCACCAGAGCTTAGGTAGGGTAAAATTTGTCAAAGCTAAAAATACAAAAAAAGAAATCAGAAAAAATCAGAAGAAGAAATTGTTGAAGCGGTCAAATCTTTGCAGTATCCATGAAGTTGGACCGAGGGAAGTTTCTCAGTTTCTGAGAAATACATGTTGCCCCATCATAAGGTTCAAGACCAGCTAACCAAGCAATTTTGTAAGTCAGCTAGATGTTCTTTTTGGATTTTGTTCAATATGTTTTTAAAGTCACACCAAATACAAATACAAATGATGTCATCCCCTGGTGAATGCTTGACGCAATCAATTTCTTCATTGTAAGCATCCAACAACAATTGACAAGTTAAACCTTTAACTTCTTAGCAAGACTACAAGACAAGCATATGAAGTCTCTCTCTGGCCCTGGAAATGTCAAACTGGTGAATCTGCACCGCAGTCTCGCGGATCCCCGACCTAGTTGCCCGATAGAGACTGAGTTATTCGAAAATGCCTCAACTTTAGATGACAATTAGCCCATGCTAACTGAAAAATTAAGGGCACCCTCAACCCCTCAAACGTGCACGATAGGGTTATGGAGCATCTTCGCGCCTATGCCTCTGCAGGTTCCACACTCTCCGATTTTGTCGACATGACCTTGCATATCGGAATGGCATCATTCTTGCTCAAAAGCTCCATGGACGGATGAAATTGGACATCGTGCATGAAAATTCTCTCTCCAATGTCTAGATTGCTGACATCAACCTCAATCTTTGAAGGAATGTGCTCTGCTGGGCAAGTAAACTTTAGACTGGTTCTTATTGCGTTCAGATAGCCCCCTGTTTTGCAGCAAATGGGTACACAATAAATTCAAGAGCATAAGCAACAAATATGACCGAATGTAACAACAAATGGGCAATTACCAAATTAAGAATTATTGAGTGCCTAATGCTACACAATTTCCAGGAAGACCCAAACTGACATTACCAAATCCTTAGAAACAAGGAAACAGGCCAACATTCTAGAAAAAGTCAAAACTTTCCAGATTAAAGATTCCCCAACAAATCAAGTAATAGAGGCTTGCTACTACACATTCATTAAAGTTGCCTATAGTCAAGACTCAGCCTCACAAAATGAATTAAACTAATGAAGTGGTCCATCATCACCCTTTATTGCAATACGAACAATCTAGAGGAAATTGATGCAATAAACATAATATGAAAGATCGTAGCAAAACAGCCCCATTTCCATTCCCCTTCTTAGGCCATGAGAGAAGATACTGGAACAGATGCTCAAGCTATCCCCCAGTTTCTAAAAAAGCATGAATTCCTACATAGCAAGGTATCAACAACCTTTGCAAAGAGCAACTGACACCATAATTCAGTCATCCAAAGGAATGCTGTTTTAGTGAAGTTCACTGCACAAATAGAGTCCCACTATTTGCAAAGAAATGCAACATCATGTCCAACTTCTCACCAGATCAAGAACCAATTTCTTTACATACCAGTTCAATACCGAGTCTCTCCCGCCAACACAATGAAAACATATGCTATTGCACTTCATGCATGTAATTGACTCTGGGAAATTCAACTATTCCAACTGAAACAACTCAGCTTAAACTCTTCAAATATTACCTCAGAAAGAAGCATTTACAATACAGGAAAAAGAAATAAAACTATTGATCCTATAAGTTCAAAAATATTGAAAAGCAAGAATTGCATTCATCAAGAAATTTTCTAGCCTGGCCTCAAACTTAATACAACCACGAAGTTATATGATCCTTACCTTTCTTCAGACCAGGGCAAACTTCCTCTCCTTTGAAAACAACAGGCACATCAACCTTCAACTTTGATCCCTCATCAGCCCAAATGAGCACCAAATTCAATATCTTGCCTGTCTCCTCATCCCTATGAACCTACAAAACCAACAGGACATGCATCAATACTCAACCCAATCACTAATTTCAATAACATTCTCAATTTAACAGTCACCGCCACTTATCTCCATTGCTTATTAAGGGTTTTACAAGTCCTAATAGAAGCATCCACATAGTGCCTTGGCCAACCAAATTGGCTTGCATCCGTGTCTACTTAATTAGACGTAAACTTTAGACTCATTTATATTTTATGTTCGTCCATAAAAAACAACTGACTTACTTCTAGTTTGCTCATAACAATGCTCAAGTTGTAGTGATGTTCGGTTCATCCAAACGATAAAATGCTCGTAGACAATCATATCTACTGACTTGATTTTAGCTCCAGTACATTGTGTCATTTTTCCTTCTGTATTGTTAGAATCTAAGCCTTTTGCTTGCAACTATTCTAGCTAACTGAGATCAACTATACAAATTGACAGACTTGCTTCTGAAATGGAGTACAAAACAATAATATTCATCTACCACTAGCTCTTCTAATATTATCTAGCAGATATGCTCGCGATGTAGAAGAAGGTACAAGCAAGCAAAACCCATGTCTTCTTTTGTTATTCTGAAAAGCAAAAAGTTCTGCTCTCAAGGTAATTGATTGTTTTGATATTTGCTTTCTCTGTAAACAATTTCATCTAATGGCATCCAACTGCAAACTTTGGCGACTGGTTCTGTCAATGCAATCTACTCTTAGGAACAACAGGCGCTAAACGAAAGTAGCCGATCATGGTCAGAGTGAGCGAACCTTACCTTGATCGGAAGAACTTTTCCAGACTCAAGCAGAGTGGACGATCCGGACCCGGCGCGAATCTGGAGCCCGAAGGTCGTGGAGCAGAAGAAGGGAAGCCTCACGGAGTTGAGGATGGACTTGATCTGCTTCCTCTCCGTCGTCAGCATGTACTTCCTCGACGGAGACCTCGCGCTGGGGGTTTTCTCGAGGAGGCTCTGAGTGAAGACAACGGTGGGGATTCGTCCCTGAGCTCTGTCCCTGCTCGCGACCCGGCTCCCGCTGCACTCTCGAGGAATGGCCTGGATGGTGTGGTACGAAGAGTTCCGCGACCGAATGAGCGGCGGAGGAGAGTTCGGAGCCACCGTCTTGAGGCCGCCGGAGGCGGCGCGCCACCACCTGGCCATAGTAGAGGACTACGGCGTATTTTTGCAAATGTAATTTGGGGATGAACGTCGGGACTCGGGAGTGTTATCGAGGGTTTTGGTGCCGGGGGGTTTAGGAAATGGGCCTCCGAAGCTCGTGGCTAATTTGGCAAAATTACAAAATGGTCCCACTATTTAGTTTTGGTCCCCGTAGTTTAATTTATAACAGATTTGACCCATAAATCAATCTTCCCCTCAGGATTTCAGGAAAATTTCCTAGCTTATTATTCTTTTTTGATGGTCTATCTTTTTTATATCATTCATATTTTTTCCCGAAAAGTAGGCTTAAAAGGCTTTTCCCCAATATTTAAAAAAAAAACAAGAAATTGAGTTATCATCAATATGCAAAATTCAAGCATCTGAATCCTATTATAAATTTTAGTGAATATGCTTTGATATAGATTAACAATCCTTGCAACCAATCTCCACCTGGCGAATAAACCCCTCTTACTCTCATTACTCTTAGATTTTGTTTAGAGGCGCCATCAGTATCGGGTTTCACCATCTTCAGCATAGAGATTGTACTGACCAAATGCATCTCTCTCAGATCGACATAGAGAAATTCGATAGTTTGTGAAGTTTAACCTGGACATTCTGAGCATAAAGGACAATCATCGAGATCTTATTCAATTGCTAGGGCATGGTAAAACCTTCCCGAGAGATCGCCTTATTTCGTCATTGCCAAATCATAAAATAAAATAAAAATAAAAAGGGACCAAACAGAGTGAATCTATCCCAATTACCGCAGATTCCAACGAAATGGGAATATGATTAAACGACTTCAGGCAGAGCAACTCCGCTTACATAAGTGAATCCCAAATCCCTAATGCAATTGCACAATTCCCCCAAGGCCACAACACATAAACACCAGATTCTACCTTGCCAGGGTGATTTGATTATGTTGATTACATTGTATGTCATTGGTACATCAAATTTCTCAAAAACATTAAGAGACGATGGTTTTATACAATCTAATAGTACGACAAATCTAGTCTTAAAAAAAAAAGAGTAATCTTATTGCATACCTCAAGGGTTGGGAAATTACCAACACATAATCAAGATATCAAACAACATATTTCTAGCAACACTAACTAAAACAGTTAGAACCAAGCTATCAAGTCAGATAAATGCCACAGTGATCCGATATAGATCAAATCGACAGACACATCAAGTATGACCATTATTTCCAAGGGTATGGAGGATAACATTACATTCAATCTGAATCGGATGACACTTCTCGGTGAGGCTTCAGTTCGATAACCATTTTGGACAGAGCTTCCCCAAAATCTTCCAACTCGTCCTTTCCGAAACCCCAGCTCCGAACTAACTCAGCCCCAGGAGCTCCTCTGTCAACTCCATACCTTCGCAGATATCCGAGCCTATTTTCCAGGTATGGCAGGATCACACTGCTGGAACGGAGTCTAACTGCCATAGGGATCGAATGAACGTCAAGCGAACCTTTCGATAGCGGAGCCCCTGTTGGGTTCTCCAAGAGCTCACCACGCTGGCCCACGACATTCTTAAAGATGGATGGAAATGGCAAGGGAATTGGAAGAGGAGAATGAGCCACTGATAAGTGGCAGAATTTTGGCCTTGTCGTGGCATGCTCATATGTGGCATGTATGGTGTCCTTCACTTCAGAAGCTGATGCTTGATGACCACCTGTAGTAGAATGTAACATCTATGTATGAGACCAATGACAAATAAGGTAATTTATGCAGTGAAAAGAGGTATGAGCATACATGTTTCTTGTTCACAGGTCAATAAGGTTGTTTCACAAGACAATTGTGAGCCAAAAAAAAGTTATGGCATTCAAGTGATGGCCGTACAAAAGTTATGGCACTCCTACTGTCCCAATCCCATTGTGTGGAGTAAACAAAATAGTGGAGCACAATCAAAGGAACAATTGATTTGGGCAGCAATAGTGGATTTAACAGAGTATTGCCACAAGAGATGTGGTGAACTAAGATTGGAAAGGTCCAAATGGTGTAGCATAAGAGAAGAGGTTGGACTTTGGAGTTGAAAAGTTGAAATCCACAAATAAAAGGAATGAAAGGGAGCAACAAGATTTTCTCTGCTATCTATCTGCAGCAACCAGTGAACAACATTTAATTCATCATCCTTCTGGTCGATGATTCAGAAGGCATTTCAATTAAGGTGAGAGAATTTGCAGAAGAAAAGTTCCATAAAATAGCCTTCTTTACACTTCAAGTGTGAATATGTGGCTTGAACTCAAACACTCCCTAAGCACTATACTTGGAGCTTAATGCATCACCCATTTCCCACTGCAGAAACTACTGTTAGACTAACAAGTGAACTCCATTGATTCTTTGAGAATGAGAAAAACATGAACAATTGTTAAGCCCTCCAACTAACATGGAAAGCTTGATGGTTCTCTTCAATGCATCCTACTCCCTTGCAGGTAAATCTCCCTAACATCTGTAAATTCAAAATTACTACTCATCCATCTTGTCTACTCCATTTTCAGAAAAATTCTAACATTTTCTTACCAAGGCATCCAATAATTCCTAAACCGTCCTCTACTGTGTATTGGATACATCAGCTCAACAAGTAGGAAAAAACTACAATTGTAGGAAGACCTGTTTTGAACTTAGTCCCAAGCTTTCAATCCCAAATACGTATTGCCCTGATGACAAGCTGTCTAAATACCAACAGAAGTAAACTAACAAATGAAAGCTTAAGAGCCCATCGCAGTGCAGATATCAGAAGCACGGGACAACATCGGTAATCTTCCTCTGGTGTCAAGAGAAACATTGCCACCAAATACAAAATGACATGCCTCCAAGCACGAATTTTCAACAGTACCTGACCCAAGAACTCCATGAATGGTCATAGTTTCCACAGCCTGCAAGTCTTCCACATTCTCTGCTATCTCAGGCGTCACTGGATGCAAATGGCCGAGCAATCTTTCTCCAGCCTCTTTCCCTGGATTTCACAATCTGATTAGTTATTGAGTTCAATGATCAGTAAATCAGACTCAGTGGGAGATTGCTATTAAGATGTGTACCGGTCAAAGAAGGTGCAGGCATTGCCATGTCCAGAATAGCCACCTTATTTCTCCTAGACTGTCCCGATAGTATTTGTACAACATCACTGACACCCACAGCACCAGACACATCATGCAGATCAGCAGTGGGCACAAGAGATACCATCCTAAAAGGCAAACTAATGGAGTGTAGGGCAGCAGCATAAATGGCACTACAGTGGTATGGCTTCTCGTCCTCGATGCAAAGGAAAGAAGATGCTCTACCTTCAAATTAACAAAAATAGAAGATTAGTCAATTATAGTTCGGCATACGGACCGTCTCCACATGTGCGTTTGCAGTTGTCTCTCAAATAGAGAGGGAGAAGGGTAGCCAAGCAATCTAGTATGTAAATATCATCATCCTGAAATGGAGACAAGACCAGGGAAATGGCAGATGATAACTTGGACTAACAACTTACAAGCATGTAAATAGTAACAGAAATCAAGTACTATTGTAAGCAGTTTTCATTTTAGAAAGTGTTATCAATCAATATGAATTTTGTTTGGAATGTTAAAGGGTAAAATGACAAGTTAAAAAGACAATTACAAGTATACATTGCAAATATGTACCCATCATTACTCCAAATGCCTATAACAGATGAACATAAGGTGGGTTTTTTATTTTTGGATCAGACAGAAACATAGGCTTACTTGTACTTAAGGAAGGTAAACCAACTGGCACAATAAGATTACAGTAAGATGCAAGCTGCGAAAATGAAACTGCATCATGCAGACTCCTCAAGATGGTTTGCTTATGCTTTCCAAGGTTTACATAAGACTTAGGAGCCCGAAGTGCATAGAGCAAAACTGGTGTATTAGAATATTCATCAGCAATGTTCTCCAGTAATTCTGAAGCAACAGCTGAGAATCCTCCAGAATCATCAACCATAAATTGGAAACCCTGTCCAAATCACAAGGAAATATTTATTGAACGATACATACAAGGGACATACCTAAAATAGCTCTAATCAACTATACATTGATTAGTTATTGAATGATATATACAAGGGACATGTCAAAAACAGCTCCAAGCAACTACGCGTTGACTTGCTAAGAGATTTTAAAGAATCACTGCACAAGAATTCAATAGAACGTGATGAAATTTACTCAAGCAGAGTCCCAGCAAGAAAGTAAATGGAACTCAATAAGTCATATAATCAAGTCTATCTTCAATAAAAGATGCTATAAGGGTGAAAAGAAATGTACTCTTTCCTAATTATATAAGGTACATAAATGAAAATACAGTGCAGGAAAAAGATGTTTACCTTGTAATTCTACGATAAATACGGTGCAGATAAATGATGCCAAAAATCCTAAAGACTAAACGATTCATTCCAAGACTATAAGATTTTTTATTTTTTTTTGGGTAGCTAATAAAGGAATAGATTGAAATAAGAAATTTAAGTACACCAGACATGTACAGGGAAAGAAAGGAGGAAAGAAAAGGCCAAAACCAAAGGAAAACATCAATACACTATTTTTATTTTTTTGGCCACAACATCAAAGTACAATTCAAAGACTTCAAGCTGTACCCTATGCAATCCCACTTTTTTTCCAAGTAGTTCAAAATGGCAGGAATGATATCTCGTACCTGAACACGGTCACACTCTTCTACAAAAAAACGAAGCCTCTCACTTATTTCTTCCCCTCGCAAACTATGAGATAAGGCATCCCTTCCAATTCCATAATTGTCAAATTCCCAAGCATCCATCCACAATCCACTTAATTCATACAAACTCTGAGTATGATAGTGGACTTTTGAGAAGTCTGTCCAGAATTTAACATCCTTTTCCAAGCTTTTGACTATATCCTTATCCTGAACTCTTTGAGGTCCAATCTTATCCACAGTTCTATCATTTACAGTAGGGGACTTGTCCTGCTCTTCATACAAACTTTGCAAGAACAGATTCTTCTTATGACATTCAGCCATATGAGTGGATACACCGGCAGTCCTACATATCAGTCTTCATATACTCAATTTGATCAAAAAGCAGATTAGACTAAAGATATACATGATTTGCTTCTTTACAGTTAAGTACTTGAAAAAGCACTGGACATAATGTAAACATGAGAAGTATAAAAAGAAGGGGCGAAACATGGCTTGCAATCAGAAAGCTCATCAATTAACTAGAAGGTCATCATCAGCAGAACAGAATCTAAATAGTTGCATCAGATGGAACAGAGAACACGTACTTAAGTTCGATTACAAATAATATAGACTAAATGCCACAGAAGAAAATCAAGATACCGAACTTTCCACACCTATAAGTAAGCCAATTCAAGGTAGGAGAAGACAATGACAGATCACTAGCCACAGAAAAATGATCGAAAGGGAAAAAGAGAAAATCTCTAAAGGTTTTGACAAGAATAGAACTCTTCTTTCCATGTGGCATGGAGCTCCAGATTCCTGTCACAGCAAGCTCTGCAAATAGTTGTCTCTATTTGCCAAAAGAGATCACATTACTCCACAAACTTAAGTAAATAAATCTCCCGGATCAAAATATCACTATAGTTAAAGCTGTAGAATATACTCATTCACACAGAGTAACCAAGATAACAATGAAATTAGTATAAGCATAGCCATTAAAAATGCAAATAAGTACGAATAATTCTAAAAGAAAATCAAGGCATAAACTGCGTATAGCACAATGAACATCACAAACTTGAAGATATAATTCTTTTAGCTATACCATATAGCTTGTATTTAGTTATAATTTACAAAACTATCTTATCCAACAGTAATTACACAGTGGATGCAAAATCCTTCACTTCCACTAATAATTTTCCCCGGATGGATCATGAAATGCCATATGACAAGCAAGGTAACTGAAGATGATTCAGAAAACTTGTCTTTTTCCACAATTATACCAAATTTTAGCAAAGACGACACTCTCCTGCTCATGAGAATCCAGATTGACAAGAACAACTCAGTGCTTGAGCTGCTAAAACCAAAAATTAGTGCCAGAATTTTCACCATGTGGTGACATCCGATGCAGTTGTCGGTTCATGGTTGTGCAATGTACCATGTGAACTCATAGATCCAAGGGACCCTGCAGGTCAACATCCCAGCACAGTGGAATTAGAATAATGGCACAAAACTTAAAAATTCTTGCAAGACCACAATGATAGATCGCAAATCTCTTATCCAACATCTATTAGGAACAGTTTTCATTGAGCAGGTAAGAAGCAAAAGAGAATTGTGTCGACATGGAGAGAACATAATTACTAAGTTCACAAGTTCACAAGTTCTTCATAAATTTTATTCATTAACCACTAGCTGCAGGATGCACGTTTTTCCCTTCCCTTCTTTTCACTCAGAACGGCATCAAAGACCTTCCAAGATAAATTGTAAATAATTTAACAATTTACTTTGGCAACGAGAATTTGATCTTGACAACGAACTAAAGGTGAATTCTGAAAACAATTGCCGGTCTCTATATTTGTGGTTGTAATACCGACTCTCTTAGTACAATTATCTGTCTAACTGCACACAAGCATCTAGAGGTGAAATATGCAAAGTGCAATTATATTTATCTTTGTCTACCTCTATCGCAAAACACGATGGAACATTCAGAAATTAAAGACCAAGAGAAAATGGTATTGAAAACAAATCAATGTAATAGTTGAACTGAACAGATTGACGTGTATGAGGAAGCTAATCTTTTAAGACTTATTCTAGAGGGAACATGATGAGGGACATCTTGACCTTCTTGCCATGTTCCTGTCATGGTAGAATCATTTCACTTTGCTGTTAAGGCTCCTACTCAATTTCTCATAGCAGATTTTCACATCTGACTAGTCATATCTAATCATATCGTCAATGTCCTATATTTTTAAGTCAATTGAGAATAAAATGATAAGAAATCGAGTACCTTGTAAGTCTATGGAAACAAGACGAGGAGTGTAAGTCAAAATTTTCTGCAAATGTTCAATGAACAAAATTGTGAGCATATCATCTCTGAAATATCAGAAGGATTTAAGATAAAAAATGGGGGAAAATTCTTGAAGAGATGGAATCTACATAAATTTAACATGAGATGAAACTGACATAAAAAACTACTAGTCAAAGAAGCTAAAGACAAAACAACCTTGTGAGAGGAAAAAAATTTCACGGTCTTAGAATGTCGGTCAGACGTCATTAGTCAGCCATAAAACCACTTGCAACAAAATGGTTACTAAGGCTTGTCTGGAGTAGCATCTACTTTTCGCTTTTTGCTTCTTCAGAATTTGTGCCTCACGCATTTCTTTAATCTTAAGCAACTGAAACAGTCATAATATACAAATGTCGACATGTAGATTCACATGAAAATTTTTTTACAATTCTTTACAATTTGAATAATATTTTAAATTTCGGCAGGAAAGAGAGAAAGTAGCTTTTTTCCTTATTTCAGTCAAAACAAACAGACCTCAATTTTAATAATAGATTGTATAATTATGAACACTCAAAAGTTTAAATATAGTGAATGATCTTCACGAAGAAATATTATACGTTGGTCCTGATACAAAACAAGAACATCTGGACACTTATTACATGTATATCAAATCATTGTCCTCAACAAATATACTAGTGCAGTGCCAAAACTAAAATGACATAGTTTTACTAGTACAAAGTACAACCATGCAAACTAAACCATCGCCCCACTTGCTCATTACAAACCACCAAGCAAATGTCAAAGTAGCTTCCAAAATAAGTCAAGCGAACAAATTTCACCTGCTGTGTCTCACCAGTGCGATATAGAACATCCATATCCAAGTGCTGCTTCTTAAAGACAGAGTCGGCATAGGGATCCTCAGCCAGTCCTAGTAATTCATCCTTCAGCATTGAACATATAAGTTATCAGAACATACTAGGAGCAAAGGAAAGCACTTACCATCAAAAACAGAAAATTGGCCCAATTCATAAGTTCTACTTTGCCCAAGTTACAAATTTATCCAATACTACGTCATGCAATCAACAGGAAAGTAAACCATCCATGAAGAGCTGGTATCCTTTAGGAACTAAAAGAAAACACCTAGCATGACAACCCAATGCAACACAGTACACACACTACCATGATCCATTGAAACTTGTAGAGGAGGAAACAGTAATGGGAGGTCGAGGATGGCTTTAAGAAAAGGGTTTATCAAGGCATGTCCCAATCTCTTATTGGGTTCTAAATAAGACCCAAACTTCCACTTGCAGTTTGAAACGTCACTTTGTAAATCAATCTTGTAAACCAGTCTCAATTTAGCCGGCACTAGTCAGCAGGATATGGTTCCACGGCAAGTAAGCAACTATTCTGACTCGGTGGGATATCAGCAGGAGAGCTCATCTTAACTAATGTGTCAGATCAATGCCCAACGGAAAACAAAGAGATCCCATTTTCATCATACTTTGCGGACTTAATTTTGCGAACCCAACGTGGCACTTCAAAAGTACTACTCACCAGCATCGCTAGACGCACAGATAATACAAGACAGTTACCCACGAGTATTCTTAAACTACCAGCGAACGAAGTATCATTATTCATTACCAAAACAGATGTACAATCAACTCCGAAACCGGAAAGATAGTGAAAAAAAAAA